>JAZDUH010000045.1:0-558549 GCA_036419115.1 Scarus forsteni
AGATGTATCAGTCCATATATGGACATAGACTCTGATATGTCTATATAAGTAAAGCCTGGCTCACACTACAGGATTCTCGGCCCGATTTAACCCAGATTCGGTCCTCCTGACAATCGGGGAAGAAATCTGGTCGGGGACTCAAATCGGCCCCGACGTTCGGCCAAGATTATCTTCTAGTGTGAGTGGGTGAGAGATGAATCTTAAGCCCCACGATCGTCTCACAGACCCGTCGGAGCCGCCCCGATAATTTTCAAACATGTTTGATATTTATCTGGATGATTACGCAACTCGAATTCGCTGAGGATGACAGTAGCCAATTAGAGAAAGCCATCTACGATGACCGGAAATGACCGCGAGAAAGGAGTTATCAGAGGCAAGAATGGCGAGCACAAAGAGCGTACGGGTGAGATGGACAGCGGAGATGGAGGACAGTCTTTTCGATCTGTGGCAAGACCACGAATGTCTGTACAACGTCTCCTGCAAGGATTATCACAACCGATATGAAAAGGACAAGCGTTGGAGACAGATCGCATCCACATTAAATATTCCAGGTGAGATATTCCAGGTAATCACCCAGCGCTGATATCCAGGACAACAGCACTCGTTCTCATGTGATATTGCTTGTATACATTGTACAAGCGCATTTTACAACAAGAACAAGCGAGGCGGAATAATTTGTTTGCTTTACACAAACGGCTCTTCAACTGTAGTGAGAAATGGCCGTTGCTACACACAATCATTTCCTCTTGCTTGCTACTTTGTCTGCATATTGCCGTTACTTTTGTATCATCGGTTAAACGCCTGTGTAGCAGAGTGCTGTAGGCCTACGTCTGTACAAGAACTGTGCTATTGTACTTCATATCAGCGCTCATGTAACTGTAACTGTATTAAAATACTAGTAAAGCAACTATTAAAATAATAGTAAAATATCTGTATTAAAATACTAGTATGTAACGGTCAAGACGTTGATTAATGTCTTGAGGACCGGGCTTACAATACACTGAGCAAAAAAGAGTATGTTGTGTGATTTCAGTTGAGGAGGTGAAGACTAGGGTTACAACACTGAGGACCCAGTACACTAAACTTCTGAAGCCCCAGCCAAGTGGTGTTGGAGAAAAGGATTTGACATCCAGGCAGAGATGGCTTTTGAGAAACCTAGAATTTCTCAAAAAGCATGTTGCACAGTGAGAGCAGTGTAAGCACCCCAGTCAAATTGTTCAGCATGACACATTTATAACAGAGGTAGGGAGTAATAAAGTAATAGCACTTTGTTGCTGTAATTAATTATTTTTATGGATGTCTGTACTTTGAAAATTTCTTATGTATTAGAATAAATATCTGAACTTTCTCATTGTGACATATTTCCAAACAGGATTGTAACTTAAGTATTATTATTAAGTTAATTAATTAATTATAAAGTATTATTATTTCTGCCTTTTTGTTCAGGATTCTTGATCAATCCAAAAGTCACTATTTTAGCAATTCTTTTTGTACGTTGAGTTATTTTCAGAATCAATTATTTCTTTCTCTCCTTTGCTTGAGTGAAGTTGAGTCAGTATACTTAAACCTGAGTGTAAAACAGAATGGGTAAGCTTTGACCACCTCTGGTGAACAGCTTTGTATGCTTGATAATAGATGTACAGTATAATTTGCATTGTATGTGATGTTATAAAATTTACTGAGATAAATGAACAATATTTGTGACAACACAACATTGTCCCTGTATGACAATATTAGAATTACTTCATTTTAGCAATACTGTGTTGATGGATGCATGACTAGGCACACATAGACACACCACTCATGTTTGACTGTCTCTTTCAGCTGGATCAATCCATCAAGGATCTGATTTATGAAGATCATGACATGAATGACCCCATTAGTGATGAGGATGACACATCTGCCATTGCTGCACAAGGATCTCAACCCTCCATCCAACAAGAGGAAGATGGTCCCTCTCCTTCCACTTCCAGAGCTGGCCCGAGCCGCCGCAGAGGGGAGGAACTCATAGAGCACCAGAAGTTGATGCTTTTGCAGCAGATGTCAGCTTCCGTGCTGTCCAAACCTGCTCCTGATGCTCACACCTCCTTTGGGAATCTGGTTGCTGTCGAGCTTAGGCTGATTAAAAATGTGGCCATTCAAACAAACGTGAAAAGAAATATAATGAATGCTTTGTTTGAGGCCCAGGAGGCTGACCAATGCAGTCATCAACCACCCACACATTTGCTACAGCTCCATATCCAACCTATTCAGCATCACAAACCCCCCCACCCACACACACCAATGACACCACAACTTCACCAAGTCACTCCTGGACCTCCAACACACAGCTTCATTAGAGTTTTACAGGAATTAGAATAGTAGTAGTGACATTTATATCAGGCTTATGTAATTTTAATGTAATTTTTCTATTCTTCCTGAAATCCTAATTGCATTATTGTCTTCTGGAGCACTCTTAAATTTTTAAAATTATGTAAGTAGCCTAAGTTAGTATTTTTGCATTGTAATGTCAAGATAAAATGTAATGCCTTTAAAAGTTAAAGATGTTTGAATAAATATGTAATGTGATGATGAAAAGTTTTGTTTTAATTGTAAATTATCACATATAATATGTTAATTTAAATACATTTTCAGTTTCATAATGCTTTACAAAACAGCAAAATTAAAAAGTAAAACAATGTTATCAATCATATACATGTTCAAGTACCTTAAAATATAAACAATAACAAACATATATTATTACTTTACATTACTATCGTTCTTGGTAAAACTCCCCCACTATTGAAAAAACTCCCCCAAATGTAGTCTTTCTGCCATGGCACCTGGTCAGCAGGTGACACAAAGAAGTCTCTGAGGAGACTGCGTTGGAGTTTGGCAGTGAGGGTGGGGTTCCGTGCCCTTCCAGCTTGGACACACTCCATGGCCCCAAGTCCATCTCTTCTCCATGCCCCCTCATGGACACGGTGATCTGCATCTTCCCAGTCTGCCAGTGCAGGTGGCAAGTAGGCCTCTGACCGATGCTGACGAAGGAAGTTGTGAAGGCATATTGAGGCCAGGGTGATCTTGGTGACAGTGTCAGGATGTAAAAGAATTGTAGAGCAGAATACCCTAAACCTGTTAGCAAGAATACCAAAGGCATTTTCAACAACTCGCTGTGCCCTTGAGAGCCTGTAGTTAAAGATCCTCTGGTTCTGGTCCAGCTGCCTGAAGGGGTAGGGCTTCATCAGGTCTATTCTAAGAGGGTAAGCCTCATCTCCCACAAACATATAGGGACACAAAACCTCAGAACTGGGGAGCTTTTTGGGAGGCGACATTCAGGAGAGCCTGGTCCAATGCTTTCTTCAAGTCAGAATTGGCAAAGAACCCAGCATCTGAGACCCTGCCCTGAGCACCTACACTGACATAGATGAACTTATAATGAGCATCTACAGCTGCCATCATGAGAACCGAAAACCTGCTTTTGTAATTGAACCACATGCTACCACTGTGGGCTGGGGGCTGGATGTAGATATGCTTTCCATCGATGGCACCCAGGCAGTGTGGGAATTGCCATTTCTCCCAAAAAGCCATCGGATACAGCCTGCCACTCCTCCACTGATTTTGGTGTCTGCAAATAGGAAAGTTATTATATTTAGTGACAGTAGTTCAGCACTAAAGGAGCATTTTTGCAATGAATTATTTATACTTTTGTTAAGAAGCACGTCAAAAAATCTTTTCGCCTGAATGTTGTAATGTATATGTTTAATGTAATGAAAATGATGTGGGTTTACAACCTTCAGGAACTCGTCTTTCAAAACCTGATGTATGGCCTCGCATGTGTCCTTCACTATACTGGATATTGTCGTGGCCCCAATCCTGTACTGAAAGCTCAGAGATTTGAAAGTTTCTCCTACAACAGAAAAAAAAAGACATTATCCCAAAATGAAAATCCCAAGGACAAATACAAATACAGAGGACAAACACTGACACTGTGTTTATCTTGTTTATATAACCTGTTGCCAAAAACCTAAGGGTCAAAGACAGCCTCTCTGTTGCAGTAATTGCCATCCTCATCCTGGTGTCTTGTCTGGCAATCAGGGGTCCCACCCTCTCTAAAAGCATTCCAAATTCATCTGAGCTCATGCGTAGCATCTTCCTGAAGCCTGATCTGTCCTCCAACTAAACACACAAATCACTATATCAATGTTTGTGAATTATTTTGAGGTGTACCATGGTTAATTATCAAACTTCACTTAATTAGCTAAAATAATAACAAGCCATTGTTAAGTGACTGTGCTTAAAAAGTACTGCATTTTTCTTCTGTCAGTAGGTGGCAGCAGGTAGTTAGTTAGAATTAATACTCTGAGACAAGAGACGTGATGAAACCGACAGGTAGTAGTGACAGTGATTCAGTTTTTAAAAAAGAGAAATCCATATTTTTTGAATCCTGGAGAATTTCCCATTTTGCCAAACCAAGTTATATCAACATCAATCACATTTTCAGCTGTTTAAACCTGACTGCGATTAAAATTAAAAGCAGAGAGGGACTGAGAGCTGTTGAGGAAGAGCTCTGTGTGTGTCCGTCTGTAATTTCACTCAGCTTTGTGTTCGTTGAAATAGGCCCAGGTTACACATCGAGTATAACAAGCAGCAGAGTTGTTTACCATTATCTTTATTGGTGGTGTGCCGAGGGATTTTTTCTAATGTGAAAAAAATGTACCGTGGCTCGGAAAAAAAGTTTGAGAAACACTGCACCAGGCTCTACTAATAACATGTGAAGTCAGTGTCGGTTCTAACTTTCCAAGCTAAACGTTAAACATCCCAGCCGTTGAACATTTCAATGAACTGTAAAACTGACAGGTAACGTTAAAATAAACTTCTCACCTCCAGCTCTCTTTGCAGGATGGACAACCCATGCTGTCCGCGTCTCCCCAACCACTTCTTCATCCAGATGCATCTGGTCCTTTTTTTTCTTTTGTCGCTACAAATAATGGCTACAGCCAGCAGTACCGCACTCGTCTCCATATTTTGTCTCAGCGTGATCCTCGCCATCTCCTTGGTGATGACGAGGATCTCGCTTCTGGTCCGATAATCTTGATGAAATCCTGTAGTGTGCGCTGGTAAAAGATTTTCAATCTTGTAGTGTGTGTGTGCTTAAGATTGAAGAGAAGATAATCTGTCAAGATTCTCTTTATGTGTGTGATACAACCAGATTTAAGAATCTTATAAGATTTTTAAAATCCTGTAGTGTGAGCCAGGCATTACCAGGCAGATCTCCATCTGTGAAGGTACCAAGCAGATCTCCGTCAGTGAAGAGTGTCTGTCCTCAGTATCTGTGACAGATGTAGGACTTTCTTCATTTGGTACACTATAAAGGGGTTGCTTTAAATTATACAGTATTATTATTCTGGCAACAAGATGCACGTCTAATGAGGAGGACTTCCTCATTAGAAGTGCAGTCAAACTCATTAACCGGGGTCACTTTCCTGGATTTCATGGACTTTGGTATCCTGGGCATAATGTTACAAAGTACTTGCCACATGTGTTGTGCGATGATCCTCACACTCCGTGGAAAAGCTTTCTCACACTCCTCCAAGCTAGAGAGCTAGTTGTTCACCTTCTCTATAACCTCATCAACTATGAGCTCTGTCAGTATCTGTGTGCTCGAGCTCTGGATGTCACCCTTAACACCCATCTTCTCAGTCAATGTCTGTGCTATGATGCTGCCCATGTCTCCAAGACACTTAGACACCTGGTTCTTTGGCACAAACATAATGCTCGCACCATCACTCTCACATTGCAAGAGCTCAAAGATGTGTGTTGCTGCAACATCGATTAATTCCAAACACATCTCCGTCAGTTTGGGTTTTGTTCTCGGGTCCAGTGATCCAGCCTCTAGATTAAGCCACTGCATGGATGTCAGGCGGATGCCTGAGTAGGTCCTGTTGACCAAAATGTTGGTCTGTGTACTTGCCTCTGTGTTGTTCATTGTTCTTCCTTTGATCCAGAGGTCCAATCAGCAGCAAGGAAGATCAAAGGAACATGTTCTGCCTCCTCCCCCTCGTTGCCATAGGAACTGTTAAAGAATGGTGCTGCATTAGTCTGCCTGTGTCAGGCCAACTGTAATAATCAGCCTTTGCATGTGAGACCCTGCACTCTGCAGTCAGTTGGCTACAGACCAAACACCCTCAGGCCCTCCTCCTCATCTCTGGGGACTTTAATCACACCTCTCCATCCTCCACTTTGCCCACTTTCACCCAGTATGTCACCTGCCACACCAGAGACAATAAAATACTGGACTTACAGTGTGCAAACACCAAGGATGCATACAAGTCATCACCCCTCACTCCCCTGTGGAGATCAGACCACAACCTGGTTTATCTCCGGCCCGTGTACAAACCACTTTTCCACAGGCAGCCAGCTGTGACCCGCGCAGTTAAGAGATGGTCTGAGGAGACTGAAAAGGCTCTGACGGGAAGGTTTTGAGTCAACTGTGTGGAAGGAGTTCTGTGATCCTCACGGGGAGGACATCGACAACCTCACAGACTGTATAACGGATTACATTAACTTCTGTGTGGAGGACACTGTACCCACCAGGACTGTACGGTGCTTTTACCATATTCAGCATGGGAAATGAAAGAACTAATTCAATTTTGGACTACCTTCATTAGTTACCAAGCATATATTCTTCAGTGAAGAGTGTCAGTCATCCTCAGTATCTGTGACGGATGTAGGAAAAACTTCATTAGGTACCAAGCAGATCTCTGTCTGTGAAGAGTGTCTGTCCTCAGTATCCTAACAAAGTAAGACCTATGACTAACTTTGTTAGCTACCAAGCAGATCTCCGTCTGTGAAGTGTATCTGTCATCCTCAGTGTCTGTGACGGATGTAGGAATAACTTCATTAGGTACCAAGCAGATCTCCGTCTGTAAAGAGTGTCTGTCGTCAGTATCTGTGACGGATGGAGGACTATCTTCATTAGTTACCAAGCAGATCTCCATCTGTGAAGAGTGTCTGTACTCAGTATCTGTGACAGATGTAGGACTATCTTCATTAGGTACTAAACAGATGTCCAAAAAACAGAGTGTTGACACTGATGAACAGAGTCCAAACACCAAGAAACAGAGTGACTACACTGATGAAAAGAGTCCAGGCACCAAGAAAAAGAGTGACTACAGGAATGAACAGAGTCCAGGCACCAAAAAACAGAGTCACAACACTGATGAACAGAGTCCAGGCACCAAGAAACAGAGTCACTACACTAATGAACAGAGTCCAGGCACCAAGAAACAGAGTCACTACACTGATGAACAGAGTCCAAGCACCAAGAAACAGAGTGACTACAATGATGAAAACAGAGTCCAGGCACCAAGAAAAAGAGTGACTACAGTAATGAACAGAGTCCAAGCACCAAGAAACAGAGTCACAACACTGATGAACAGAGTCCAAGCACCAAGAAACAGAGTGACTACAATGATGAAAAAGAGTCATGGCACCAAGAAACAGAGTGACTACAGTAATGAACAGAGTCCAAGCACCAAGAACCAGAGTCACAACACTGATGAACAGAGTCCAAGCACCAAGAAACAGAGTGTCTGTATTGATGAACAGAGTCCAAGCACCAAGAAACAGAGTCACTACACTGATGAACAGAGTCCAAGCACCAAGAAACAGAGTGTCTACACTGATGAACAGAGTCCAAGAACCAAGAAACAGAGTGACTACACTGATGAACAGAGTCCAAGCACCAAAAAACAGCGTGACTACACTAATGAACAGAGTCCAAGCACCAAAACACAGAGTCACTACACTGATGAAAAGAGTCCAAGCACCAAAAAACATAGTGACTACACTAATGAACAGAGTCCAAGCACCAAAAAACAGCCTGACTGCACTGATGAACAGAGTCCAAGCACCAAGAAACAGAGTCACAACACTGATGAACAGAGTCCAAGCACCAAAAAACAGAGTGACTACACTGATGAACAGAGTCCAAGCACCAAAACACAGCATGACTGCACTGATGAACAGAGTCCAAGCACCAAGAAACAGAGTCACTACACTGATGAACAGAGTCCAAGCACCAAGAAACAGAGTGACTACACTAATGAACAGAGTCCAAGCACCAAAAAAACAGATGACTGCACTGATGAACAGAGTCCAAGCACCAAGAAACAGAGTCACTACACTGATGAACAGAGTCCAAGCACCAAAAACAGAGTGACTACACTGATGAACAGAGTCCAAGCACCAAAACACAGAGTCACTACACTGATGAACAGAGTCAAAGCACCAAAAAAAAGCGTGACTGCACTGATCAACAGAGTCCAAGCACCAAGAAACAGAGTCAATACACTGATGAACAGAGTCCAAGCACCAAGAAACAGAGTCACTACACTGATGAAAAGAGTCCAAGCACCAAGAAACAGAGTGACTACACTGATGAACAGAGTCCAAGCACCAAGAAACAGAGTGTACTACACTGATGAACAGAGTCCAAGCACCAAGAAACAGAGTGTCTGCACTGATGAACAGAGTCCAGGCACCAAGAAACAGATTCACTACACTGATGAACAGAGACCAGGTACCAAGAAACAGAGTCACTACACTGATGAACAGAGTGCAGGTACCAAGAAACAGAGTGACTACACTGATGAAAAGAGTCCAAGCACCAAGAAACAGAGTCATACTGATGAACAGAGTCCAAGCACCAAGAAACAGAGTCACTACACTGATGAACAGAGTCCAAGCACCAAGAAACAGAGTGACTACACGGATGAACATAGTCCAAGCACCAAGAAACAGAGTGACTACACTGATGAACAGAGTCCAAGCACCAAGAAACAGAGTGACTACACTGATGAACACAGTCCAAGCACCAAGAAACAGAGTGACTACAGGAATGAACAGAGTCCAAGCACCAAAAAACAGAGTCACTACACTGATGAACAGAGTCCAGGCACCAAGAAACAGAGTGACTACACTGATGAACAGAGTCCAGGCACCAAGAAACAAAGTCACTACACTGATGAACAGAGTCCAAGCACCAAGAAACAGAGTCACTACACTGATGAACAGAGTCCAAGCACCAAGAAACAGAGTGACTACACTGATGAACAGAGTCCAAGCACCAAGAAACAGAGTCACTACACTGATGAACAGAGTCCAAGCACCAAGAAACAGAGTGTCTGCACTGATGAACAGAGTCCAAGCACCAAGAAACAGAGTCACTGCACTGATGAACAGAGTCCAAGCACCAAGAAACAGAGTGACGACACTGATGAACAGAGTCCAAGCACCACGAAACAGAGTGACTACACTGATGAACATAGTCCAAGCACCAAGAAACAGAGTGACTACACTGATGAACAGAGTCCAAGCACCAAAAACAGAGTCACTACACTGATGAACAGAGTCCAAGCACCAAAAACAGAGTGACTACACTGATGAACAGAGTCCAAGCACCAAGAAACAGAGTCACTACACTGATGAACAGAGTCCAAGCACCAAGAAACAGAGTGACTACACTGATGAACAGAGTCCAGGCACCAAGAAACAGAGTGACTACACTGATGAACAGAGTCCAAGCACCAAGAAACAGAGTCACTACACTGATGAACAGAGTCCAAGCAACAAGAAACAGAGTGACTACACTGATGAACTGAGTCCAGGCACCAAGAAACAGAGCGACTACAGTAATGAACAGAGTCCAAGAACCAAGAAAAAGAGTGACTACACTGATGAACAGAGTCCAAGCACCAAGAAACAGTGTCTACACTGATGAACAGAGTTCAAGCACCAAAAAACAGAGTCACTACACTGATGAACAGAGTCCAAGCACCAAGAAACAGAGTGACAACACTGATGAACAGAGTCCAAGCACCAAGAAACAGAGTGACTACACTGATGAACAGAGTCCAAGCACCAAAAAACAGCGTGACTACACTAATGAACAGAGTCCAAGCACCAAAACACAGAGTCACTACACTGATGAACAGAGTCCAAGCACCAAGAAACAGAGTGACTACACTGATGAACAGAGTCCAAGCACCAAGAAACAGAGTGTCTGCATTGATGAACAGAGTCAAAGCACCAAGAAACAGAGACTACACTGATGAACAGAGTCCAAGGCACCAAGAAACAGAGTCACTACACTGATGAACAGAGTCCAAGCACCAAGAAACAGAGTCTACACTGATGAACAGAGTCCAAGCACCAAAAGACAGAGTGTTGACACTGACGAACAGAGTCCAAGCACCAAGAAACAGAGTGACTACAGTAATAAACAAAGTCCAAGCACCAAGAAACAGAGTGACTACACTGATGAACAGAGTCCAAACACCAAGAAACAGAGTGACTACACTGATGAACAGAGTCCAAGCACCAAGAAACAGAGTGACTACACTGATGAACAGAGTCCAAGCACCAAGAAACAGAGTCACTACACTGATGAACAGAGTCCAAGCACCAAGACACAGAGTGACAACACTAATGAACAGAGTCCAAGCACCAAAAACAGAGTCAATACACTAATGAACTGAGTCCAAGCACCAAAACACAGAGTGACAACACTGATGAACAGAGTCCAAGCACCAAGAAACAGAGTCAATACACTGATGACTGAGTCCAAGCACCAAAACACAGAGTGACTACACTGATGAACAGAGTCCAAGCACCAAGAAACAGAGTCACTACACTGATGAACAGAGTCCAAACACCAAGAAACAGAGTGATTGCACTGATGAACAGAGTCCAAGCACCAAAAAACAGAGTGACTACAATAATGAACAGAGTCCAAGCACCAAAAAACAGAGTGACTGCACTGATGAACAGAGTCCAAGCACCAAGAAACAGAGTCACTACACTGATGAACAGAGTCCAAGCACCAAGAAACAGAGTCACTACACTGATGAACAGAGTCCAAGCACCAAGAAACAGAGTGACTACACTGATGAACAGAGTTCAAGCACCAAGAAAAAGAGTGTCAGCACTGATGAACAGAGTCCAAGCACCAAGAAACAGAGTGTCTGCACTGATGAACAGAGTCCAAGCACCAAGAAACAGAGTCACTACACTGATGAACAGAGTCCAAGCACCAAGAAACAGAGTGACTACACTGATGAACAGAGTCCAAGCACCAAGAAACAGAGTGTCTGCACTGATGAACAGAGTCCAGGCACCAAGAAACAGAGTCACTACACTGATGAACAGAGTCCAAGCACCAAGAAAAAGAGTGTCTTCATTGATGAACAGAGTCCAAGCACCAAGAAACAGAGTGGCGACACTGATGAAGAGTCCAGGCACCAAGAAACAGAGTCAATACACTGATGAACAGAGTCCAGGCACCAAGAAACAGAGTGTCTGCACTGATGAACAGAGTCCAAGCACCAAGAAACAGAGTGACTACACTGATGAACAGAGTCCAAGCACCAAGAAACAGAGTCACTACACTGATGAACAGAGTCCAAGCACCAAGAAACAGAGTGACTACACTGATGAACAGAGTCCAAGCACCAAGAAACAGAGTGACTGTACTGATGAACAGAGTCCAAGCACCAAGAAACAGAGTCACTACACTGATGAACAGAGTCCAAGCACCAAGAAACAGAGGCTACACTGATGAACAGAGTTCAGGCACCAAAAAACAGAACGACTACCATGATGAACAGAGTCCAAGCACCAAGAAACAGAGTGACTACACTGATGAACAGAGTCCAAGCACCAAAACACAGAGTCACTACACTGATGAACAGAGTCCAAGCACCAAGAAACAGAGTGTCTACACTGATGAACAGAGTCCAAGCACCAAGAAACAGAGTGTCTGCACTGATGAACAGAGTCCAAGCACCAAGAAACAGAGTCACTGCACTGATGAACAGAGTCCAAGCACCAAGAAACAGAGTGACTACACTGATGAACAGAGTCAAAGCACCAAGAAACAGAGTCACTACACTGATGAACAGAGTCCAAGTACCAAAACACAGAGTCATGACACTGTTGAACAGAGTCCAAGCACCAAAAACAGAGTGACTGCACTGATGAAAAGAGTCCAAGCACCAAAAAACAGAGTGACTGCACCGATGAACAGAGTCCAAGCACCAAAAAACAGAGTGACTGCACTGATGAACAGAGTCAAAGCACCAAAAAAAAGAGACACTACACTGATGAACAAAGTTCAAGCACCAAGAAACAGAGTGTCTGCACTGATGAATGGAGTCCAAGCACCAAGAAACAGAGTTTACACTGATGAACAGAGTCCAAGCACCAAAAAACAGAGTGACTACACTAATGAACGGAGTCCAAGCACCAAAAACAGAGTGACTACACTGATGAACAGAGTCCAAGCACCAAGAAACAGAGTGTCTGCACTGATGAACAGAGTTCAGGCACCAAGTAAGAGAGTCACTACACTGATGAACAGTGTCCAGGTACCAAGAAACAGAGTGAATGCACTGATGAACAGAGTCCAAGCACCAAGAAACAGAGTGACAACACTGATGAACAGAGTTCAAGAACCAAGAAACAGAGTGTCTGCACTGATGAACAGTGTCCAAACACCAAGAAAAAGAGTGACTACACTGATGAAGAGAGTTCAAGCACCAAGAAACAGAGTCACTACACTGATGAACAGAGTCCAAGCACCAAGAAACAGAGTGACTACACTGATGAACAGAGTCCAAGCACCAAGAAACAGAGTCACTACACTGATGAACAGAGTCCAAGCACCAAGAAACAGAGTGACTACACTGATGAACAGAGTCCAAGCACCAAGACACAGAGTGACTAGGCTGATGAACAGAGTCCAAGCACCAAGAAACAAAGTCACTACACTGATGAACAGAGTCCAAGCACCAAGAAACAGAGTGACTACACTGATGAACAGAGTCCAAGCACCAAGAAACAGAGTCACTACACTGATGAACAGAGTCCAAGCACCAAGAAACAGAGTCACTACACTGATGAACAGAGTCCAGGCACCAAGAAACAGAGTGACTGCACTGATGAACAGAGTCCAAGCACCAAGAAACAGAGTCACTACACTGATGAACAGAGTCCAAGCACCAAGAAACAGAGTCACTACACTGATGAACAGACTTCAAGCACCAAGAAACAGAGTCACTACACTGATGAACAGACTTCAAGCACCAAGAAGCAGAGTGACTGCACTGATGAAAAGAGTCCAAGCACCAAGAAACAGACTGTCTACACTGATGAACAGAGTCCAAGCACAAATAAACAGAGTGTCTACACTGATGAACAGAGTCCAAGCACCAAGAAAACAGAGTGACTACACTGATGAACAGAGTCCAAGCACCACGAAACAGAGTGTCTACACTGATGAACAGAGTTGAAGCACCAAGAAAACAGAGTCACTACACTGATGAACAGAGTCAAGGCACCAAGAAACAGAGTCACTACACTGATGAACAGAGTCCAAGCACCAAGAAACAGAGTCACTACACTAATGAACAGAGTCCAAGCACCAAAACACAGAGTCACTACACTGATGAACAGAGTCCAAGCACCAAAAAACAGAGTGACTACACTGATGAACAGAGTCCAAGCACCAAGAAACAGAGTGACTACACTGATGAACAGAGTCCAAGCACCAAGAAACAGAGTCACTACAGTGATGAACAGAGTCCAAGCACCAAGAAACAGAGTGACTACACTGATGAACAGAGTCCAAGCACCAAGAAACAGAGTGTCTGCACTGATGAACAGAGTTCAAGCACCAAGACACAGAGTGACTACACTGATGAACAGAGTTAAAGCACCAAAAAACAGAGTGACTACACTGATGAACAGAGTCCAAGCACCAAGAAACAGAGTGACTGCACTGATGAACAGAGTCCAAGCACCAAGAAACAGAGTGTCTACACTGATGAACAGAGTCCAAGCACCAAGAAACAGAGTCACTACACTGATGAACAGAGTCCAAGCACCAAGAAACAAAGTGACTACACTGATGAACAGAGTCTAAGCACCAAGAAAAAGAGTCACTACACTGATGAACAGAGTCCAAGCACCAAGAACAGAGTGACTACACTGATGAACAGAGTCCAAGCACCAAGAAACAGAGTCACTACACTGATGAACAGAGTCCAAGCACCAAGAAACAGAGTCACTACACTGATGAACAGAGTCCAAGCACCAAGAAACAGAGTCACTACACTGATGAACAGAGTCCAGGCACCAAGACACAGAGTGACTACACTGATGAACAGAGTCCAAGCACCAAGAAACAAAGTCACTACACTGATGAACAGAGTTAAAGCACCAAGAAACGGAGTCACTACACTGATGAACAGAGTCCAAGCACCAAGAAAAAGAGTGACTACACTGATGAACAGAGTTAAAGCACCAAGAAACGGAGTCACTACACTGATGAACAGAGTCCAAGCACCAAAAACAGAGTCACTACACTGATGAACAGAGTCCAAGCACCAAGAAACAGAGTGACTACGCTGATGAACAGAGTCCAAGGCACCAAGAAACAAATTCACTACACCGATGAACAGAGTCCAAGCACCAAGACACAGAGTGACTACACTGATGAACAGAGTCCAAGCACCAAGAAACAAAGTGACTACACTGATGAACAGAGTCCAAGCACCAAGAAACAGAGTGTCTGCACTGATGAACAGAGTCCAAGCAGCAAGAAACCGATTGTCTACACTGATGAACAGAGTCCAAGCACCAAGAAACAGAGTGACTACACTGATGAACAGAGTCCAAGCACCAAGAAACAGAGTCACTACACTGATGAACAGAGTCCAAGCACCAAGAAAAAGAGTGTCAGCACTGATGAAAAGAGTCCAAGCACCAAGAAACAGAGTCACTACACTGATGAACAGAGTCCAGCTACATAGAAACAGATTCACTACACTGATGAACAGAGTCCAAGCACCAAGAAACAGAGTGTCTGCACTGATGAACAGAGTCCAGGCACCAAGAAACAGAGTGACTACACTGATGAACAGAGTCCAAGCACCAAGAAACAGAGTCAATACACTGATGAACAGAGTCCAAGCACCAAGAAACAGAGTGACTACAACTACACTGATGAACAGACAAAAAGAAAAAAAGTCACTGATGAACATGAACAGAGTCCAAACACACCAAGAAACATTTACTACACACTGATGAGAAGTCCAAGCACCAAGAAACAGAGTAGCGACTGATGAACAGGAGTCCAAGCACCAAGAAACAGAGTCTACACTGATGAACAGAGTCCAAGCACCAAGAACAGAGTCACCAGAAAACAGAGTCACTGATGAACAGAGTCCAAGCACTGATGAACAGAGTCCAGGCACCAAGAAACAGACTACACTGATGAACAGAGTCCAAGCACCAAGAACCAAGACTACACTGATGAACACTAAGCACCAAGACACAGAAGAGTCTGAGTCTCACACTGATGAACAGAGTGAAAGCACCAAGCAAGCAGACTACACTGATGAAGAGTCAGTCACCAAGATCTGATGAACAGAGTGCTATCTTCATTGGTTACCAAGCAGATCTCCATCTGTGAAGAGTAACTGTAGTCCACAGTATCTGTGACAGATGTAGAACTATCTTCATTAGTTACCAAGCAGATCTCCATCTGTGAAGAGTAACTGTAGTCCTCAGTATCTGTGACAGATGTAGGACTATCTTCATTAGGTACCAAGCAGATCTCCATCTGTGAAGAGTGTCTGTAATCCTCAGTATCTGTGACAGATGTAGAACTATCTTCAGTAGGTACCAAGCAGATCTCCATCTGTGAAGAGTGTCAGTCATCCTCAGTATGTGTGACAGATGTAGGACTTTCTTCATTGGTTACCAAGCAGATCTCCATCTGTGAAGAGTAACTGTAATCCTCAGTATCTGTGACAGATGTAGGACTATATTTAGTGGGTACCAAGCAGATCTCCGTCTGTGAAGAGTAACTGTAATCCTCAGTATCTGTGACAGAAGTACGACTATCTTAACTAGGTACCAAGCAGATCTGCATCTGTGAAGGGTGTCAGTCATCCTAAGTATCTGTGACAGATGTAGGACTATCTTTAATAGGTACCAAGCAGATCTCCATCTTTGAAGAGTGTCATCCTCAGTATCTGTGACAGATGTAGGACTAACTTTCAGAGGTACCAAGCAGATCTCCATCTGTGAAGAGTAACTGAAGTCCTCAGTATCTGACAGATGTAGGACTATCTTCATTATTAACCAAGAAGATCTCCATCTGTGAAGAGTACCTGAAGTCCTCAGTATTTGTGACAGATGTAGGACAATCCTCAATAGTTACCAAGCAGATCTCCATCTGTGAAGAGTAACTGTAGTCCACAGTATCTGTGACAGATGTAGGACTATGTTCATTAGGTACCAAGCAGATCTCCATCTGTGAAGAGTAACTGTAGTCCACAAGATCTATGACAGATGTAAGACTATCTTCAGTAGGTACCAAGCAGATCTCCATCTGTGAAGAGTGTCAGTCATCCTCAGTATCTGTGACAGATGTAGGACTTTCTTCATTGGTTACCAAGCAGATCTCAATCTGAGAAGAGTAACTGTAGTCCTCAGTATCTGTGACAGATGTAGGACTATCTTCATTGGTTACCAAACAGGTCTCCAACTGTGAAGAGTAACTGTAGTCCTCAGTATCTGTGACAGATGTAGGACTATCTTCATTAGTTACCAAGCACAGCTCCATCTGTTAAGAGTAACTGTAGTCCTCAGTATCTGTGACAGATGTAGGACTTTCTTCATTGGTTACCAAGCAGATCTCAATCTGAGAAGAGTAACTGTAGTCCTCAGTATGTGTGACAGAGGTAGGACTATCTTTAATAGTTACCAAGCAGATCTCCATCTGTAAAGACAGTCAGTCATCCTCAGTATCTGTGACAGATGTAGGACTATCTTCATTAGCTACCAAGCAGATCTCCATCTGTGAAGAGTAACTGTAGTCCTCACTATCTGTGACAGATGTAGGACTATCTTCATTAGTTACCAAGCACAGATCTCCATCTGTGAAGAGTAACTGTAATCCTCAGTATCTGTGTCAGATGCAGGACTATCTTCATTAGCTACCAAGCAGATCTCCATCTTTGAAGAGTGTCTGTAGTCCTCAGTATCTGTGACAGATGTAGGACTATCTTCATTGGTTACCAAACAGATCTCCATCCGTGAAAAGTAACTGTAGTCCTCAGTATCTGTGACAGATGTAGGACTATCTTCATTAGTTACCAAGCAGATCTTCATCTGTGAAGAGTAACTGTAGTCCTCAGTATCTGTGACAGATGTAGGACTATCTTCATTAGTTACCAAGCAGATCTCCATCTGTGAAGAGTGTTTGTAAAACTCAGTATCTGTGACAGATGTAGGACTATCTTTATTAGGTACCAAGCAAATCTCCATCTGTGAAGAGTAACTGTAGTCATCCTTAGTATCTGTGAATGATGTAGGACTATCTTCATTAGTTACCAAGGAGATCTCCGTCTGTGAAGAGTGTCTGTAATACTCAGTATCTGTGACAGATGTAGGACTATCTTCATTCGTAACCAAGCAGATCTCCATCTGTGAAGAGTGTTTGTAATACTCAGTATCTGTGACAGATGTAGGACTATCTTCATTTGGTACCAAGCAGATCTCCATCTGTGAAGAGCGTTAGTCATCCTCAGTATCTGTGACAGATGTAGGACTATCTTCATTTGGTACCAAGCAGATCTCCATCTGTGAAGAGTGTTTGTAATCCTCAGTATCTGTGACGGATGTAGGACTATCTTCATTAGTTACCAAGCTGATCTCCATCTGTGAAGAGTGTATGTAATCCTCAGTATCTGTGACAGATGTAGGATTATCTTCATTTGGAACCAAGCAGATCTCCATCTGTGAAGACAGTAAGGCGTCCTCAGTATCTGTGACAGATGTTGGACTATCTTCATTAGTTACCTAGAAGTTCTCCATCTGTGAAGAGTGTCAGGCATCCTCAGTATCTGTGACAGATGTAGGACTATCTTCATTAGTGACCAAGCAGATCTCCATCTGTGAAGAGTGTCAGTCATCCTCAGTATCTGTGACAGATGTAGGACTATCTTCATTAAGTAACAAGCAGATCTTCATCTGTGAAGAGTAACTGTAGTCCTCAGTATCTGTGACAGATGTAGGACTATCTTCATTGGTTAACCAAGCAGATCTCCATCTGTGAGAAGAGTAAATGTAGTCCTCAGTATCTGTGACAGATGTAGGACTATCTTCATTAGCTACCAAGCAGATCTCCATCTGTGAAGAGTGTCAGTCATCCTCAGTATCTGTGACAGATGTAGGACTATCTTCATTAGTTAACCAAGCAGATCTCCATCTGTAAAGACAGTGTCAGTCATCCTCAGTATCTGTGACAGATGTAGGACTATCTTCATAAGTTACCAAGCAGATCTCCATCTGTGAAGAGTGTATGTCATCCTCAGTATCTGACACAGATGTAGGACTATCTTCATTAGTTACCAAGCAGATCTGCATCTGTGAAGAGTGTCAGTCATCCTCAGTATCTGTGACACATGTAGGACTACCTCCATTTGTAAACAAGCAGATCTCCATCTGTGAAGATTGTCTGTCATCCTCAGTATCTGTGACAGATGTAGGACTATCTTCATTAGTTACAACTAATGAAGATAGTCCTACATGCCGAAGGGACACGTTTTAAATGCCAGTTTACCCAGGCCCAAGCAAGAGAAAACTGGATCCAATTTTGTTAACCGTTGTAGTGGTCCTTGAGTCTCGCTTCATCTGGCCCCTCTCCCAGGACCAGTTTGCCTTGGGTGACCCACGTCTGCTTTAAAAAGCCTGGCTTCAGTGACCTGCTCTCTGGCTCTGGCGCCTGCACCCTTTCAGATGAGTTCCATGCACATTTACTTCAATTTGTAATAAATGTAAATGATCATGTTGGGCATCAGCCAAGACAATCTTCAGTCAAGACTGTCATGGCTGATTTGAGTGATGAGATTTTGAGTAATTCTGAATCCATGAGTAGCTTGAATGCTTTGGAGGACCCAGGCCTTGGCAGGAAGTCCTCCTCATTAGACGTGCATTCAAACTCATTAACCAGGGTCACTTTCCTGGATTTCCTGGATTTTGGTATCCTGTGCAGAATATTACAAAGTACTTGGCTACATGTTTTGTGCGATGATCCTCACACCCCGGGGAAAAGCTTTCTCACACTCCTCCAAGCTAGAGAGCTCCTCGTTCACCTTCTCTGTAACCTCATCGACTATGAGCTCTGTCAGTATCTGTGTGCTCGAGCTCTGGATGTCACCCATTACACCCATCTTCTCAGTCAATGTCTGTGCTATGATGCTGCCCATGTCTCCAAGACACTTAGACACCTGGTCCTTTGGCACAAACATAGTGCTGCATCTCCGTCAGTTTGGGTTTAGTTCTCAGGTCCAGTGATCCAGCCTCTAGATTGAGCCACTGTATAGATGTCAGCTGGTCCACAAACGAGGCAATAAGTGGCCTGAATAGGTCCTTGTTGACAAAAATGTTGGTCTGTGTACTTACCTCTGCGTTGTTCATTGTTCTTGCTCTGATTGTCGAATTGAGTCTGCACAATCCTGATCTTACTTATATAGACATATCAGGGTCTATGTCCATATATGGACTGATGGGATCACCAAAGCAGCACCAGAGGAACGTCCTTTGATCCAGAGGTCCAATCAGCAGCAAGGGAAGATCAAAGGAACATTTTCTGCCTCCTCCCCCTCGTTGCCATAGTAACTGTTAAAGAATGGTGCTGCATTAGTCTGCCTGTGTCAGACCAACTGTAATAATCAGCCTTTACATGTGAGACCCTGCACTCTGCAGTCAGCTGGCTACAGACCAAACACCCTCAGGCCCTCCTCCTCATCTCTGGGGACCTTAATCATGCCTCTTCATCCTCCACTTGGCCCACTTCCACCCAGTATGTCACCTGCCACACCAGGGACAATAAAATACTGGACTGACTGTATGCAAACACCAAGGATGCATACAAGTCATCATCCTTCCTCCCCGGGGAGATCAGACCACAACCTGGTTTATCTCCAGCCCATGTACAAACCACTTGTCCACAGGCAGCCAGCTGTGACCGCACAGTTAAGAGATGGTCTGAGGAGACTGAAGAGGCTCTGAGGGACTGTTTTGAGTCAACTGTGTGGGAGGAGCTCTGTGATCCTCACGGGGAGGACATCGACAACCTCATGGGCTGTATAACGGATTACAATAACTTCTGTGTGGAGAACACTTTACCCACCAGGACTGTACGGTGCTTCTCCAACAACAAGCCCTGGATTAATCCTGAGATAAAGGCTCTCCTGAAGGAGAAGAAGAGAGCCTTTAAGTCAGGAGACAAGGAGGAGCTGAAGTCTGTGCAGAGGGAGCTGAGGAGGAAGATCTGAGGGAAGGACAGCTACAGGAGGAAGATGGAGGACCAGCTGCAGCAGAACAACAGTGGAGTCTAGAGGGGCTGTGGGGACCAGAGGTGGGTGAACGATCTAAACCTGTCCTTCAGGGGGTTTGATCAGCCACCTGAACCTCCCCCCGCCTTGCCAGCCCTGCCGCAGCGACCCTCATCTGCATCTGAAGGTCGCTGTCTCACCCTAACCTCCTCCCTGCCTTCCATGATGTCCAGCCCTCAACCACCCCCACTGCTACTCCTGCCAGAAGTCCAACAACCCAACCCACACCTTCTAACATCCAGCCCCCCTCCTCCAGCCTGTCCCTCACATCCGACCAGGTGAGACATGAGCTCAGGAAACTAAAGACCAAAAAGGCTGCAGGTCCGGATGACATCAGCTCCAGGCTCCTCAAGTCCCGTGCAGACCAGCTGTGTGGGATTGTGGAGCACATCTTCAACATGAGTCTGATGCTGGGGAGGGTACCACAGCTGTGGAAGACATCCTGTCTGGTACCAGTGCCATAAAAACACCCCAAGGACCTGAACAGCTACAGGCCGGTGGCACTGACGTCTCATTTGATGAAGACACTGGAGAGGCTGGTTCTTTCCCACCTCCGGCCTCTGGTGAGCTCATCGATGGATCTGTTTCAGTTTGCCTACCAGCCTGGCATCGGGGTGGATGATGCTGTCATCTTCCTCCTCATGAACAGGGCTCTGTCTCACCTGGAGAAGCCTGAGAGCTCTGTGAGGATCATGTTCTTTGATTTCTCCAGTGCTGTCAACACCATCCAGCCTCTTCTACTGAGAGACAAGCTGGAGCACACGGGGGTGGACCACCACCTGTCGGGTTGGATCCAGGACTACCTCACAGTATGTGAGGACTAGGGACTGTGTGTCTGACATGGTGGTCTGCAGTACAGGGGCCCCGCAGGGAACGGTTCTGGTGCCGTTCCTCGTCACCCTGTACACTGCGGACTTCATGTACAGGATGGACAAATCGTCAGCCTCATCACTGAGGAGGATGAGTGGTAGTACAAAGGACTGATGCAGGACTTTGTGGACTGGTGCCAACAGAACCACCTCCAGATCAACATGGGGAAGACCAAGGAGCTGGTAGTGAACTTCCTTAGGTGTAGACACCCCTCACCCAACGCCGGTTAGCATCCAGGGTTTGGACATCACATATTGGACTCCTACAGATACCTGGGTGTTCACCTTAACAATAGACTGGACTGGTCTGACCACGTGAGCGCCCTCTACAGGAAGGGCCAGAGCAGACTCTACCTGCTGAGGAGACTGAGGTCTTTTGGAATCCTCAGTATCTGTGACAGATGTAGGACTATCTTCATTAGTTACCAAGCAGATATCCATCTGTGAAGAGTGTCTGTAATCCTCAGTATCCGTGACAGACAGGGCAGTTGCTAGGAATTCTGGACCCCCTGAAAGAGTATTGGCGTGGGCCCCTCTACCCCATTCATTACAACCTTCGATTTTCCTGTTTTTCAGTGTTCTTGACGGTGCCTGTAATAACACCCAATTTGTTTCCTTTTTTACAAGTAGCGACTTAACACTAGGAGCGCCAGCATACTAGCACCCTCCTGGCGCAGCAACGGTCAGCCAGACCTTCATTAACAATTCAGCTGCTTTTGCTTAGAAGCACAGAACAAGTTGTTTTTCTTTAAAATAAATGCACCAGAAATTCCTTTAAAAAACAAATATAACACCCTAGACAATCAACAAACCTTTAAATGCCTAAAGTCCGCTTTTTAAAGTGTATTAAGTGTATTTAATTTTTTTTCTATGCGCAAGTCTCCATTGAAATAGTCACAAGACCTTTAAACAATAAATAGTTTATAACATTAATTGTACTATAGACTGTTGTTGATTGGATAATATATATATATGTATATATATATATACATATATATATATATATATATATATATATATATATATATTTATATATAATATTGCAGGAGAAAAGGCACAAAGACCGAAATAACGATAAGAGCTGCTGCTGCTGCTAAGCACATATTATATAATTCATCATTAATAGCAATTAAGAAAATATTAATTGTACTTTTTTAGTTAATACCACATCACACCTTAACACAACTTTTGCCCAAAGTCGGATAGCGCTATGTGTGTCTAAGGCAGGTAGCCTATTCTTTGGACAAAAGCTCTAGGTCTTTATGGCGCGTTTCCCACACACATGATCGCATGCTTTCCTGCAGGAGACCAGGGTCTTGTTCTGTTTAATAGTAAATAACTAAATAATGTTCTATAAACACAATTTAAAAATAAATAAATAAATAAATAAATAAAAGCCTCGTGTCTACTTTTTCAATGCCTCAAAGTCAGCTTTGGAATATTTAAATTTTCGTCGTTCACAACTCTATCTCTACTATATTGTTGACTGTATAATAGGCTACATTACTATTAAATATTGCCGGGGAAAAGACACAGACCAAAATCATGAGAGGATTATTTTTATTCAGGCTGCTGCTCCTCTCCTCTCTGCAACTCGGAATTTCACTTATAAACACACACAAACACATCAACACATACACAAAAAGTGATGTAATTAAACAATAATTTTGAGGAAATATTAAAAATAGTTTAATTTAATTCATATCATAAACCGAACAGGTTGACAACTAGAACTAGAACTAGAAGTGCAAATAATTACAGAAATAAACAAATACATAAACATTAGCACGATCAGCACCTTCGATAGCGCCCATGGTTTTATGCTGATAAATAATGTTTAAAAAACACTTAAACCGAACAGGTTGACAACTAGAAGTGTAAAAATAACCAGAAATAAACAAACAAATAAATATGAGCACGATCAGCACCTCGGATAGCGCCGCGGGCTGTATGCAGATAAATAATGCTAAAAAAAAAATAAAAAAAACATAGACACATTTAAACCGAACAGGATGACAACAAGAACTAGATGTGCAAAAATAACTGCAGAAATAAACAAATAAATTAATATGAGCGCGATCAGCACCTCAGATGGGTTGTATGCTGCTAAATAATGCTACCCTCCCCCGGTGCCTACGCCACGCACTTCGGCAAAAGCTCTCCGCCTTCACGGTGCATTTTCCACAGACAGGTCGCTTGCAGCTCTTGCAGGAGACCAAGGTCTTGTTCTGCTTGCAGTGGCTGTTTATCTGGCACTGCCTTCGTCTTGCAGGCTCTGCTGGCTGCTGTGATTGTAGTGCTATCGCGGTTAGACTGACTGGCTTGGTGCACATGTGTTCCTCCCGCAGCTCCTTCGCCAACTGCAGGATGAAGGCTCTTCTTGGGATGACACTGGCGGTGCATTCCTTGAAAAGCACATGGGCATTTATCGCAGCCATATCAAGGATGTTATAGAAGACAGCAACAGGCCATCTTCTTGTTGCGCCTTTCACAGTATACATCCGAGCCATCTGGTCGAGCACATCCACTCCGACCTAATAACAATGATACAAATGATAGCATGACATTTATATTCCTATTAATAATAATAATAATAATAATAATAATCTTTAGCAATTACACACCTTCGTGATGTAGAAGCTCACAGTCTCCGGCTTCCTCTTCCTGTCACACCTGATGGAGACAGTCGGGTGCATGGTGCTGAGGAGCGCGACGTTTTTCCTTGGTTTCCCCTGGTACACTGTAAGAGTGGCACGCTCATGCCTCAGCACCTTGGTGGAGAACAGCTCCCCTCTTTGCTGCTGAACTGAAGGTGGGAGCTCCCGCCTGACCTTGTTTATTGTGCCAACAAGGCTGGTGTTTTTTTTCAGCAGGTCCTTTGCAAGAGTGAGGGAAGTGAAAAAATTATCAGTGGTGACATTTCGTCCTGTTCCAAGGTATGGCTCCACCAGCTTCATCACCACACTCTCCCCAGCCGTTGATGTGATGGTCTGGTGTCGTCTTTCCCTAGATATGGAAAGGCATTCAAAAGATATTTTTTCTCAACATCGGCGGCTATCCAAAATTTTATGCCAAATTTGTCTGGCTTGTTGGCCATATATTGAGTAAACCTGCATCGGGCTTTGTGGGAAACAGCTGCTCATCTATGGTGATGCATGCCCCAGGTTTGTAGCAGGCAATGCAGTTATTTATAAAGCCGCACCACACATCCGACATCACGGCAAATTTATCATCGCACAAACGTGAGCGCCTGTCGTGCTACCTGTCAAAGCGCAAGTAGCGCATGATCTCCTGAACCTGTTTCTTGGCATAGTGGCATTGAAAAATGCCAGCCCCCATTCTTCTGACCAGAAGCTCTCCAGCTGTATATTTTTATTATATATATGTATATACATATATATATATATATATATATATATATATCATGACTGGTCTCCATCACGGTGCGCCTCTGCCACAGTGCAGTCCCTGATGTGCTGTAGCATTTTTCTGTCAAGCAAGCACAAATAGGCGCTCAGCGGCGTCTTCAATGTTGGGCGCCTGGCGTGTGCTGGGGACCCGCAGATTCAGTCAGCACGCTTTTTGACTTGCTGTCTCCCGACTGCGCACCAGGCTGGACAACTTGCCACATGGTCCCATCTTTTCCCTGCTCGTATGGGCCTGGAAGTGCAAAACATGAATGATTATATAAATGTGTGGTAAAGCAGTAGATTTTCAGTAGTTTACAAAGTGAACAGGAACAGAATGCCACCATGTAGGTGATGAAAATCACAATTCTTCTGACAGGCTCTATAACACAAATTGACTTATTCTGAAAATATTTTCGTTTTAAAAAAATATTTGGAAATGAAAAAATAAGTTTTGGTTTACGTTGTTTACGTTGGAGGAGTTTTGTAATATTTTTACCTGAAACTGTAGACGGCGCATCTGGTGACGGTGTGGGCCCGCTCCTGCTGTCAGCTGGTGTCTTTGATGTTGAGATGTATTAAGATTTGATTTTTTTTTACACCATGGATGGAAGAAAACTTTTTGACAGTAAGCCTATAACAGCTGTTCTACCTGGAGATGAAGAGCGAGCTCTCTCAGAGACCAGTGTGACCTCTGCGCTAGACAGGGCAGCAGCTGTTATGGGAGATCAGATCAAGCTGTTACATTTTTTTCAGACATTACGTTTATTATTCATTGAGGATCATTTTTGATATCTTACTGTTTATAGGCTATACCTTTTACAGTATCAAGGTAGTTAGTAGATAGTAGACCTATTTATTGTTGGACTTTTGTGCTGCGCTATAACATGTCATCTTTGTTTTTCCCCACACAAAATAACTTAGAAAACAGACAAAGAAAGAAAGACAAAAATGAATAAAATTAATAGCCAGATTACCTGAAGTGGACACTTTCGCAGATGGGCCAGCTGGCTCAAACTTTTTCATTTGTTTGGCCCGTGGGGGTTCAGACTCGGATTCTGAACTTTCCTCTTCACTCCAGTCCACATCACTTATGTCGGACACTTCGCCACCATCAGACTCATCCTCACTGACCTCCTGAATCCTGATCAAGGCCTCCTCCAGGAATACCTCTTCATCACTCCTCTCTTCATCGTTCTTTCTGTTTTTGAATTTGTCTAATATTTCTGTCAGTCTGTCCGTTTGTTGTTGGTATAACTCTGTCACTATCCCTCTCACTAACTCTCCGTCTCTCTCTGTTGAGATTTTCCCGGGGATAAATATGGAATGAACAGCGGGAAACCAACCCCGCGAAATGTATCATTTTCACCTTCAGTTCCTTTGATATCAGAAGAACACACACACACACACACACACACATACACACACACATTAGTTGGGGGGATATGGAAGTACAAGTCATAACGCGGAAAACAACCCCGCAGAATGTATTATTTTACCAGCGGTCTTTTAGACCGTGTGTGTCGCCGGAGGTATAAATGCTCATAAATCTTATGTTTTGTTTTTAAGGATCTTATCTGCTTCAGAAAACATATAAAACACATATTTAGGAAAAGTCATAGAAGGAGAGGTTAGAAGATTTATTCTAAACAGAGATATTTGTATTATAAAACCCAAAACGGTTTTTCAGACCGTCTTGGTTGTTCTAGTGTTAACAAGCCTGAGTATTATTATGTAAATTGTGTGTTACTGGTTGTCTTATTCTCATTTCACTGATTTGCAACATGCTATTACACCTCTGGTTGCAAATAAACTTTCGATGAACCACTCAACAAATAGGTAGCGGCTGATTCTGGAGCAGCAGAGCATAAAGGTTTATTGTTCCATTGTGTATATTACATTAAATAAACATTAAATATTATGTTTCATGGAAAACCTGATGCAGAACTAACCTATTCATGGAAAAAATCTAAATGGGCTTCTTAGTACCATAGCTCTAAGTGGACAGCTTCACTTTCCCGGAGAAAAAATATTTTTAAACAATTCAAAAGTCAGTGTTAACTGTCCAAAATTCTAAATAGTCTTTTTTCTTTGTTGCTGTCAACTATTATGCTGTCTTTTGTTTTATGTTGCTATGAAAACAAACAACAACAACAAAACTTTGAACATTCATTTTTCTGTATTGAGACTACTCACATGTCCCACTAATAACACATTTACAACACCGCATTGAACACATCATTGTAACATTACTGACCTTCATCAGATGCTCATAATTACAGAGCAGAACCTGAATGCATCATAATACAATTCAATGCATCCTCTGAGTGGGCGCATACTGGAGCACTGTCCGACAATATGGGTGAAACACACAATTACTGCAGTAGCCTCTGAATTAGTAGTAACTAAATAGTAGTAATTAGGAACTGACGACTTGTCCAGAGTGTAGCGCGCCAGATGACAGCTAACGTGGGCTCCAGCCTGCGCCTTCAACATAAGCTAATGTTGCAGACATTAAATGAATGAACAAGTAGGCAGTGTTTCAGCCGCTCTTCGGTAGTTTTACTCTCACCATTCTTAGAAAAAAGCTTTTGATGTCCTGGAACCCTGCTCTGCTGCTTCTACTCCTGGCCTCGCTTTTCAACTCTTTTTGGTGTCCAGACTTGTGTTTTTGGGGACATCCTAACCCTGCTGGAGTTCACTTACTTTCACTGAGGAAGAACGCATCTTGGTGTGGACCAAACAATTTTTAAGAAGGGCAAAGGCGGTTATTGAAATAATTAAAATTAGAAAATTGCATGCCTTGTGGCTTTGTTTTAATTCTGGATTCATTCGTATGAATATTATTATTTCAGTGTATGTATAATAATTTTGATATAGAAGCTACTGGGGGCTGTGTGTGGGGCCCTGGAGGGTCAGGGGCCCTTATAATCACAACACCTTACCCCTCGCTATGGGGCTGTGGTGGGCCCTGGAGGGCTGTGGGTCTCTTAACACCTTTACTCCCATCTATACGACTGTCAGTCACGACGCATCTGTGACAGATGTAGGACTATCTTCATTAGGTACCAAGCAGATCTCCATCTGTGAGACGAGTGTCAGTCATCATCAGAATCTGTGACAGATGTAGGACTATCTTCAGTAGTTTCCTCATTCATTAGTTGCCTGGGTTTTGCTCTCGGGTCCAGTGATCCAGCCTCTAGATTGAGCCACTGTATGGATGTCAGCTGGTCCACAAACGAGGCAATAAGCGGCCTGAGTAGGTCCTTGTTGACCAAAATGTTGGTCTGTGTACTTACCTCTGTGTTGTTCATTGTTCTTGCTCTGATGTTGAATTAAGTCTGCACAATCCTGATCTTACTTATATAGACATATCAGAGTCTATGTCCATATATGGACTGATGGGATCACCAAAGCAGCACCAGAGGAACGTCCTTTGATCCAGAGGTCCAATCAGCAGCAAGGGAAGATCAAAGGAACATGTTCTGCCTCCTCCCCCTCGTTGCCATAGTAACTGTTAAAGAATGGTGCTGCATTAGTCTGCCTGTGTCAGGCCAACTGTAATAATCAGCCTTTGCATGTGAGACCCTGCACTCTGCAGTCAGCTGGCTACAGACCAAACACCCTCAGGCCCTCCTCCTCATCTCTGGGGACCTTAATCACACCTCTCCATCCTCCACTTGGCCCACTTCCACCCAGTATGTCACCTGCCACACCAGAGACAATAAAATACTGGACTTACTGTATGCAAACACCAAGGATGCATACAAGTCATCACCCCTCCATCCCCGGGCGAGATCAGACCACAACCTGGTTTATCTCCATGTAAAGACCACTTGTCCACAGACAGCCAGCTGTGACACACAGTTGGCTGTTAAGAGATGGTCTGAGGAGACTGAATAATAATAATAATTATTATTTAATTGTATAGCACTTTTAAAAACATAGTTTACAAAGTGCTTTGACAAGCATTCAGCACAAAATAATAAAACACAAACAAACAATGAGCACAATGAAGTAAAAACAAAAAGCACAGCTTAAATCAAGACTAACAGAGAGACACAATGTAAAAAGACATGAGGTGAAAAGGTCCTTTCCATAATTTATAGTACTTTATAGGAACTCAGACGATACAAGAACCATGCAGCATAAAAAGAGACCATGAGGACCAAACATAAAAACCATTAGATCAGCAAGAATAGGAAACGCAATAAAAAAGGGATGAAAGCAAAAATCAGGTCAGAAAATATAAAAAGATGAAATAAACAATGATGATACAATTACAAAATAATAAAAAATAAGTAGCGATGATAAAATGTAGTAATAAGCATGAGCAAGCGTTAAGACAATTAGAAAGGTCTAAAAATTATCAATAAAAAAGTTTAAAAAGGTGAACCATTAAAAAGTTAAAATCATAATTAAAAGCACATAATGGTATTAATAAATTAACTAAAAAGGAGTAAAAAGAAGGTAAAGAAAACAAACAGTAAAACAAAATAAAATAGAGATAAAAGACATTAAAAGATGGTAAAATACAGTAAAAGACAGTAATAGACGGCATCACATAAAAGCAAGTCTGTAAAAGTAAGTCTTTAAAAGGGACTTAAAAGAAGCAACAGACTCAAGACGCCTTATCTCCTCTGGCAGGTCGTTCCAAAGTCGAGGAGCTCGGATGGAGAAAGCTCTATCACCCTTAGTTTTGAGTCTCGACTTTGGAACGACCAGCAGGCCTTCACCAGAGGATCTGAGGCTGCGGGCAGGCACATATGGTATTAAAAGCTCCGATAAATAATTGGGGGCCAGCCCCATGATTGCTTTAAAAGTAATCAGTAAAATCTTAAAATCAATTCTAAAACTCACAGGAAGCCAGTGGAGGGAGGCTAAAACTGGAGTGATATGATGCCGTCTGTTAAAACCAGTTAAAAGCCTAGCTGCTGCATTCTGGACCAGTTGGAGGCGAGAGAGAGATTTTTTATTTAAACCAGTGAGGAGGGAGTTGCAATAGTCGAGCCTGGAGAAAATAAATGAATGGGTGATTTTTTGGAGGTCTGGAGGGGTGAGTATGTGTTATTTTTTGAAATGGATCAAAAATGAAAGAAACAGGACTGGATGGTTTTATTGATGTGGGTGGAGAAGGTGAGGTCCGAATCGAAAATGACTCCTAAATTTCTGGCAGAGGGGGTGATGTTTACTGATAGTGGACCAAGGCAAGACTGTATGAGGGGGGAGTTTTGAATGGTACAGAGGATTATTTTGGATTTTGAATTATTTAACTGAAGAAAGTTTTCTGCCATCCAACTGTTGATGTCCCTGAGACAGCAGCTAGGCCCTGTGGGTCCTCAGGTCTCAGAGGAAGGTATATCTGTGTGTCGTCTGCGTAGCAGTGGTAGGAGACTTGGTGGCACTGAATTATTTGGCCAAGGGGCAGCATGTAAATAGAAAATAAAATTGGACCTAAAACTGAACCCTGCGGTACACCATAGGCAACGGCAGCAGTAGAGGAGCTGTGGTTGCCTATGGTGACCACAAAGGTTTGCTCTAAAAGACAAGACTGAAACCAGCTAAGTGCAGTGTCCCTGATATCCACACAGTTTTTAAGACGCTAAATTAAAATGGTGTGGTCGACAGTATCAAAAGCTGCACTGAGATCTAAAAGGATTAAAATTGAGCCCTCCCCTCTGTCTGCTGCTAAAAGAAGATCATTGGTCACTCTGAGGAGGGCCGTCTCAGTGCTGTGACCTGCTCTAAAACCAGACTGAAACTTCTCAAAGAGGTTATTTTCAGAAATAAAACTTAAAAGCTGTGTAGAAACCACCTTCTCTAAAAGTTTGGATAAAAATGGAAGTTTTGAAATTGGTCTAAAATTGTTAACATCAGTGGGGTCAAGGTTTGGTTTCTTTAAAAGAGGCTGGACCACAGCGTGTTTGAAAGCAGAAGGAAATACTCCCTCTGACAAAGAACTATTAATAATGGATAAAATGCTGGGCCCAACTGTGTTAAAAACCTCTTTGAGAAATCTAGTAGGAATAAAATCAAGACTGCACGTAGCTGGTTTCACATGGGCTAAAATGTCAGATAAAAAGGATAAGGACACCGGCTCAAAACTGCTAAAATTACAAGAACTTCCCTACTTAAAAGCACGGGATATTCAGGAGGAGTGATTTGATGCCTAATGTCTATAACCTTGTTTAAAAAGTGGGTTAAAACTTCTCACAGGTGTCTTGGAGAAGCATCACTAAAATGGGAGGGGAGGGTTTAGTAACGGAGTCTAATACCTTAAATAAAGCTCTGGAGTTAGAATGATTGGCTAAAGTCAAACCAGAATAAAGTCCGGCCCTTACATCTTTACCTGGGTTTTTCTGGTTTTCCATGCCATCTTTCCAGATGGCATGAAAAACTACCAACCCAGTCTTTTTCCATTTACGTTCATTTCTTCTGCAAATTTTCTTCAGTTCCTGCATGGACTCTGTAAGCCACGGCTGGGGGTCTTTTTTTAACCTTTTCAATTTTGAGGGAGCAACAGAGTCCAGGATGGTCTGACATGTGTGATTAAAAAGAGAGACAAGCTCTTCTGTGTTAAAAACTGGATTAAGATCTGGGTTAAAGGCAGTCAAAGATGCAGAAATAAAATGCTCCATAAACTTGCTAGCAGACGTTGAATTAAAAACCCTTCGATGAACAGGAGCATGGTCAATAAAAGAAGGCTGGGATAAAACCACTGAGAATAAAACCAGCTTGTGATCTGACACACAGATATCCTTTGTTAAAAACTCACCAGGGCTAAGACCAGTAAAAATGACTAAATCTAGACAGTGTCCTTTTGCATGGGTAGGTTCCTGTATTGCCTGGGTTAGGTTAAAAGAGTCAAGAATTTCAATAAAATCAGCAGTCATGGGCTGAGAGGGACAACAGACGTGTGTGTTAAAATCACCTAAAATAAGAATACTGTCATAATTACATAAAAAATGGGAGAAAAACTCAGAGAACTCATGGATAAAAACAGTGCTGTGTTTGGGGGGTCTATAGATTATTAAAACTAAGACAGGGTCTTTCAACTTAATAATAAAAGCAAGGTGCTCAAAGCAATTAAAAGTGCTGAAAGTGATTGGGGTGCATTCTCGACTTTGGAAATCCACTGTAGCAGGCCTTCACCAGAGGATCTGAGGCTATGGCAGTAAGCACATATGGTATTAAAAGCTCCGATAAATAATTGGGGGCCAGCCCCATGATTGCTTTAAAAGTAATCAGTAAAATCCAGGTTGTTTTGGGAAATAAAATCATGGCATAAAAAGGTTTTGTTGTTGATTGATCTGATGTTTAAAAGTCCAAAGTTCACAGGTTTACTGTTAAAAGCAGGGCGGGGTAGCCGGGGGAGCAGGGGGACGTGGATGAGGTTGGAGGGGGTGCAGTTTCTGACTGGACGGGGTGAGGACGAGAGGAGGTGGTGTGGACTGGGATAAAGGATTCACTGGTGGTAGTGATATGGGGCGGGGAAGGTGGGAATGGGCAGGTGAGTGGGCGGGGTTAACAGGACTGCTTTGGGGGTGACCAGATGTTGTTGTGAGGAGGGGGGGAGGACCTGAGAGTGGGGGAAATGAGCTGCTGGGTGCAGACTGTCAGACAGATGAGGAGTGGATCTTGAATTGAATGTTAGATGACAGCATTTGGCTACCCCGCCTGTTGGGGTGGATCCCGTCGTGTATAAAAAGCGATGCTCTGTCCCAAAAGAGATTAAAATTGTCAATGAAATGGAAGTTGTGGGCGGGGCAAGTGGCCTGGAGCCAGGTATGGAGACTAAGAATCCTGCTAAAACGCTCTGCTCCGCGACCGAGTGTGGGGATGGGGCCAGAGATAAAAACTGTCTTTCCAGTGTCCTTTAAAACGTTAAAAAGCAAGTTAAAATCAGTCTAGGTGACCTCAGACTGCTTGCGGGATGTGTTGTTTGAGCCCACATGCACAACTATCTTTGAGACAGAGGAGGGGAGGGAGGGGAGTAGGTGGAGGAGTTTGTCCAGGATGACAGGAACGGTGGCACCAGGTAAACAGTGTGTGATGGCGTTAAAAAATTGGATGTACCTCGTTATTGAATCGCCAATGATCAGCGTGGTGGCAGGGAGGAGAGGACGCGGACGTGAGGAGCGCGCGCTGAAGCCCCCAGCTCTCGGGCGCTCCACCTGTGCTGAGACAGGTGCGGATGGACCAGGTGGGGTGAGGGTGTTGGACGGCCGGGAGAGGGTCTGAGGGACTATTTTGAGTCAACTGTGTGGGAGGAGCTCCAAACCTAGTTTATCTCCAGCCCATGTACAAACCACTTGTCCACAGGCAGCCAGCTGTGACCAAGACAGTTCAGAGATGGTCTGAGGAGACTGAAGAGGCTCTGAGGGACTGTTTTGAGTCAACTGTGTGGGAGGAGCTCTGTGATCCTCACGGGGAGGACATCGACAACCTCATGGACTGTATAACGAATTACAATAACTTCTGTGTGGAGAACACTTTACCCACCAGGACTGTACGGTGCTTCTCCAACAACAAGCCCTGGATTAATCCTGAGATAAAGGCTCTCCTGAAGGAGAAGAAGAGAGCCTTTAAGTCAGGAGACAAGGAGGAGCTGAAGTCTGTGCAGAGGGAGCTGAGGAGGAAGATCCAAGAGGGGAAGGACAGCTACAGGAGGAAGATGGAGGACCAGCTGCAGCAGAACAACAACAGTGGAGTCTGGAGGGGCTGTGGGGGACCAGAGGTGGGTGAACGATCTAAACCTGTTCTTCAGGGGGTTTGATCAGCCACCTGAACCTCCCCCTGCCTTGCCAGCCCTTCCGCAATGACCCTCATCTGCATCTGAAGGTCGCTGTCTCACCCTAACCACCTCCCTGCCTTCCATGATGTCCAGCCCTCAACCACCCCTCACTGCTACTCCTGCCAGAAGTCCAACAACCCAACCCACATCTTCTAACACCCAGCCCCCCTCCTCCAGCCTGTCCCTCACATCCACCCAGGTGAGACATGAGCTCAGGAAACTAAAGACCAAAAAGGCTGCAGGTCCGGATGGCATCAGCTCCAGGCTCCTCAAGTCCTGTGCAGACCAGCTGTGTGGGATTGTGGAGCACATCTTCAACATGAGTCTGATGCTGGGGAGGGTACCACAGCTGTGGAAGACATCCTGTCTGGTACCAGTGCCATAAAAACACCCCAAGGACCTGAACAGCTACAGGCTGGTGGCACTGACGTCTCATTTGATGAAGACACTGGAGAGGCTGGTTCTTTCCCACCTCCGCCTCTGGTGAGCTCATCGATGGTCCTGCTTCAGTTTGCCTACCAGCCTGGCATCGGGTGGATGATGCTGTCATCTTCCTCCTCATGAACAGGGCTCTGTCTCACCTGGAGAAGCCTGAGAACTCTGTGAGGATCATGTTCTTTGATTTCTCCAGTGCTGTCAACACCATCCAGCCTCTTCTACTGAGAGACAAGCTGGAGCACACAGGGGTGAACCTCCACCTGTCGGGTGGGATCCAGGACTACCTCACAGTATGTGAGGACTAGGGACTGTGTGTCTGACATGGTGGTCTGCAGTACAGGGGCCCCGCAGGGAACGGCTCTGTTGCCGTTCCTCGTCACCCTGTACACTGCGGACTTCATGTACAGGATGGACAGCTGCCACCTGCAGAAGTTCTCTGATGACTCTGCGATCGTCGGCCTTATCACTGAGGAGGATGAGTGGGAGTACAGAGGACTGACGCAGGACTTTGTGGACTGGTGCCAGCAGAACCACCTCCAGATCAACATGAGGAAGACCAAGGAGCTGGTAGTGAACTTTCTTAGGTGTAGACCCCCCCAACCAACACCGGTTAGCATCCAGGGTTTGGACATCGAGACTGTGGACTCCTACAGATACCTGGGTGTTCACCTTAACAATAAACTGGACTGGTCTGACCACACCAGCGCCCTCTACAGGAAGGGCCAGAGCAGACTCTACCTGCTGAGGAGACAGAGGTCTTTTGGAATCTTCAGTATCTGTGAGAGATGTAGGACTATCTTCATTAGGTACCAAGCAGATCTCCGTCTGTGAAGAGTTTCAGTCATCCTCAGTATCTGTGACAGATGTAGGACTATCTTCATTAGGTACACTATAAAGGGGTTGCTTTAAATTTTACAGTATTATACTGGCAACAAGATGCACGTCTAATGAGGAGGACTTCCTCATTAGAAGTGCATTCAAACTCATTAACCAGGGTCACTTTCCTGGATTTCATGGACTTTGGTATCCTGGGCATAATGTTACAAAGTACTTGCCACATGTTTTGTGCGATGATCCTCACACTCCGGGGATAAGCTTTCTCACACTCCTCCAAGCTAGAGAGCTAGTTGTTCACCTTCTCTGTAACCTCATCAACTATGAGCTCTGTCAGTATCTGTGTCACCCCTTAACACCCATCTTCTCAGCCAATGTCTGTGCTATGATGCTGCCCATGTCTCCAAGACACTTAGACACCTGGTCCTTTGGCACAAACATAATGCTCGCACCATCACTCTCACACTGCAAGAGCTCAAAGATGTGTGTTGCTGCAACATCGATTAATTCCAAACACATCTCTGTCAGTTTGGGTTTTGTTCTCGGTCCAGTGATCCAGCCTCTAGATTAAGCCACTGCATGGATGTCAGGCGGACACCTGAGTAGGTCCTTGTTGACCAAAAATGTTGGTCTGTGTACTTGCCTCTGTGTTGTTCATTGTTCTTGCTCTGATGTTGAATTAAGTCTGCACAATCCTGATCTTACTTATATAGACATATCAGAGTCTATGTCCATATATGGACTGATGGAATCACCAAACCAGCACCAGAGGAACGCCCTTTGATCCAGAGGTCCAATCAGCAGCAAGGGAAGATCAAAGGAACATGTTCTGCCTCCTCCCATAGTAGCTTTTCCTCTTTTAACCACAACATCGTTTTGAATATATTTTAATTGATCTCAGGACAATCCGGGCTGATTCAAGCACTGAAACTGTGGATCCTCGGCGCCAACTCTCCACAGGACCCGGAAGAGTGGGACTTAACAAAACCCTCAACTCTGGTTTTAAATGGCCGTGTGTGGGCTGCAATGAGAAAACTCATGGTTGGAAGAGAAGCTTAGTCTTCCAAAATGACCTCTAAAAGGACAGACTGTTGGAGGGATTTATCTCCATTGCCGCACAACAATCCAAGCATATATCCCTGATGCAGGCCTCGAGGATCACCGGTCTGTCCTCCTCAGCTCGCCAGACCACAGCTGGTCTCAGCCTCCGCTGCCACCCTACTCCTGGATGGCCTCTCTCCACTCTCCCAGCAGGCCGACGGAGGTCGCGGCCGGGCCACAGCCTCTGCAGCTGGCACAGCGCTGAGGCGGAGGCTGTCACTCCACCTCCCCCGCGGATACTGGGGTCAGCCGCATGATGCCCCCTGGTGCAAGCCTGGAAGACGGGCTCCAGCGCATCCTGCCCACAGCTCTACCCCGGCCAGGCAGAGCCAGCCTGGTCTAACGCGTGGTGCAGTGTGGCCAGATCAGCTGCGGGAGAGCTACCACCACGGCTCTCCTCTCCAACCGCTTCTCAGCCCTGAGGGATGAGGCTCTGGTCTGCACCGCTGACCCTGCCGCTGAGACAACTCGTCCATCCCTGACGGAGGGTTCCCTGTGGAAGGCCGGCTTCCTCCGCTGTGGCGGCTCCATGGACGCCCAGCAGGACTGACCTCCACGCTCTGCTGGAGGAGGCCGCCCCAGGCGCTCAGGGGCTTCGACCTTCCAGCACCCTCACCCCACTTCCATCTGCACCTGTCTCAGCAGGTGGAGCCTGACTGGGGTTTGCTGTCACCTCTCTCCTCCCTGCCACCATGATTATTGGCAATTCAATAACGAGGTACATCAGATTTTTTAACGCCATCACACACTCTTTTCCTGGTGCCACCATTCCTGTCATCCTGGACAAACTCCTCCACCTACTCCCCTCCCTCCCCTCCTCTGTCTCAAAGATAGTTGTGCATGTGGGCTCAAACGATACCTCCAGGAAATCTGAGGTCACCAAGTGATTTTAACCTGCTTTTTAACGCTTTTAAAGGACACTGGAAAGACAGTTTTTATCTCTGGCCCCATCCCCACTCAGTGGAGCAGAGCATTTTAGCAGGATTCTTAGTCTCCATACCTGGCTCCAGGCCAGTTGCTCTGCCCACAACTTCCATTTCATTGACAATTTTAATCTCTTTGGGACAGAGCATCGCTTTATACAGACGGATCCACCCCAACAGGCGGGGTAGCCAAATGCTGTCATCTAACATTCAATTCAAGATCCACACCTGTCTGACAGTCTGCACCCAGCAGCTCATTTTCCCACACTCAGGTCACTCTCCTCACAACAACATCTGGTCACCCCAAAGCAGTCCTGTTAAGACCACCTGCCCATTCCCACCTGCCCCGCCCACATCAGTACCACCAGTGAATCTTTTATCCCAGCACACCACCTCCTCAGTCCTCACCGTCCAGTCAGAAACTGCATCCAACCCCATCCACGTGCTCGCTACCCCACCCTGCTTTTAACAGTAAACCTGTGAACTTTGGACTTTTAAACATCAGATCAATCAACAACAAAACCTTTTTATGCCATGATTTTATTTCCCAAAACAACCTGGACTTTTTGTTTTAACAGAAACTTGGCTCACCCCGACAATTACATCCCTCATCGGGCCACTCCGACTTTTTCTCACTTCCATCAACCCCGCTGTTGTCAGAGGTGGCTGTCATTCACAAGAAGGCTTTTAAATGCACCCCATCACCATCAGCACTTTTAATTCTTTTTGAGCACCTTGCTTTTATTATCACACTAAAGAGCCTGTTTTAATTTTAGTTATCTACAGACCCCCAGACATAACATTGCTTTTATTGAAGAGTTTTCAGAGTTTTTAACCCATTTTATTTGTAAATATGACAAAATTCTTATTTTAGGTGATTTTAACTTACACGTCTGTTGCCCTCACATCCCATGACTGCTGATTTATTGAAACTCTGGACTCTTTTAATTTAACCCAGGCAATACAGGAACCTACCCACCAAAGGACATTGTCTTGATTTAGTTTTATATTCTGGACTTAGTCCTGGAGAGTTTTTAATGAAGGATGTCTGTGTGTCAGATCATAAATTGGTTTTATTCTCTGTGGTTTTATCCAGCCCTCTTTACTGATAGAACTCCTGTTTATCGAAGGGTTTTAATCGCCTGCTAGCAAGTTTAAGGGCTTTTTAACTGTGCATCTTTAACTGCCCTCAACCCAGATTTTGGTCCAGTTTTAACACAGAAGAGCTTGTCTCTTTTTAACCATACATGTAAAACCATTTTGGACTCTGTAGCCCCCTTGAAATTAAAAAGCTCAAACAAAGAGCCCCAGCCTGGCATACAGAGTCCACAAATGAGTTAAAGAAAATTTGTAGAAGATATGAAAGAAAATGGAAAATTGTCTGGTAGTTTTTCATGAAATCTGAAAGACTCCATGAAAACTACCAGAGGGCAGTTAAAGAAGCAAGGCAGCATTTTATTCTGACTTGATTTTAGCCAATCATTCTAACCCCAGAGTCTATTTAAGGTTTTAGACTCCTTACTAACCCTTCCTCCCATTTTACTGATGCTTCAAGCTACTTGTGAGAAGTTTTTGACTCATTTTATCAACAAGGTAATGGACATCAGGCATCAAATCACCTCCTGAATATCCTGTGCTTTTAAGTAGGGAAGTTCTTTGTTATTTTAGCAGTTTTGAGCCGGTGTCCTTATCCTTTTATCAGATATTTTAGCCCATATGAAACCAGCTACGCAGTCTTGATTTTATCCCCACCAGATTCCTCAAAGAGGTTTTAGCACAGTTGGGCCCAGCATTTTAGCTTTTATTAATAGTTCTCTGTCAGAGGGAGTATTTCCTTCTGCTTTTAAACACGCTGTGGTCCAACCCTTTAAAGAAACCAAACCTTGACCCCACTGATGTTAACAATTTTAGACCAATTTCAAAACTTCCATTTTTATCCAAACTTTTAGAGAAGGTGGTTTCTACAGCTTTTACATTTTATGTCTGACAACAACCTCTTTGAGAAGTTTCAGTCTGGTTTTAGAGCAGGTCACAGCACTGAGACGCTCTCCTCAGAGTGACCAATGATCTTCTTTAGCAGGACAGAGGAGGGCTCAATTTAATCCTTTTAGATCTCAGTGCAGCTTTTGACACAGTGGATCGCCATTTTAATCGATCGCCTTAAAACTGGGTGGGTATCAGGACACTGCACATAGCTGGTTTCAGTCTTGTCTTTTAGAGCGAACCTGTGTGGTCGCCATAGGCAACCTCCTTTACTGCTGCCGTTGCCTGTGGTGTAGGGTTCAGTTTTAGGTCAATTCTATTTACATGCTGCCCCTTGGCCAAATAATTCAGCGCCACCAAGTCTCCTTTCACTGCCACGCAGACTGACACACAGATATACCTTCCTCTGAGACCTGAGGACCCACAGGGCCTAGTTGCTGTCATGAACTGTCTCAGGGACATCAACAGTTGGATGGCAGAAAACTTTCTTCAATTAAATAACACAAAATCTGAAATGATCCTGTTCAACATCAACTGCTCCCCCCTCCTACAGTCCAGTCTTAGCCCTCCATCACCAAACATTAAACAATCAGCCAGAAATTTAGGAGTAATTCTTGATTCAGACCTCACCTTCTTATCCCACGTCAATAAAACCGTCAGTCCTGTTTCTTCTACCTTCGCTCCATAGCAAAAATCAAACATATCCTCACCCCTCCAGACCTCATTAAAGTAATTCATGCCTTCATTTTTCCAGACTGGACTATTGCAACTCCCTCCTCCTCGGTTTAGATAAAAATCTCTTTCGCCTCCAACTGGTCCAGAATGCAGCAGCTAGGCTTTTAACTGGTTTTAGTAGACGGCATCACATCACTCCAGTTTTAGCCTCCACTGGCTTCCTGTCAGTTTTAGAATTGATTTTAAGATTTTATTGATTACTAAATCACTCATGGGCTTGGCCCCAGCACATTTCAGAGCAACTCCTTATCAGGCACCCGCAGCCTCAGATCCTCTGGCGAAGGTCTCCTGGTTGTTCAAAGTCGAGGCTCAAAACTAAAGGTGACAGAGCTTTCTCCATCAGACCCCCGACTTTGCACCTCCAGAGGAGATAACTGGAGTCTGTTATTCTTTTTTAAGTCACTTTTAAAAACATATTTTCACAGAATAGCTTTTAGGTTATGTCTTTTAAGTCTTTTTAGTCTTTTAGCCTTTTAGTCTTTTAGTTGTCTTTTATTTTCCTTGGTTCTTTGTGTTTTAATCTTTTCTTTATTTGTGTTTTAGTCTTTTTATCCATTTATTTTTAGGCATTGCTCCAATAATTTTAGCTTCTTATCTTGTAACTGTGACTGTTCTGTCTTTTTTTTATCTATATTCTACTGTTTACTGTTGTCTTTTAATATTATTTTTATTCATTTATTAATACATGTTATTAATTTTATTTCTTTATTTTAGCTTACTTTGGTCCTCACGGTCTCATTTAGCAGCAGTCCTGTATTGTCTGGGTTCCTATGACACAAGGAGCCCTTTGATTCATGGGGCTGAGTCATTGGACATGGACCGTATGTTAGTTAACACCATCAGGTTCAGTTGCATTGCTGTGCCCTGGTGTGTTGTGTCTCCAGCCCTGTGGGTCTGGGGCCTCCTCTGTCATATTAAGTGACTGGGCCTTGTCTTCTGTGCCCACTTGGGGTTTACGTTCCTTATTTGTTATGATCTCTCCATTTCATTTTACCTTTGAGTTTGTCTGAAATGTTCTTGATTTTGATTAACCTTCTTGTTGTTCTTTTTCCTTTACGTCAAACTCTTGTGCTTTGTTGTTCTATGTTCCTGCCTTCTGTCAAAGTTTTGTAAACCAATGTTTTTAAATCGCTATATAAATAAAGTTTATTATTATTATTATCCTGAGTATCTGTGATATATATGTGGACTATATTCCTTAGGTACCAAGCAGATCTCCATCTGTCAAGAGTGTCTGTCATCCTCAGTAACTGTGACTGATGTAGACTATCTTCATTAGGTACCAAGCAGATCTCTGTTGAAGAGTGTCTGTCCTCAGTATCTGTGACAGATGTAGGACTTTCTTCATTTGGTACACTATAAAGGGGTTGCTTTAAATTTTACAGGATTTATTGGCAATAAGATGCACCCTAATGAGGAGGACTTCCCCATTAGAAGTGCATTCAAACTCATTAACCAGGGTCACTTTCCTGGATTTCATGGACTTTGGTATCCTGTATAATGTTACAAAGTACTTGCCACATGTTTTGTGCGATGATCCTCACACTGAAAAGCTTTCACACTCCTCCAAGCTAGAGACTAGTTGTTCACCTTCTCTGTAACCTCATCATCTATGAGCTCTGTCAGTATCTGTGTGCTCGAGCTCTGATGTCACCCTTAACACCCATCTTCTCAGCCAATGTCTGTGCAGACTGCCCATGTCTCCAAGACACTTAGACACCTGGTCCTTTGGCAACAAACATAATGCTCTCGCACCATCACTCTCACGCTGCAAGAGCTCAAAGATGTGTTGCTGCAACATCATTAATTCCAAACACATCTCCGTCAGTTTGGGTTTTGTTCTCGGTCCAGTGATCCAGCCTCAGATTTAGCCACTGTATGGATGTCAGGCGGACTGAGTAGGTCCTTGTTGACCAAAATGTTCTGTGTACTTGCCTCTGTGTTGTTCATTGTTCTTGCTCTGATGTTGAATTAAGTCTGCACAATCCTGATCTTAGACTGAAAAAATGTTTTGTTGAATGAACATATCTTAGACAGGACACTGTAATACTTTATCTTCTTGTTCTTTTTCCATGTTAAACTGTGCTTTGTTGTTCTATGTTCCTGTTTTCTGTCAAAGCACTTTGTAAACCAATATTTTGTGCTATATAAATAAAGATTATTATTATTATCCTCAGTATCTGTGACATAGATGTAGGACTATATTCCTTAGGTACCAAGCAGATCTCCATCTGTGAAGAGTGTCTGTCATCCTCAGTATCTGTGACTGATGTAGGACTTTCTTCATTTGGTACACTATAAAGGGTTGCTTTTAAATTTTCTGGTATTATACTGGCATAAGATGCATGTCTAATGAGGAGGACTTCCTCATTAGAAGTGCATTCAAACTCATTAACCAGGTCACTTTCCTGGATTTCATGGACTATCCTGGGCATCAAGTACTCCACATGTTTTGAGCGAGATCCTCACACCAAAGCTTTCTTCCTCCAAGCTAGAGAGCTAGTTGTTCACCTTCTCTGTAACCTCATCAACTATGAGCTCTGTCAGTATCTGTGTGCTCGAGCTGGATGTCACCCTCAACACCCATCTCAGCCAATGTCTGTGCTATGATGCTGCCCTTGTCTCCAAGACACTTAGACACCTGGTCCTTTGGCACCATAGTCGCACCATCACTCTCACACTGCAAGAGCTCACAGATGTGTGTTGCTGCAACATCGATTAATCCAAACACATCTCCGTCAGTTTGGGTTTGTTTCGGTCCAGTCCAGCCTCTAGATTAAGCCACTGCATGGATGTCAGGCGGACACCTGAGTATTCTTGTTGACCATGTTGGTCTGTGTACTTGCCTCTGTGTTGTTCATTGTTCTTGCTCTGATGTCAATTAAGTCTGCACAATTATCTTACTTATATAGACATATCAGAGTCTATGTCCATATAGGACTGATGGAATCACCAAAGCAGCACCAGAGGCGTCCTTTTGATCAGAGGTCCAATCAGCAGCAAGGGAAGATCAAAGGAACATGTTCTGTCCTTCGTGCCATAGTAACTGTTAAAGAATGGTGCTGCATTAGTCTGCCTGTGTCAGGCCAACTGTAATAATTAGCCTTTGCATGTGAGATGCACTCTGCAGTCAGCTGGCTACAGACCAAACATCTGTAGGTCCCTCCTCCTCATCTCTGGGGACTTTAATCACACCTCTCCATCCTCCACTTTGCCCACTTTCACCCAGTATGTCACCTACCACACCAGAGACAATAAAATACTGGACTTGCTGTATGCAAATGTATTTGTAAAAAAATTTATTTATTTAGTCCGTCAGGTCCCTTATGACCAACTTCCTGTCACGTAGTGACGTCATTACGCATGTTGCAGAGCGATCACGCTTGAGAGTTCACGATGTCTTCATTGCTCAGAAGTGTTATGGTCGCTGTCTCTCATTCAGAAGGTGAGAGGCACTGCTATGCTACAGTTGGTTGTACTATTGCATTTTCCACTCAAAATTTCTATATCACTCTTCGGTAAATTATTCAACTTTTTAGGTACATCAACCAACGCCAGAATGAGTTGTTCTGTGATTTGTCGGATTTATCTTGAATTGGTGAGTTTGTTTGCTTGTTGTTAGAAGCATTAGCATTGGACAATGCATGTGTATGGACTTCCGTCATCTAGCTTTTAAATGCTAACCTAGTTTTAATTCATGATTATGGGTCCTGAATTTAATGTTACACAGCAGCATAGTCATTGAATGTGTGATGAATTCATTTTGGGGAATATATGTTTATTCAGAAATGAGTGACATTTACATGTGTTGTATGTCTATATAGGTATTTAAACCTGATGCACTGTGATGAAATGGTATTTTTGCTCATGAAGCATTGATTTATTTGTTGTGAACACTGGATATAATTTATTGAACAAGTAATTTAAATAATGGTCCTGTTTACATTGTGTACCAGGAGCTCGAGGACGCTGATCCAATTGATGGCGAGCTAAGACAGTGTTTGACCAGAAATCCCAGTTAAAGGCCTCACAGAGGCTTTTGTTGTTCTCACCTTCTTTGACACTCTCTCATATGCACTCGCACTTTAAAGACCATATATATATGAACTTGGACTCTGCCTTTGTGGCATATTCAATGAACTGTTTCCAAATCATCGTGCTTATATGAACTGCCTTATATGAACTGCCTTATATGAACTGCCTTATATGAACTGCCTTCCATGAACTGCCTTATATGAACTGCCTTCCATGAACTGCCTTCCATGAACTGCCTTATATGAACTGCCTTATATGAACTGCCTTCCATGAACTGCTTATATGAACTGCCTTATATGAACTGCCTTCCATGAACTGCTTATATGAACTGCCTTATATGAACTGCCTTCCATGAACTGCCTGCTATGAGCCTGTGTGAGGAAAATAATTTGTGTGGATTTACTGCCTGACAAATTACAGCTGGGACAGACAATATTTGATTTTTCTTTTGATGCATCTAATATTTTTGTGCATTACAATTTTGTTGTGTTTTGTCTGCAGATTGTAAATAGTGGGGTTCACTGTAATAATTATCACTAATCAATATATAGTACCAACTGCATTTAAAGAACTGGTTTTGTGTCTTTATTGCACCTCTACCTCCAAGAGTCGAATCTATCTTCTGTAGGTCTAGTTCCAAATCTTAGCTTCATGCTAATACTCAGAGCTATCACTTAACCTGTGTACTGGTTACACAAACACCAAGGATGCATACAAGTCATCACCCCTCCCTCCCCTGTGGAGATGCAGACCACAACCTGGTTTATCTCCAGCCCGTGTACAAACCACTTTTCCACAGGCAGCCAGCCAGCTGCCAGCAGTTAAGAGATGGTCTGAGGAGACTGAAAAGGCTCTGAGGGACTGTTTTGAGTCAACTGTGTGGAAGGAGTTCTGTGATCCTCACGGGGAGGACATCGACAACCTCACAGACTGTATAACGGATTACATTAACTTCTGTGTGGAGGACACTGTACTCACCAGGACTGTACGGTGCTTTTCCCATGTTCAGCATGGGAAAAGAAAGAACTAATTCAATTTTGGACTACTTTCATTAGCTACCAAGCAGATATTCTTCAGTGAAGAGTGTGTGTCCTCAGTATCTGTGACAGATGTAGGTCTAACTTTGTTAGGTACCAAGCAGACCTCCGTCTGTGAAGACTGTCTGTCATCCTCAGTATCTGTGTCAGATGTAGGTCTATCTTCAGTAAGTACCAAGCAGACCTCCGTCTATAAAGAGTGTCTGTCATCCTCAGAATCTGTAGCAGATGCAGGACTATCTTCATTAGGTATGAAGCAGATATCCGTCTGTGAAGAGTGTCTGTCCTCAGTATCCTAACAAAGTAAGTCCTATGACTAACTTTGTTAGGTACCAAGCAGATCTCCGTCTGTGAAGAGTGTCAGTCATCCTCAGTGTCTGTGACAGATGTCGGATTATCTTAAGTAGGTACCAAGCAGATCTCCATCTGTGAAGAGTATCAGTCATCCTCAGTATCTGTGACAGATGTAGGACTATCTTCATTAGGTACGAAGCAGATATCCGTCTGTGAAGAATGTCTGTCATCCTCAGTATCTGTGACAGATGTAGGACTATCTTCCTTAGGTACCAAGCAGATCTCCGTCTGTGAAGAGTGTCTGTCATCCTCAGTATCTGTGACAGATGTAGGACTATTTTCATTAGGTACCAAGCAGATCTCCATCTGGGAAGAGTGTCTGTCCTTAGTATCCGTGACAGATGAAGGACTATCTTCATTAGTTACCAAGCAGATCTCCATCTGTGGTCCTTGTTGACCAAAATGTTGGTCTGTGTACTTGCCTCTGTGTTGTTCATTGTTCTTGCTCTGATTGTCGAATTGAGTCTGCACAATCCTGATCTTACTTATATAGACATATCAGAGTCTATGTCCATATATGGACTGATGGGATCACCAAAGCAGCACCAGAGGAACGTCCTTTGATCCAGAGGTCCAATCAGCAGCAAGGGAAGATCAAAGGAACATGTTCTGCCTCCTCCCCCTCGTTGCCATAGTAACTGTAAAAGAATGGTGCTGCATTAGTCTGCCTGTGTCAGGCCAACTGTAATAATCAGCCTTTGCATGTGAGACCCTGCACTCTGCAGTCTACAGACCAAACACCCTCAGGCTCTCCTCCTCATCTCTTGGGCCTCTCCATCCTCCACTTGGCCCACTTTTTTGATTGATTGAAATTTATTTCGAACATGAGGTTAAAGTAAAATCACTGTCAAAGACAGAAAAAAAATACAAACAAAACAAACAGACATTATCTAATCACATATTCAAAAGGACTGGGATGAAGTGAAAACTTATTAATTCCCAACCCTTGACTAAACAATAATTTACAAACAAATGTAGATGTTATGCACTTACTGTACATATACTCATAGACAACTATGTCCATGCACCCTTATTTCATGCTTGGACATTGCAACAGAAAACTTCCATCCACAATAGTAATTATAATATCACACAGATATACAGAATACTCATACCATCATTATTTCTAATAATAACCATATAATATTTTCAGACTCTTAATTCTCTTCATTATGGTATCTTGCAAAAATCATTTTGTACATTTTTTTAAACTTGTTTTTACTTGAATATTTCTTCATTTCCTCACTTAAACTGTTCCATATGCTCACCCCGATACCAGATACACAGAAGCGTTTAATGTTTGTGCGTCTACTTAATAGTTTAAAGTTGTCTTCACCTCTCAGATTGTAACCTCCTTCACAGTTACTAAACAGACTTTGAATGTTTTCTGGTAGTTGATTGTTTCTGGCCTTGTGCATTATTATTGCCGTCTCGTAAGAAACAATGTCAAGCAATTTTAGTAATCTTGACTTTAGAAATAGCTGGTGGGTATGTTCCTTATAGCCGACCTTATGTATGGTTCTTATTGCTTTCTTCTGTAAAGTGATTAGTGACTGTAATGTAGTTTTGTAGTTATTTCCCCAAACCTCAGCACAGTACATGAAGTATGGCAGAACTAAAGAACAGTCGAGAGGGCGAAGTGACTTGGAATCCAGGATATGTTTTACCTTGTTTATAACTGCAATGCTTTTTGAAACTTTGGACTGTACATGTTTAATGTGTGATTTCCAGCTAAGCTTGTCATCCATGACCACCCCTAGAAATCTGTTTTCATGCACCCTTTCAATCTCAACCCCATCTATTTCTATCTGGACCTGCATGTTAACTCTGTGATTCCCAATTAACATAAATGTTGTCTTGCTCGCATTTCAAGATAACTTATTATAATCAAACCATGCTTTTAGTTTCTTCAGTTCATTGTTGATTATCTTCTGTAACTGATTCAAATTATTACTGGAACAAAAGATACTAGTATCATCAGCAAAAATAAAGAGCTTCATCAGATCAGAAACTTGACAGATTTCATTAATGTAAAGAATAAACAGTTTGGGTCCCAATATTGAACCCTGTGGGACACCACAAGCAATGTCCAAGCAAGTTGAGCAATGGTTATCCAGCTTCACAAACTGCTTTCTGCCATTCAAATAGCTTTGATCCAGTCTAATACAATGCCTCTGATTCCATCTCTCCAGTTTATTAAATAGTAACTTATGGTTGATTGTATCAAATGCTTTTTTCAAATCAATAAATACTCTGATCACATATTGCTTTTTATCTATTGCCTTAGCAATTTCCTCTGTTGATTGTATTATTGCATGTGAGGTTGATCTTTTAGATCTGAACCCATACTGACTCTCTAAAAGTAAGTTGTGTTTTTCTATGAATCCATCAAGTCTTATTGAAAAGTTTCTCCAGTATCTTAGAGAATTGAGGGAGGAGTGAAACTGCTCTGTAGTTGGTGAGGCTGTGTTTGCTCCCAGATTTATACAATGGAATGACTTCAGCAATTTTCATTTGATCAGGAAATGAACCGGTTTGGAAAGATAAGTTACATATATGTGTAAGTGGCTTTGAAATCCCTTCAACGAGCACCTTAAGTAATGACATGTCAATGTCATTAAAGTCAGTAGATTTTTTGTTTTTACATTTATTCAATATTTCAATAATTTCAGTTTCCTCCACCTTGTTGATGAACATTGAGCAGGGGTTATTCCACAGAAGTTTTTCATTTGCTCATTATCTGGCCGTGTATCAGATATTTCTTTAGCAAGATCAGAGCCTACATTAACAAAAAAATGATTAAAGCTGTTTGCCATCTCCTCCAAATTACAGTTCTTAGAATCATTTATCATAAGATATTTAGGCAAATTGTTTTGTTTGGCCCCCTCTCTAAGGATTTTGTTTAGAGTATTCCAAATCTCTTTAATATTGTTTTTATTTTCATCAAATTCATTCTGGTAATATTGTTTTGCACACTCATAATAGCAGTTAACTTGTTTTTATATTTTTTATTTTTTTTTGTGCCATTTCAGTTCTCTGTCTCATAAAGTTCTTATACAGTGAATTCTGTCCTTGTTAATCCAAGTTTCTGAGATTGCAATAATGCTAAATGGATGTGAAAATGAATGAAGATAATCTTTGATATTGCCAAAGTTTGTAAACAGACTTCTGCTGTTCAAGTGGATAATTGACAACTTGTCATCTAAGTTAATGTTACAGTTGTATTGATCACTCGTGTAGTAATGGCATGTATTGTTACTAGAAGAAAAAAAATTAATGTGTGGGTCAATGTGCTGTTCCGTATCCAGAATGCTGTAGTCACATGTAGTAAGTTCCAGTTGATCGTATTCTTTAATCCTCTGAGATATGTGTTCTTTATTCTCTGCTGCAGTTTGAGTCATATAACTGTGTACCATGTAGAGTTTGTTGACTTACCAGTCCAGTCTCTTTTGTTGCTCCTTCTGCACTGCAAAAAGCCAGCCTTCAAAAACAAGAAAAAAAAATACAAAAATTGAGTTTTACTACTTAAAATAAGCAAAATTATCTGCCAACAGAACAAGAAAATTTGGCTTGACAAGACTTTCAAAAACAAGTAAAAATATCTAGCCTCAATGAATCCAGAAAAACCTTAAAATTAGTGTTTTTACACTTAAAATAAGTGTATTTTTCTATACACTGCAAAAAGAGTAGCCCAAATATAAGATATAAATACTAAATTTGAGACAAATTTTACTTAAAACTAGTGAAATTATCTGTCCATGCAGCAAGTAAATTTGACTTGATAATCTTCAAATAAGATTTTTAAATCTAGAAATAAGTTGTCCCTGGAAGTGTCCAAAACATTGAAATAAGCTGAAAATGCCAATTTTTAGTTCAAAATACTTGAAATCAAGCTTAATACTGCCCAATTATAAGTGAAAATTACTTAATCTAAGCAAATAATTCTTTTCAATATTAACATTTTCTTATTTGTAGCAAATAAAGGTTTAAAATCAAGAAAAATATAACAAATTTAGGTAAATATCACTCAGTATTAGTGCAGTATGATTACAAGAAATCTTGATATAGGTTAATTTATCTTGAAATAAGCATAATCTATATTAAATCTACATTATTAAAAACCCATAAACTTAAAAACAAATCTTACTCTAAGACAATACATCTTGACAGACTCTACTGAAATCACAACACTGTTTGATTTGCATCAACATTTATTAAACTCCCAGGAGTAATAACTACACCATCACTGTGTCAGGGTTGTTCCACAATATTAAAATCAAAACTGAAACATTTTAAGGTAATTTGCGGCCCAAACAAAGAAAACTAATTTGGCACAGAAATCACACATATTGTTTGTGTCTAAATAAAATGATCTTCCAGAAACAAATAGTAGAAATCATTTTTTTATCCTGACTCAGGTAAAGTGCCATACAGAATTTGAGAACTTTAGAAAGTAAAAGTATACCCTTTTAAAGATGTGCGGGACCTCTGGTATTAAAGTAATCAACCATAAGACACAGTAAGACAAGAAGAGCAGCTGCACTGAAAGAAAGGCAATTGGCGAATCTTTGAATTTACTAAGATTAAATGAGTTTATATAACACAAAAAAATCACATTCTTAATGTGAACATAGTTTAATTGAGTAGATGTAACATGTTCAAAATGAATGTATAATTTATGTAATTGCTTTGAGTTGACTGAAAGTGATTTGATCGAAAAAATAAATGCAATAGAAACAAGTTTAATCAACACTGGAAGTGACATAACCAATTTAATGACGTGCCATTGGATAATTCTGTGTGGTGGGTTGTGGGAAATTATAAGGCCCGCCCTTAATCAGGAACGTTACGGCGAAGGTCATCGAACATTCTGGATTCTGAGAAGCTCCCTTTCCCAAACGGAATATCTGACAAAGTAACTAAATTAATATGTTTTTTTCTGTACTGTGTCAAATAATTCTATTAGTCACAAGTTTGTGTGCGTGTCTGTAATTAATTTCCTCCTTTTCCGTCTCTTAAGTAACACAGCTAGCTCATTAGCTAGGTATTATAACTAATGCTAGCCATATTATCATGTTTTTTTTGAGAACCACGACCATCCTGTGATAAGGTCTGCCTCTAAAATAGTTAAAATAGTAACTTCAGGAGATATGGGGCACCTCTGAAGAACGGCGTGTTGGTGACGGTTGTATGCAGGTGTACAGGGCGCCTAAAAATCCGCCATTACTGGATCGCAGAATTGCATGTGCATGGCGGAGTGATATAAACACGGTATATCAGGGAAATGGCCGACATTTTACGTAAAAGTTTTTTTTGAATAAAGAAGGAACATGTTTTTCGGGAAAACGTCCCGAGGGGGTTACTTTAAAGCTGGGGACCATGTGGCTTCACTTCCCCTCCTCCCCTCCCCCCTCAAACATGTCGAAGCGGCCGCCTGAGACACCAGCTAAGTTGGAAAAAACGCTCCGAAACTTCCATTTAACTTTAAAATACAGGACAGAGCAGTTTCCCAGTGATTATTACCTGTCAGGCGATCAAGTCTTCTGCAAATTGTGTTAACATACTGTTGACTGGACCCGTAAAGATACGTGTAAGGATCACCAGAAGGGTGAGTAACTATATATCTTCACTTATTGTGACTCGGCATTAAATCGGCGTAAAATTCTTAAAACCGAATTCTTAAAAAAATAAAACGGATAAACGGAACATTGGAAAAACTAAGGTGGGATTTTGGAAGAGAGGACGTTATTTTACAGGAGCCTGTTTGTATGTTTTGGGACAGGTATGGTGTGTGTGGCGTCAGACTCCATCACGTTAGTTCGGTTCCATCTACTTTTACTCGCGTGTGTTTTACGGGGCGGGGGCGCTTCGAGGGAGAGTTAATTGCGGAACGATATAGGTTCAGCAGGTTGTAAGTATTTTTAAATAGAGTTTTTACTGATGCCTGTCTCCGCGGATGGACTACAGCGATGAGACAGATACACTTCAATTGAGGTGGGAGGGAGAGGGGTTCATCAGCTGCATGCATGCTGGTGGCTGCGTGTGTGTGTGTTGTGTATGTGTGTACACTGTAAACACAAACATTCATATTACTCAGAAATATTGAGTTGAACTAACTCACTTTTTGGTAACTTGTTATAAACACTCATTATAAACAAGTTGTTAGTAATTCTTGATGAAGAAATTAATTTACTCAGTTGTCTTGAGTTAACATGTTTTAAACAAATTAAGTATTTAGAACTTGTGGATTTTTTGGTAGTGAAATGCTGTATATTCCATTGGAACTTTACATTTCTTATTGTTTTTCTGTTACTACAAAAACATTTATTGATAACCAATATATCCTTATTAGCATAACAGTTTTTAAAAATCAAATTTAACTTTATACATTTTATAATATTTAGGCTATATAAAGTAGTGCGCCTTATTGTGTATAAAACCAGTCCTAAAATACGCTTTATTACATAGAACTCTGGCCTTCCCAGCTTTTTTCTTTCCTTTTTGGCTATTTAAACAGTTCCATTGCTTCTCTAAATATTTTCTCCATCAACCTCTGCCACCTCTTTCCTTCATGATTCAAACAAACACACATCACTTCGCCAGTGTTTAGCACTATTTTTGAGCGGGGTGTAACATCGGCTAACTTCAGTTACAACTCGTTTTTCATGCGCATATCACTCCGCCTATCTTGAACTTTCTGCCTCATGAGGGGACAGTCTGAGGCACAAGTGCAGCTGGAAAACATTTCCACATTGCTCCTCGTCAGTTTGGCCGTGATTGTCTTTATGCTGCCGGTTTTTGGTAAGTAAAAAATATTTTCAATTTCTATTTTTTTCAGCATTCAATGACAGGCTTTCTGTGCATACTTAGCTTAGCTTAATCGTCACATTAGCTACCTCACTTCCAAAAGCACCATATGACGTGGTAATATAAATGGTTAAGATTTAAATCATTTTGGGAAATTACATTAAAATTTTGTATGCAACTGAAAAATATCTGGCGCCAATTCATTATTGTTTTTTTAATATCATTGAATAACATATTTGTGAGTGTTATGCAGATTAACCATCCTAACCAGGTGTCGTTTGTAACTCTACAGAGTCTTGTGCTGGTCCGCGGCATTCTGGCTGATTAAAATGTAATTTAATTTTAAATCGGCTGCTTTGACTCTGCATGGTTTCCTCAGTGTCTTCAATCTCGCGAGACTCGGATGCTGACCTTTCACCTATGACAACACGGTCCTGGGCGGTCCTCGGTGCATGGACAGGTAGCATGACAGGTAGCGATAGCATCGGTGTAGGGCAAACGGCGACGTATTTTTTCAGTGTCCATCCCAGAAAGCATGTTATTTGAGAAACTTTGAGATAGTCTATCCGTGTGTACGCTTTGTTGGAAAGTGATTATGTGCCTCGGTTGCGGAATATTTTCACCTGATAGGCTCCATGATAACTCCTGAACTGTGGCGCTAGCATTAGCAAACGGCTACACGAGCAGGCCCAGTATTACAGACGTTGACGATCGGATTCGAGGTTTCTGCAGTTATAATGACAAGTAAGTCCTGACTGAAGAACAAGTGGCTTTCTCAACAATAAATAGCGTGCAAATCGACTGGAGAATATAATAGACGGAGGGGAATAGAAAAACAATGTCTTCTTTTTCTTTATCATTGTAATATTAACAGAATTGACATTCTATGTAATGAGACATAATTTGCTCAGTCAGTGTTTTCTACTACTTTGTTTAATGTGCATGTGTAAAGTTAATTGGTGTTAAGTGCTAGCAGGGCTTTACAAAAGGCACAAAGGTGGGTAAGAAAGTAGAGAAGCCAAGATGTTAATATTATAGCAAGTTTTTATGGCTTTCACTTTTTTTTGTAAATTTTATCTAGAGCCTTCCTAAATATAAGTTTATCATGTCACAAATTTCTTGTGCAATTTGATCACGATACAGTCAGTTTATCAAAGTAAAATGAAAGTTGGTTTGTCATGTTTTATTTGAAATAATATATTTTTTTGTTCTTTCTTCCATCATTTAGGCAGAAACTGATGCACAGTCAACCTGTCAAAATTTCAACAATAAAAGGTATTTTCATTTCACGTCAACACACTAAATAATGTCTCAGCACTTATTAAACTACATGGGTCTGGCTTTAATCATTTATTTTGTTTTTCAAAATAGTTCTAAAAACTTTTTTGAGACCTTTTTTAAACAGTGGCTTTTTTCCTCTCATAGAATTATGACTTTTTTCATCAAAGTTCTGTCCTTTTTCTCAGAATTCTAATCAATGTTTTTTTTTGTTGCTATGGATGATTATTGTAAGCATAGTTCTGGTCAGTAATACTTTGCAGCTTAAAACATTTTTGGCAATATAAATTAGATCAAAACAATTTTGGCACTCCTATATTAGTCATTAATTTGGTGATAAAATAGAAATCTTAATAATTTAAAAGTATTCATAAAAAATCGCATGAATCCAAGAAATTAGGTCCAAGAATTGTGATCTCAATTCTACAGTCTTCAAAATTTTTTAAGGTTTGTTTCATTAAATAACAGCTTTGTCTTCCAGCATATCCCTGTAGTTGTGGTCTACTTGTGTCTTTGAGCTTTGTTTCTCTAAATTTTGAAAAATCCCAATTTCATAATATTCCTGTTTTCGAAACTTTGTACACATTTATACCAATTGTTAAATTGAGGCAATAAATGTTAGTTCCAGTAAAACTCTATAATATATCTATTTTCAGTTTTACTTATAATGATGTCTTCATACTTTACTGATTGGCCTTCTAACTCCCCCACCCCTAAATCTCCCCCCTTGTTTTCTGCAGGTATTTGCGGAGTTCACTAGAATTACCAGCCATTGGGAGAAAACTGACAGAGTTCAAGCAGGGCACAAACTTGATGGTAAGTTTTTTTTCTCAGTCCAAATACTAAGTTAAAGCCATGTGTGGAGGTCCTCAGCTGCCACGTGATCATTGATTTCTCTGTCAAAGCCGCAAGATGTGACTGTGCTGCGTTCCATTGTGCTCCAAGGGATTCCCATTGCAGTCGGTGATAATCCCAGTGATTTCTTCAAGACAAGCTATGTAAGTATTTTTATGAAATAAGTTGTATTGTTGCAGTTTCAGAATGTGATGCTTGCTGAAAATTACAGGTTCATCTTTTCGAATGCCATCGCACTGGTTTCTTAGTTGCATGGTCATCATTTGAGGGTTAATTGTTGGATATCTAGATCTTGACTCTTAATCATCTCTAAGTTGTATACAAAGTAATTTGTGCATGAAGTTACTTTACACATACTAATAACTAAAAAGTAACATTTATATTAAATATTTAACAGGACAACTTTTTAATTTAGAATTAAAATTACAAGCTTGTCGTGCCTTGACTTTTCTTAAATATAAGTTCTGTATGTTTTCTGAAGCTAATAAGGTTGTCTAATGAAGCACTAAAGATTTCTGAGCATTTATCTCTCTAACTGCAGTTGCCATCACATTAACTGCTGTAGAATGATACATTTTGCAGAGGTAATTTTCCTGCTGCTATTGTGCCTTTTTTAATCTTTTGGCTTCTACAAATTTATACATATATAGATATATATATATATATATATATATATATACACACATATACATATACATATATGAATCAGCGTTTCCCATTAATTGAACAATTTAGTTTCTACATGAAAAAAATATCTTGAACAATTTTAGTGGCTGTGTCACTATAAGTGTTCAAGAGTGTCTCAAAGGTCCAAAGTTTCATCTTAACTTCCTCTTCTTGCCTCGATCACTCGCATCTTAAAAACTCTACCGTGATCCTGTTACATTGATTTTATTACGTTTATGTTCAGTAGTTTGTGCTTTAAACTCAGATCAAACACTTCCCTAATCCCAGCTTTATGACAGCTTTTTCACAACTATTCTCTGACTGTTTTCAGTGCTGTCTTTTCTCCGTCATTAAACTCTGATGATGTGAAGTTTCAGTGAAGTCTGAGCCGCTACAGCGTCCAATCAGTGAGAGAGGTCCTGTGTGGGGGCGTGTCTGAGAGTGAAAAGACTTCAGCGAAGCCTGCACTTGTTTTTCCTCGATTATAGCTCCTCCAATCAGCCTCCTCTGGGGCATCCTCTAATACTGCTGCGCAGAAAGTGCTTGCAGTGTCGCAGAGGAGAGGAAACTGCAACCAGTGAGTTTAACGCATTGAGACCAGACACGCATGACAACAGGCTTCGCTGAAGTCTTTTCACTGACAGACATGCCCCCACACAGGATCTCTCTCACTGATTGGAGGCTGTAGCGGCTCAGACTTCATAGAATCTTGATACCAATCTTGAGTTTAATGGCAGAGAAAAGACAGAGCTGAAAACAGTCACTGAATGTAGTTAAAAAAAAACTGCCATAAAGCTGTGATTAAAAAAGTGTTTGATGTGAGTTTGAAGCACAAACTACGAAATATTAACAGAGGATAAATGGTAAATGGTAAATGGACTTGAGCTTATATAGCGCTTTTCTAGTCTTTGACTACTCAAAGCTGCTTTACACCGCAGGTCACACCTACCTATTCACATCCATTCGCACTCACATTCACTCACTGATGGTTCAGAGTTTTTATGTTAGTTATCCATCAGTATTTCTAACACATTCATGCCCTTTCATGCCCATTAACACGCCACTGACGCAGCAGTGGGAGCAACTTGGGGTTAAGTGTCTTGCCCAAGGACACATCGCCATGCCCGGAGCTGGGCTTGAACCTGCAACCTCCCGATCACTGACCAAGCGCACTATCCAACTGCGCCAACGACGCCCCAAATCACGGCAGAGTTTTTAAAACGCGAGTGAACAACGCAAGTAGTGAAAGTGAGGATGAAACTTTGCACTGTTGAGATGCAGCCAGTATGAGCATTCAAGAATTTCTCCATATCAGCCTAAATTTTTCATTTAGAAAATTAGTTCAGTTAGTTTTCACAATTATTTTCACGGTCAGTTTAACAGGAGTTAGTGCAAAATAAACAGAAAATGCAAACAAAATAAGACCTCCTTACTTGCAAGGGTTGCTGTCACTGACCTATGTGTGGGGACCTCACGGTAAATGCTCACGGTGAGAGCTTTTATCCAAAGTGTGCACTGTGGTGGGCAGGGCCCTCCACAGTGCTGATCCTGGTCAATGCCCTGGTCAGAGTGTTAAACTACTGAAGCTCTTGATTATTCCTTATATCACATCTAATACACATGTTTTTCCACAGGACACAAGTGACCAGACCCTTGCATCTGTGTTGTGACTGTTGCCAGTCAAGATGGTTTTCCACTGGGTCACTGCTCAACTCACCTTCAGCCAACAGGCATTACCCTTGAGGTACACATTGTCATGGAGGACATTAAGGACTTACCCCAAGCAGTTTGCCTTGTATTTGGTCTGACTTATGCACTACATTTAAACTACCCAAAATGCATCGTCTTCCCTCCCTTTATTCTGTTTTATTTTTTTATAATGTGTACATTAACACCTTGACTGTTAATCTGCAATTAGATTCATTTTTTGTGTTTGACTACGCTTTTTGTATCGTGCACTTTGGAAACTGAAGGTCACTGGCCTGTTTTAGGTGCCCCTGAAAATTTTGTGTTACTCTGTCATTATTTCTTCCAAGGTACTTAACTGTAGTAGCTCTTTGAAATGCTCTGATAAGTGGTCCCATGTTATTACATATGTGGAAATAAATTTTTTATGGCAGCTGCATTAATTGAAGACTGTTCTCATTAACTTGATTTAAGTGTGTTTACAGGTGTGGATAATGTTTTGAAGCCTTGCATGTTCCTTATAGATTTTTACTGTATGGCATCAAATAAGATCTACTAAACATTAGGTGTAAAGGCCAAAAACATATTTACCTCTAAAAGGTTTTTAGTTCAAGTACTGCACACTACAAAGTGAGCTTGGTATTGAACACTCAAAGTAATTAATTCAAAGTTAGTATTGCAGACTTAAAACAAGTAAGTTAGGACTATAATTACATACTCAAAATAATTAATTCAAAATTAGTTTTGCAGACTTAAAACAATCAAGTTAGCATTAGGATTAGATACTCAAAATAATTAATTCAAGATGAGTATTGCAGACTTAAAACAATCAAGTTAGCATTAGGATTAGATACTCAAAATAATCAAGTTAGTGGTAGTACTGTGCACTCAATATTAACAGCTTGTCTAAACATAAGGAATTCAAGTTAAGTTTACTTAATATTTGTAAGGCAACGAGTTTCCATATTTTTTTTAAGTAAGCTGAACTTGTTGTTTCTTACAGTGTATGTGTGCGAGGGAGAGAGAGAGATCGAAGTTGTAAAGGAAATTCACAATAAAAGATGCAAAGAGGTTTAAAATAATTCATGTAACTGATTAGGTCAACAACACACCTGTCACAGGTGCACTCTGTTCCAGTGGAAAAAACTGCAGTTATCTGTTTACATTAACATTGCACATAGGCATACAAAGTCACATGTGCTGTGTCAGTATGAAAATGAAAACAATGCTCTAAGAGTTTTCTATTTCCAGTAATGCATCATATTACATTGTTAAATAAAGTATATGTCACCTGCCCTGGGAATGTTGAGTATGTATTGGGTTTTAAATTACATTAAAACTTACAATTTGTTGATCACCTGTTTTTCCCTCATTGATTACATTTTTTCTTTTTTTCTTACCTAGGTCTGTTACCTTTTTGGCACACTGAAAGATTTGATAGTGGTAAGTCCCCACAACTATATATTTAAAAGTCAGATACAGTTTAAATATTTGAAAAATATTATGTTTGCGCCTAAATTGATAATAAGTCAGTTCATTGGCTTAACTGGTATTCTTGAGAAACAAAAAAAAAACATGTTTATCTCAAAATCGAAATCTATTTAGGTAATGCTTGGTTGTTATTATCCTTTTACTAAAGTTTGAGATTTCATGTTCTTACTAATGATGATTCTGATGTGTGTTACAGGGTTAGGTCTTATTAATGTGGAGTTGTAAGGGTTGCACTGAAACTTTGCCAAGTAGGTCGAAACTTTTGAATCACTACAAATTAAAGCATCCACATTTTGGGTGTAGTTTGCGCTTCCCATGCACATATCTTCAATGTCCGTGCACGTTTAGGACTTGGAATGCCCTAATTGTTCACCAAAGTAAAGTTCACTCAACAAGGGATGCACAAAGAGAGGAAGCAATATTCAGTTGTCACCTGTGTGCCTGTAGTGATTTAACTTCACAGAGGGATTATTTTTCTCATATTAACACACATCTAAAACGAAATGAGACTGTGACTTGTATGTTTTTAGGCTGTGACTTTAAGACAAATATATATCCTACATTTAAATCACACAAAAACAAAACACTGCAGCCAGTTTCTGACTGATTTTAAAGCTGGAGTGGTTCTTAGAACTAAGCTATCATCTGTGAATGAATTAGAGGAAAATACAGAAGAGTGTGACGAGCTTATAGACACTGCCATTCCATCAAAGGGTAAATCTAATACAGAAGACTTACAAACGCAACAGAGCAAAGATTTGCTGCTGCCTTGTTGAAATTGGAGCATTTGGTCCATGTTCCAGGAACAGCTTTAGATTGTCTTTTGGGAGAACTCCATCATTTGGTTTATTCAGCACCAATTCCTCTGTCTTTAGATATTGTAAGGGACATCTTTCTTCAGAAAAAGCTCCCTGCTGATGAACTTCTGGTTCAACAAACTGTTGAGGCTATTTTTTCTGGCAATCCTGTGCAAAGGTCCATCCAAAAAGGGGGCCCTCTGAGCACTGCATATCTTCGTAAGCAGTATTACAAGGAGAATTTCAGAGTTGTAGAACCAGTTGAATACATATTAGATAATAAAAACAATCGCAGTTTTCAATATGTCCCTTTGCTGAAGTCCTTACAGCAGCTGTTAAGTAGGAGGGACTTTATTGATAGCCTTGTTGAGTCCCATCAGAGACAAGGGGGAATAAGTTCTGAAGTTTCAGGTCGGTACATTTCCCCAAGAGATGGTTCCATATTTAAGGAAAATGGTTTTCTCACTGGAGAAGAGCCAAGGATCTTCCTAAATTTCAATGTAGATGACTTTGAAACCTGTAACCCCCTCGGTACCTCAAGAAAAAAACACAAACTGTGTGCTGTGTATTGGGTTTTAGCAAATCTGCCTCCTGGGTCTCGTTCCTCATTATCTTCAATCTATCTGTCTATTTTGTGCAAAACAGATGATGTCCAGACCTATGGTTATGATAAAATCTTCGAACCTCTTTTAAAAGATCTGAAAACATTGGAGGAGCTGGGCCTTTATGTCCCCCTGTTAGGTGAGTCAGTCAAAGGTACATTATTCAGTGTGGTGGCCGACAACCTAGGAGCACATAGCGTTACAGGGTTTATGCAGAGCTTTTCGGTAGACTACTATTGCAGATTTTGCACAGGAAAGAGCAGTGATATTCAGCAACATTCTGTTGCATCTGGTGCCTTCAGCCTGAGAACAAAGGAGCTCCATCAAGCATGTCAGACAAGCTCAAGATACAGGTTCTGGTTGTTGTGGAGTGAAAAGGGAATGCATCTTTACAAAAAATCTGTCTAATTTTCACGTCATCTTTGGCTATCCACCTGACATTGCCCATGATGTTTTTGAGGGTATAATCCCAGTGGAGCTAGCCCAGTGCTTGACAGTGCTTATATCCAAAAAGTTCTTCACATTAGCAGACCTGAACATTGCCATTCTGAAGTTTCCATACAAGTGGGCTGACAGGACAAACAAACCACATGTAGTGGCACACAGTTTCACCAGCAGGAAAACAGGGGAGGGGAATGCTCACGAAAACTGGAGTCTGCTCTGGTCATTACCTTTTTTGGTTGGTTCACTTGTACCTGAAGATGAGCCTGCATGGCTTGTTCTTATGGATCTGAAGGACATCACAGAGCTTGTTGTTGCCCCTGTGCATAGTGATGATTCCTTGGCTTTTCTTGAGAGTAAAATCATAGAGCACAGACAAAGATACAAAGAGTTGTTTCCGGAAACCAGGCTTATACCAAAACACCATTATTTGGAGCACTACCCCCAGATGATAAGGTTGTTTGGTCCACTTGTTGGGCAGTGGACTATTTGAGGCTAAGCATAGCTTTTTTAAGCAGGCTATCAGGCACGCAAGTTGCTTCAAGAATGTTCCTCTCTCATTAGCCACAAAGCATCAGATAATGATTTCTTGCTATCTGAGCGCTCCATCTCTAAGCAAGTCTGACCTAGACGTGTCATCTGTATCCACCCTATCTGTAGACTTACTTAAAGAGGAGATAGCACAAGTCATCAGGCCAAAGTTCTCTGACGCACCTGAGGTTCACCTTGCACATTGTGTGACAACTAAGGGCCTCACCTATAGGAAGGGAATGATACTAGCTCACAGAGTAGCAGGTGGATTGCCTGAATTTAGTAAAATAGACCAAATTTGCATTTTATGTGGGGGTTTATTCTTCATTGTCAAAGAGCTCTGTGGTTGGTACAGGGAGCATTTTAGATCCTTTGAACTCAGCCCAGCACCCACAACAACAACTCTTGTGGCCCTCAGTGAACTCCTGGATACTTACCCCCTTGTTGACTACAAGGTTGGATCAGCTTGCATGGTGACTTTGAAAAGGCACATTGAAGTTAAACGTGCACAAAAAACTATTTTAAGTTGTACTAATAAATTTTTCATGTACCATATGTTTTATTCACCTCTACTCCATATTTATTTTCCAAGTTGTCTGCCAAGTACTTAGCCAGTACAGTTATTCAGGTCTTTGGCTTGATTTCACAAGGTCTTAATCTAAAAAAGAACGTGCTTTAAATGTTATATTGATCTGGTTTCACAAGATCTAAATTTCAACAAACTTTTTCTCATACATTTGTACAAAAATGAAACTTTGAATACCCATTACATTCAAATCAGTACTTATGTTTTGGATTTTTAATAAAATCAAAACCCCGTACAGAAGCTAATCCTTCCTTTATCTTGTTTTATTGCGTCTAATTGATAGGAAGGCTTGCACTAATGTTTCAGTTATAAGAGGCAAAAACTAAGCCTAATATATTATTTCAAGTTTGATAAAAAAGGGTATTTTTAAATGTTAACCCCCCCCCCCCCCATTATTCTGTATTCAGCTGTTTATCACTCTATTCCCTTGCTCATTGCTATCCTGTTCTGTCGAAATGATTTTTTAACATAGATGCATTCAGCATGCAGAAATTGAAAAGATTGAAAAGAAGGCTTTACACACGTTTGAAATTTAGTTTGTAATGTGATGTTTAATCTTACTGTTTTTATCTGTACAGAGTAAACAGCTTTGAAGATGGGGACTCCTGTGATTCTCAAGATCATCTTGTCTGATGGCAGCTGCCAGGGGCTGACTTTTACTCATGGACTCCCAGCTTCTGTTGAGGAAGTAATTATTGAAGTAAAAAGACAATGTGGACTTCAACAAGACTTTAGACTACAGTTTATGGATTCCCTGTTTGGAAACGAGTTCTTCAATGTCACCTCCATTTCAGAGATAGAGGACAGAGGTACACTCAAAGTGATCGATTCTTCAAGGCCCAACACTCTGCAACATGACGATGCATTTACTGTTCTCCATTCAGTCCTGAGCCCCCAGTCTTCCAGTGCCTCTTTGAGACTCTCCATCGCTGTCTGTTGTAGATACAGATGTTCTCTCATCCAGTGAGTCCACAAGCTCACGTTCCTCTTGGCCTTCCATTTTTCATGTTCCCAAGTTCTCCTACGATGCAGAATTAAAACTTCAGAAGGCCAATGTAGAGTTTATCAAAAATGGCACAGCACTTCTCCTGGATCCTAAGTTGAAGTCGGTCATCCTTGATGGCTTAGTGCAGGAAATTGTTCAATATAAGGTCTATGTCAGTGACAAAGAGATGGAACAGGTATCTCAGAGTCTCATTAAGGAGCATCCATGTTTGACAGAGAAGGGGTCCAGTAGCGGATGTGGAGGTGGAAGACAAGTCTGAAATATAAACTGTCCAACTACACGCACACATTTGCAGAAACTGGGGTGCCCAGAAGTGACTGTTAACTCATTAGAAAACAAACCTGCAGGAGGCGCAGTGCAGCCTTTGGTGTCAAAAAGGCAAAGAGAGCAGAGGTGAACTTTTGCCCAACTTACCCATCAGCAGAAAATGAGGAGAGTCTGGAGGCCATTCAACGGGAGCTGCTTTTGGATGTAAAGAAGCGCAACAGCAGAGAGCTGGTGAAAGCCAAGATGGAAAAGACTTTTGCTCTAAGAAGACATGAAGTTGTCCGTGATGCGCCAATGGTCAAGGAGTTTATGATCAGGTGGCCTGCTCTGTTTGACATCAGTGAGGTAACTATGTTGAGTTTTCATCTTAGTTGATGGTATTTATTTGTTACAACCACACAATTGTAATGTGCTGGATGTACATTGTTTTTTAATGATTTGTCTTCCTCCTAGACTGTCCTGCTCTACTGTATTTTTTTTCTCTCTTATGTGTATTAAAAAAAAACTTTCTTCTGTGCTTATCTGCTTCAGATCAATGCTGAATTTAAAAGGATCACCACCATGCCCCTTCAGTCCAAGTTCCTGTCCCAGCTGGATGTGTACTCGGACACCCTGACAAAGCTGTTCCAAAAGAGAGGGGGGCAGATACGAGAAAAACTCCAAACAATCATTGCAACAATGGCTGATGTAAGTAAAACAGGTCCCCAGAATCAGAATTACCAATAAAGGAAATTATAATTTTTATTCTTTGAAACCAGGTTTTTTTTTTGTTGTTGTTATTTATTTGCTTTGTGTTTTTTTTTGTTTGTTTTTTTTTGGGGGGGGGGGGGGGGGGTTGATTAAATGGCATACAAACTAATCTCAGTAAAGAATGTTTCTCTGTTATAAATGCACACATATGTGTGTGTGTATAATTATATCTTCACACTTTGTCATTCTTTTAGTTTGTTCTTTTCAATCTTTTCTTACATAATTAAAAAACATACTATAGCTCAAATGATGGAAGGGACCTTGTATTATGATGGTTAACAGCAGTAGAAGATTAATTAAGATGCTAACCAAGAAAATATCATTTCAGTGTGAAGATGTCGATGCTGCACGTGAATGTGTTGTTAAAGGAGTCTGCATTTACATGGGGGAAGATCCACGAAACCTTGTGCAGGAATATGTGGTATGTATTTTTTTTTTTGTTTTGATCCAAATTTTCTTGTTTGGTCCTGGCCAGAAATGTTAAATATTTGCCAGTGTTTTCAATGTGTATTATGTTTTTAAGTCATTGGTTATTTTGACGATTTGAAAATTAGTTGAATAGAGAACAGCACTACAGCATAATGGATCATTCATTTTATCTCCAAAGAACTAGTAACCGTACTGTGACTATTATTTATGCTTCCATCTTGGTAACTGCTTTTGAATTACAATTTCTGTTTTTTACTTACTATAGGTCTGCATTCCTTTTCTTACTTGTTTGTACTCTTTGTTGCTAATATTTTAACTTAACTGTTATGCTAAGTTGCTTAAGCCTAATTGTAACTGAAAGTGGTAGGGTATAGAAATGATCAACATTCAGAGATTTGTACCTGTGAAACTTGACCTCATTATATACTTGCACTCAATCTTAAATTGTGTGGCATTAATCCATAACATATGTCTCCAGATACTTTATCAAAGAGCAACTAAAATGAATTACTCGTGTTTTATAATTTACAAAGACTGAACACTGATCCATCATGAGCACTAAGCAACATTTGGCAAAATTACAGTGAAGAGCAAAACGTTTGTAAAGTGGCAGCAGCCATCTACTATATCTGTAGGGCTTTGACTGTAGCCCTTTTTTAGCCAAAGTAGTAATTTGAAAAGGGAAACTTTTTTTTCAATAATGTACAAAGATTTTCTTATTTTGACAGTTGCTTACAAGTGAGGAGCAAGATGCAGCTCGTTAAAAAACAGGAAGGGGGAACACATGAAAGAAATTTTCTATATGCTGAATGCAGAGCCCAAGGTAGACAAACTACCTTCCATCAGTTAATTAGTAAGAGAAAATAGATGACTTCCTTTACCCTTACGGGCCGTGTCTCTGACTGTCATGATCAAAATCAGTGCTAAGTGAATCACAAATAAAGCTTAGAATGATATATATATATTTAATTAATTAGAAAACTATTAACTAAAAGGGGCATATTACATTTTTAAGATGATTTTATTTTAAAGCAGCTGAATCAGGAAAGTAAGTGTTTTGTGCTGTGACACAACACATCTTAGATGTGTGAAAAAACTTGAAACCAAAGAGATTCAGTTAGAAGATTAAACGTAGCGTGCTGTGAAATGAACATACAGTGACTGAAAACATCAAATAAGCTCATACATACTAATTTTGAAACAATAGGTTGTATTGCCTCTGGTTAATCCTAAAGTAAATCAGACTCATTAAACAAATGTGAGTTTTTATATTCATATTTTAATCTTACAATGCTGGCGAAAGAAAACTGTATGTAAAAATCAAACTTGCTGCTCATCACTGACCTACCTAAAGGCCTAATAACAATCATGACTATATACTCCTTAAATCTTTTTTTATGAAAATTATTTTTTAAATAAACAGTGGTAAACCGTAAACATGCAGACCTTTTAATAGTTAAAAACCCCAAATATTATTTGATATGTGTATTTTAGGCTGCAGTAATTTAAAACATGAGTTGTTTTAAAGTGAAAAAAATATATTCATAAAAAATACTTTTAGAGCAATTTTGGAAAAAGTGACATATTTTGTAAGCAGGTACAAACGTGTTAGAATATTTAAGGGTCTCTCGGGTTAATATTTGGTCTTTACCCACCTTTGTGCATGTGCAGGGCATGGATGGAGAGGCCGTCAGAGACGCCATTGAAGACACCACTGTTGGCATCTATGTGTTGAAAGACTCTGCAAATGATGAATCTCAGGACATTGGGGTTGTCCTTGAAGGTATCAAGGTTTTGCAAAACCTGGATAATGTAGCATTGGCTGTTGCTATGCTGTTCGGACTGATGTATGCCCTGAACCTCAGCTACCCTGCTGACCTCCGATACACCTTTGAGGTGATACAGAAGATATTCATGGAACTGGATGGGAGTAAACTTTCCAACAAAGCACTTGCTCTAAAAAACAGACTCTTTTCAGTGAAAAGGGTCAGAGATGTTTCACTGCAGCAAACATCAAGACATTTCACTAGCTCTCAAAAGTATTTTGGTTTGGTTTGCAATTTGGACTGTGTTTAATTTGATTGTAAAGCCACTTTTGAAATTTATGTGTTTTTACTTTTTGTGGAGAAAAAAAAGTGGTTAAATATGGTTTATTACTGTTCTTTGTCCGCTAAATACAGCGGTTAGATTGTTTACTTGCCAAGATGGCTTATAGCAGAAAAACAGCAGCGGCTAATCCTTTTTTGTTACATATTCTTTGGCATGTCAGACCTAAAACAGTGTATACAGAAATTCACGGGACAGAAAAGCCTGGCTTGATCCTTTCTAGAGTTCTGCAGTTTGTCAGCACTAAAATTTAGTCATGTACATTTTCTCAAGTTAAATGGTATTGTTCTGGCTTTGCCACTAGTGTTGCACAGTGTCAGCGCTAAAATTTAGTCATGTACATTTTCTCAAGTTAAATGGTATTTTTCTGGTTATGCTCCTAGTGTTGCACCGTTCAGAACCAATTTACGGTTTCTGTATGCACTTAATCAGTTGTGAAGAGAAGTTTATGTAGAGTTAATGCATTAAAAAGCATAGTTATGGCAATGCCTCTATGGTACCCACTGCATCTTATGTAAAACTGGCAGTATTTCTGTTAAGCAGCCACTCCTACAGTAGTCATGCTGTACTGATTTGTAAAAAAAAATCACTTCTGTTGATGCAAGGTTCACAGTTTTGAGCTTTAACACTGAAAGCAGAAAAACTGCTCTGACAATACTAAATCTGTTGGTAAAGTATGTCTTGCTGACTATTTTTCAAAAGTCAACACAGCAAAAAGTTAACTGAACAACTTGTCTGACTCCTTGTTTGTTCTTGTTAATGACATATTCTATCATTATTTCATATTTGCGATTTTGAATTTCTAAACAAAACAGTGTATAATGAATTTAGGTTGATCTAAATGTAATTAAGTCAGATCTACATTTCTTGCTCTTGTAGCAGAGACATAATACAATTGCTTAGAGGTAACACAATACTTCTGAGAATTATAAACATGATAAAATTAAGTTAATATTCCATATGACAATCAGACTTCCAAGACAATGAAATTATGTTAGAATTACACGATTAATTGGAGCAATTGTAACTTGAAAATATTACGTTGATGCAACATGATCCATTTAAACAGTCTTACTTGATTGAAATGTTTTGATCTAAAGAGAAATATTGTGTTGGGATAAAGAGGAAAGTGATGTTGGATCTATACATTTTGATAGTGTGGGACCGATGTACACATTAAAATTAAGTAAATCCAATGATCTTTTTCTTTCAGTGTACAAAAATAATGTTTGTTGGCATGTTTTTGCCATTTTTATGGATATTATATCATATAAAATGCTCTTAAAGCTTGATGGTGATTGTACTTTTTGCTAATGCTATGTATGAATATTTATATCTATTGTTATATGATGCACAAAAATAAATAGCTAGAAAAATGCATATTTTGTTGTCCCAATTTAATCAGTAAATTAAATACAGTCAAATATTTGTGAAAAAAAATACATTTGGAAATAACTTATTTTATTTATAGTTAAAATAATGATGTAAATCACAAATGCAGCAATTGAAAGTTATTGTTATTTAGCAGTTAAACAATATTACAGTAATAAAATAAAGTATTTGAAAACAATGGTTGTCTATGGTGACGAAGAGCAAAACCTAATAAAAGTATGCAAAACACCCTTAAAAAGGTAAGGTTAGCTTAGGTTCAAAAATACTGAAAGCTGTTTCCCCGTGGTACTCCAGCAGTGTTTTGAGGATTAAAAAACTACACCTGACTTCTTATCAGCAAGGGAGTAAGTAGATGATGTCTGAATTTTCATTTTTGTGTGGACTATTCATAAGTTGTTTTAACAACAATGCAAGAATGTTGGGAGACCTATTAAAACAATCCACACGCAAAGCTCGTTGGTCACGTTTTATTTAACTTTAATAAATCTGAGAACGGTTGTAACAGGGACAAGTTAAAGAAACCCACTGTTGAGCTGACTGCAGTCTGATGAATAGTTACAGTAAGTTTGCAGGGGAGTCATTATTTCTTCATTTATGTATTAAAATAAGAAAAAACACTGAAAAGGAAAACATGCTGCATCAGTATAACTAAAAGCGATCTTTACACTTGAAAAAGAGATTTATTTTGTCCTAATTTTTTAAAACATAAATCACAAAAGTTGACAGTTTGATGTTTTAAGAAGCTCATGGCAGTATGTTTTCAAAATGTTTATGTAGAATATTCTCCTACTATAAAGGGAACGTTCTAGGAACTGGATAAAAACTTGCAGCTAAAAACTTTCCCACAACATTACATGTTAATATTCTAAGAACATCTTTTGAATGAGCACAAATTCTGGCTTGATAACATTCTTACTATGTTATAAAAATCATTTTAAGAGCGTTTGCAAAAAAACTTTCAAGAATGTTTGAGCATCATGTTATACAAATGTTAGTGCTTAATGTTTTAAGAAGCTCATGGTAGTATGTTTTTACAACATTTATGTAGAATATTCTCCTACCATTAAAGGGAACATTCTAGGAACTGGATAAAAACTTGCCGCTAAAAACTTTCCCACAACATTCCTGGTAACATTCTGAGAATGTTCTTATAACAAAAAATTTCTAGCTGGGTCACTACTTTCAAACAAATGCGACATATCAGCTCGTCGGTGTTCGTGAGCTCACACCTTGTTCATTCTGTTTAAAACCAACACATTCTCACACTGGGGCAGCTAGCTTAAGAACCATATCTTTTGTGCCATCATTCATATTAGCGTTTGTTTCCTCGTTACTCCTCAGGACGCTCACTTCAGCTCTCTCCGTGTGTACGCGCGAGCTGCCCCGTCTTTACCCCAAAGATCGCATGTTTGACAGATGCTCACTCGGCTATAAATCCGCTAAATCCGCTATAGAACCGATGCACCCCGGTGTTAAGAAAGATAGACGTAGTGAGCCATTTTCTCATTCAGCCTCTTTGGTAGTAAAAGAGGAGGAAAACAAACATGCAGGCAACTGCAGGTGGCATTTCTCGCCAGACGAGTGACAGTATTCAGTTAGGAGCAGAGGCAGAGGAATGTTTTTTTAAACACGGGAGAATTACGGGAAAATATTAATACGGGAGGACGGCGGTAAAAGAGGGGTAAAATACGGTAGTTTCCCAGCCAAAACGGGAGACTTGACAGCTATGCGTTTGAATCATAAAATCACACAAAGTGACCGATGATCCCTCACTGTCCCAACGAAGCGCGTCTGTCTGCGTCTTTACGCTCACCGGCACACGGAAGAGCGCACGCCGAAGAGCGGCGTTTCAGGAGGCATTTAGATCAAATGTTCACGTGCATCGGCTGCACCACGAAAAGACATTACTGACAGACAACAACGGTAACAGCCACACTTTAAATGGAAAACATCAGGCCAGAAGTCCACATCGAGTCTACATCAGATGGCGGAGAATGCATCCTCGTGCGTAAAATGGGGTCCGTGAGGGACAGCGCTGTGCATAGTGGCATAATATTGGTAGGGACATGTCCTAGCTGAGGCTGCGTTCAGGAATACCACCGGCCACAACTTCCAATGTATTCAACACAAGAAAAAACATGTTCTGAATGGTCATTTTTCGTAGTCACTCGCACAGGTGCTGCCAAATGTGAATCACAACTCGCACTGTAATATTTTTAGTAGCAAATGCGAGTACCTCCTCGCACTGTCGAGCCCTGCAAGCAGATCTCCATCTGTGAAGTGTATCTGTCATCCTCAGTGTCTGTGACGGATGTAGGACTATCTTCATTAGGTACCAAGCAGATCTCCATCCTTGAAGAGTGTCTGTCCTCAGTATCTGTGACTGATGTAGGACTATCTTCATTAGTTACCAAGCAGACCTCCCTCTGTGAAGTGTATCTGTCATCCTCAGTGTCTGTGACAGATGTAGAGTCCAACATCTGTCACAGATACTGAGGACAGACAGTATCTTGGCATTTGGTACCAAGCAGATCTCCGTCTGTGAAGAGTGTCTGTCCTCAGTATCTGTGACAGACGTAGGACTTTCTTCATTTGGTACACTATAAAGGGGTTGCTTTAAATTTTACAGTATTATTATTCTGGCAACAAGATGCACGTCTAATGAGGAGGACTTCCTCATTAGAAGTGCATTTAAACTCATTAACCAGGGTCACTTTCCTGGATTTCATGGACTTTGGTATCCTGGGCATAATGTTACAAAGTACTTGCCACATGTTTTGTGCGATGATCCTCACACTCCGGGGAAAAGCTTTCTCACCCTCCTCCAAGCTAGAGAGCTAGTTGTTCACCTTCTCTGTAACCTCATCAACTATGAGCTCTGTCAGTATCTGTGTGCTCGAGCTCTGGATGTCACCCTTAACACCCATCTTCTCAGCCAATGTCTGTGCTATGAGGCTGCCCATGTCTCCAAGACACTTAGACACCTGGTCCTTTGGCACAAACATAATGCTCGCACCATCACTCTCACACTGCAAGAGCTCAAAGATGTGTGTTGCTGCAACATCGATTAATTCCAAACACATCTCCGTCAGTTTGGGTTTTGTTCTCGGGTCCAATGATCCAGCCTCTAGATTAAGCCACTGCATGGATGTCAGGTGGACGCCTGAGTAGGTCCTTGTCGACCAAAATGTTGGTCTGTGTACTTGCCTCTGTGTTGTTCATTGTTCTTGCTCTGATGTTGAATTAAGTCTGCACAATCCTGATCTTACTTATATAGACATATCAGAGTCTATGTCCATATATGGACTGATGGAATCACCAAAGCAGCACCAGAGGAACGTCCTTTGATCCAGAGGTCCAATCAGCAGCAAGGGAAGATCAAAGGAACATGTTCTGCCTCCTCCCCCTCGTTGCCATAGGAACTGTTAAAGAATGGTGCTGCATTAGTCTGCCTGTGTCAGGCCAACTGTAATAATCAGCCTTTGCATGTGAGACCCTGCACTCTGCAGTCAGCTGGCTACAGACCAAACACCCTCAGGCCCTCCTCCTCATCTCTGGGGACTTTAATCACACCTCTCCATCCTCCACTTTGCCCACTTTCACCCAGTATGTCACCTGCCACACCAGAGACAATAAAATACTGGACTTACTGTATGCAAACACCAAGGATGCATACAAGTCATCACCCCTCCCTCCCCTGTGGAGATCAGACCACAACCTGGTTTATCTCCAGCCCGTGTACAAACCACTTTTCCACAGGCAGCCAGCTGTGACCCGCGCAGTTAAGAGATGGTCTGAGGAGACTGAAAAGGCTCTGAGGGACTGTTTTGAGTCAACTGTGTGGAAGGAGTTCTGTGATCCTCACGGGGAGGACATCGACAACCTCACAGACTGTATAACGGATTACATTAACTTCTGTGCGGAGGACACTGTACTCACCAGGACTGTACGGTGCTAGAACTAATTCAATTTTGGACTACCTTCATTAGTTACCAAGCAGATATTCTTCAGTGAAGAGTGTGTGTCCTCAGTATCTGTGAAAGATGTAGGACTAACTTTGTTAGGTACCAAGCAGACCTCCGTCTATAAAGAGTGTCTGTCATCTTAAGAATCTGTGACAGATGCAGGACTATCTTCATTAGGTACCAAGCAGATCTCTGTCTGTGAAGAGTGTCTGTCATCCTCAGTGTCTGTGACGGATGTAGGAATAACTTCATTAGGTACCAAGCAGATCTCTGTCTGTGAAGAGTGTCTGTCCTCAGTATCTGTGACAGATGTAGGACTAACTTTGTTAGGTACGAAGCAGACCTCCGTCTGTGAAGAATGTCACTCATCCTCAGTATCTGTGACAGATTTAGGACAACCTTATTACGTACCAAGCAGATCTCCGTCTGTGAAGAGTGTCTGTCCTCAGTATCTGTGACAGACGTAGGACTTTCTTCATTTGGTACACTATAAAGGGGTTGCTTTAAATTTTACAGTATTATTCTGGCAACAAGATGCACGTCTAATGAGGAGGACTTCCTCATTAGAAGTGCATTCAAACTCATTAACCAGGGTCACTTTCCTGGATTTCATGGACTTTGGTATCCTGGGCATAATGTTACAAAGTACTTGCCACATGTGTTGTGCGATGATCCTCACACTCCGGGGAAAAGCTTTCTCACACTCCTCCAAGCTAGAGAGCTAGTTGTTCACCTTCTCTGTAACCTCATCAGCTATGAGCTCTGTCAGTATCTGTGTGCTCGAGCTCTGGATGTCACCCTTAACACCCATCTTCTCAGTCAATGTCTGTGCTATGATGCTGCCCATGTCTCCAAGACACTTAGACACCAGGTCCTTTGGCACAAACATAATGCTCGCACCATCACTCTCACACTGCAAGAGCTCAAAGATGTGTGTTGCTGCAACATCGATTAATTCCAAACACATCTCCGTCAGTTTGGGTTTTGTTCTCGGGTCCAGTGATCCAGCCTCTAGATTAAGCCACTGCATGGATGTCAGGCGGACGCCTGTGTAGGTCCTTGTTGACCAAAATGTTGGTCTGTGTACTTGCCTCTGTGTTGTTCATTGTTCTTGCTCTGATGTCGAATTAAGTCTGCACAATCCTGATCTTACTTATATAGACATATCAGAGTCTATGTCCATATATGGACTGATGGAATCACCAAAGCAGCACCAGAGGAACGTCCTTTGATCCAGAGGTCCAATCAGCAGCAAGGGAAGATCAAAGGAACATGTTCTGCCTCCTCCCCCTCGTTGCCATAGTAACTGTTAAAGAATGGTGCTGCATTAGTCTGCCTGTGTCAGGCCAACTGTAATAATCAGCCTTTGCATGTGAGACCCTGCACTCTGCAGTCAGCTGGCTACAGACCAAACACCCTCAGGCCCTCCTCCTCATCTCAGACAATAAAATACTGGACTTACTGTATGCAAACACCAAGGATGCATACAAGTCATCACCCCTCCCTCCCCTGTGGAGATCAGACCACAACCTGGTTTATCTCCCGCCCGTGTACAAACCACTTTTCCACAGGCAGCCAGCTGTGACCCGTCTAGTTAAGAGATGGTCTGAGGAGACTGAAAAGGCTCTGAGGGACTGTTTTGAGTCAACTGTGTGGAAGGAGTTCTGTGATCCTCACGGGGAGGACATCGACAACCTCACAGACTGTATAACGGATTACATTAACTTCTGTGTGGAGGACACTGTACTCACCAGGACTGTACGGTTCAGCATGGGAAAAGAAAAAACTAATTCGATTTTGGACTCCCTTCATTAGTTACCAAGCAGATATTCTTCAGTGAAGAGTGTATGTCCTCAGTATCTGTGACAGATGTAGGACTATCTTCCTTAGGTACCAAGCAGATCTCCGTCTGTTAAGAGTGAAGAGTTTCTGTCATCCTAAGTATCTGTGACATATGTCGGATTATCTTGATTAGTTACCAAGCAGATCTCCGTCTGTGAAGAGTTTCTGTCATCCTAAGTATCTGTGACATATGTCGGACTATCTGCATTAGGTACCAAGCAGATCTCCATCTTTGAAGAGTGTCCGTCCTTAGTATCTGTGACATTTTAGACTATCTTCATAAGGTACCAAGCAGATCTCCATCTGTGAAGAGTGTCTGTCCTCAGTATCTGTGACAGCTGTAGGACTATCTTCATAAGGTACCAAGCAGATCTACATCTGTGAGGAGTGTCTGTCCTTAGTATCTGTGAGATATGTCGGACTATCTTCATTAGGTACCAAGCAGATCTCCGTCAGTAAAGAGTGTCTGTCCTCAGTATCCGTGACAGATGCAGGTGTTGTGCTTTAGGATCAGTGGACAACTATTCACTGTTTTACTTAATAATATTGGCTATCAGAAATAATTACTTAAATTAAGTAATGGGATTTAATTTACATTAAACCTCGAGAAACCGCCTATAAAAGGGGAAATGATAGTCAATTTATTAAGTTTGTCTCATTAGGGTTACTGACTATTAATTTGGAACCATGATTTATAATTAACTTAATAAAAATAACCAAAGTTACCTAATGAATTGTCAGTCAAAGTTAAAGGATTTGGTAGTTCTGCAGAGAAGAGGTTGGCAAGATTCATTCTTATACAACATTAACAGACCAGCAACTGACTTTGTGTTTAAAATCATTTATTGACAAACAAACATGAAAACATTAAAACCTAAGCTAACAAAATCCTAAATCGAAGTGTGTGTGAGTGTGTCTATGTGTGTGTGTGTGTAAAAGACAAAGGCAAGATGGCTGCCTCTTAGGGTGTCTTAATGCCGCATGGTTCAAAGGCATTTACGACCAGGACCACATGGGGAGTGGTGGAGGTCAGGAATGGTCTCTGTGTTAGCTTGATGTCTCTACCTGGAATAGTAATATTAAACTATGCAGAAGTTAGCTATAGCTTAAAGCTCTAAGGAACATATTCAATTAAGCAATGCCGTGATTGTGCAACTGAATAGTCCTGTTCTTAGCTGTGCTATGCTAAAGTCTGTAAGGCCCAGTTATATTACCAAGTCCATGGGAGGAAAAGTTGTCCGTTTAGGTTCTGCTCTGCAAAGTCCAGTACTGCAAGTTGATGGTTTCCTAGTGGATCCTGGGCCGGTCTGTCCCTCCAGCTCCTGGCTCTGAAGTCCACTGGTTGCTCCTTTGTCCTTTGAGTTAGCAGCTTGATGCTAACTCTGTGGTGTTGTTTCTGGTTTTGAATCAGGAACTCCTGTTTCTTAAGCTGGCTCTTGCGTTGTTTAAGTGGTGCTACGGTCTGCATTGAGCCGGACTGTGGAAAGAGTCTTGAGTTGTTTCCTGAGAAAGAGCTGTGAGAGAGGAGCTTTGTCCCCTTCACTCCATGGTTCAGACAGGAAGAGAGTCGCTTCACTCCATGACTGAGGAAGAGACTGAGAGAGGACCTGTATCCTCTTCAGAAGAGAAAAACTCAAAAACTGCCGAGCAGGGCAGGATCTTTTGTTCTTATCAGAGGGTTCACACCTACGTGTGAAACCTCGGGGGAGCCAAACTTTGGTGCAGGTTTCTACAGGGACATATGGATCCCAACATCCCCCCTTTGGCCTTAGGATTGCGCCTGATGTGTGATCCTGAGGGCAGTAAATTCCATGTCATCCATAAAGGGAAAGAGTTCAATTTTCAGTTCATTAAATTTGTAACATCTGGGCAGTTCAAACTTCCTACCTTGGCTAAGGATGGACAGTTGATCAAATGTACACTAAATTTGAATGAACAACAAAAATAATGTGTGTAAGAGCTAACCTGTGTTTCTCAGCTCTTGTCAGGTAAGTGAGAAAAGGAAGGTTAGTGCTGTGAATATTAGGGATGTCCCGATCCGATATTGATATCGGATATCGGTCAAAAAAACAAATATCGGATTATATCGGCCTGCATCCTAAATCTCCAATATCAGCACTCCGATACAAGCAGTCCATTCTAATATATTTATTTTTTATTTTATTCAGTTGTAGAATATGCTTATCTTTAAGTTCAACACAGTGGTTATTTTGCAATTGGTGAAATATGTTTTTGTTTGATTTATTGAGGTCACTTTTCAGGGTCTTCTAATATTTTTTATTCATGTTGTTTTAATTGTAGTATATTCTTATGTTTAAGGTTAAAATTTATTTAACCTATTGGTTAATAACAAATGTGTCAGTTTTTCTCATACCTACTTTTGCTGCCTACTGTTCTCTGTTTGAGTAATCTGACCTGATCAAGCCTTTTCTTACAGTCCATACTACAAAATAGGTAATAAAAGTCTGTATGATTCCTGCTGATATCGTATTGGATTGATATCGGTATCGGCCAATACTCAAGGCTGCAATATCGGTATCATATCGGAGGTGAAATAGTTGTATCGGGACACCCCTAGTGAATATGTTAATGTGAACTGGAGAATGTGGCACCTAAGGTAACTAGCATTGCTGGAGTGTAACACTGGTGAAGATTTTCTGTCTGTCACTGAGCTTTCTGCTGTTGCTGACCAACTCAAGTTGACTATTAACTACCAGGTTAGTTAGAAAAATTTAGAGCTTCTGTGCTTTAAATTTCTCTGAACTTGTGGCTCTGGGCTGTAACAGTGAAAGTCGCTATATGGTGAGAAGTATTCAGAGACACAGTCACTGTCTGAAGGACTATGACTGTTATCTGAATTGTAATCAGAGATGAGGTTGTCATCATCTGAAGCATAAACTGGCTGGTCATGTGTCTGGGCCATAATCTCTGCATATGGCCTTCTACAGCTTCTGTTTACTGAGTGCCTATCTCTACGCAGGTGGTGGACACGGCGGCTACGCTCAGTGTCCCTCTGTGGCCTTTTGTCACCCCCCTTTGGTCTGTTATGAGGGCGATCTTTGGTGACTGGAGGTCTCAATAACACTTCTTTTGAGGTGGCACTGGCAGGCTCAATTGTTCTCACTTTGGACTGGACAACAGTTTCCCAAACTATTTGTGTCCTCTTCTTCATCTCATGCATCGAAGGTTTCTCTAGGTGTGCCCAAATTTTTACCTGAGGACGAATGCAGGGATGAAGATTGTGCAAGAACATCGGCTTGAAAGAAGAGTTTTCTTCCTGGCCAGGTGAGTTTCTGCCGTGGAAGTATGCACGCCTCAAACGCCAGTAATAATCTCTGGGATGTTCCTGACAGGAGTGTTTAATTTGGAGGGAGGGCTGCAACCATTGCTGAAGCTTCATCGGCGGTAGAAGAGAATTCTTCTATCAGTGCCTGACGTTGCTTATTGTAGTCATCTCTGACAAAAGGAGGAAGCGATGTGATAAACTTGCGGACAGATTTAGAGCAGGTCTTCCACACAAGTTTGACTTTCTCCTTTTGGGTTGCATGGGGCAAGTCAATTAGTTGATTCTCTAATTGATCAAAATAATTTTCAACATGATGATCACAGTTGTCTGGATCAAAATGTTCTATGTCTTTGGCCATAATGTCAAGCTCTTCAAGGCGCAGGCTCTGAAGAGTCCTTTCTGGTGAGGGCAAGGTGAAGCTACCTACACTATGGGTGTGTGCTTCATTTGTGACAGCTCTGTCTGTTTGTGAGACATGGTCTGAACTGCTGTCATTCCTCTGGCTGCAGAGTGAAGAAGAAGCTGGCCAGTGTTTACCTCTGCTAGTCCTCCTTTGGAGTGATTAGCATGTGTGAAGCTGTCATGCATCAAAGGCTGAGAAGAGCAGGATGCAGCATCTTCTCCTGAGGACAAACTCTGTGTTTCCTCAACTTCTGTTTTAGGAAGATGAGAATATCGAACACCGTTAATTTTGTCACTCAGTGTGGGTGTTAACCTTTCATTAATGGAGGAGTGTGAATCGGAATAACCAGAATCACTTGGTGTCACTGGTCTTGGGGGTGCAGAAAGTTCTGATCTAAGCCTTAACAATTCCTCCTTGTGTGAGCAAAGATCTAACTCTGCTGAGTGCAGGTCTTCTAAGTAGCGTATGGCTTTTCTCGTTAGCAGTCATAACTTCGTGGAGTAGACATGCATTCTGCACTTTAAGGGATTCTACCTCCTCTTCTAGGGCTGCTTTGCTCTGAAGGACAAGACTGGTTTGTCTGTGGAAGTTCAGGAGCAAGCATGTTAACAATGTACGTTTGGATGATGCCTGTGCATCACACCTGTCATTGAGTAGTGAGTCTATCTCCCTTTTGCACTCACTGAAGTTCAACTTGCTGGTGAATTCAGAGTAGCCAGGTTTTAGCTTTTGTGCTAAGGTGGAAATAAACTGCTCTACACAGGGGTTCTCCATTGTTATGTTAGAATGAGGGATAGGATTTATCAGTTGTTGGGTGCAAAGCAACAACAACAACAATGTGGCTACAGTGTAGCTTGGGCAAAAAAAAAAGTGCACTAACTGAGATGCAAGGCAGTTACAGTCAGGAGATTGTTTCTAAAAGTTGACTCAGGCTGGAACACTTGACAGTGACAGCAAGGTACTTAACTTTTCACAGGGCTGGTAGCACACTGTGGCTCTGTCTGATGCTCTATTTCTCACTTAGGCTGAAATGCATGGCAGTAACAACCAGGTACAACTCTCAATGTCACAGGGCCGATGGCACACTGTGGCTGAATAAAACAACAAAACAAGGAGCAACTGAATTTACTGTTGGTTCTAACAGCTTTCATTGAATATGTGGTATTCAAATACTAATTCAAAGTTGTTACAGTTCCTACAGAATAGGTCTAACTGGAGTTGAAAGCAGCAGCAGAAAACTTCATGTAACACGTATGCTAATGTTTCATATTTGTTTGACACTGGTTAAAGTTAATATTGCACAATTGTGAAAAACTGCCAACAGTACTCTGCCCACCCAGGGACGCCAATTATGTTGTGCTTTAGGATCAGTGGACAACTATTCACTGTTTTACTTAATAATATTGGCTATCAGAAATAATTACTTAAATTAAGTAATGGGATTTAATTTACATTAAATCTCGAGGAACCACCTATAAAGGGGAAATGATAGTCAATTTATTAAGTTTGTCTCATTAGGGTTACTGACTATTAATTTGGAACCATGATTTATAATTAACTTAATAAATATAACCAAAGTTACCTAATGAATTGTCAGTCAAAGTTAAAGGATTTGGTAGTTCTGCAGAGAAGAGGTTGGCAAGATTCATTCTTATACAACATTAACAGACCAGCAACTGACTTTGTGTTTAAAATCATTTATTGACAAACAAACATGTAAACATACAATACCTAATCTAACAAAATCCTATCTCTAAGTGTGTGTGAGAGTGTCTATATGTGTGTGTGTGTGTAACAAACAAAGGCAAGATGGCTGCCTCTAAAGGTGTCAATGCTCAAAGGCATTTATGACCAGGACCACATGGGGAGTGTGGAGGTCAGAAATGGTTTCTTTTTGTTAGATTGATGCCTCTACCTGAAACAGTAATGTAACTATGCAGAAGTTAGCTACAGCTTAAAGCTCTAAGAACATATTAAGTAAAGCAATGCTGAGATTGTTAAACTGAATAGTCCTGTACTTAGCCATGCTATGCTAAAGTCTGTAAGGCCCAGTTATATTACCAAGTCCGTAGGAGGAAAAGTGTCCGTTCGGGTTCTGCTCTGCAAAGTCCAGTACTGCAAGTTGATGGTTTCCTAGTGGATCCTGGGCCGGTCTGTCCCTCCAGCTCCTGGCTCTGAAGTCCACTGGTTGCTCCTTTGTCCTTTGAGTTAGCAGCTTGATGCTAACTCTGTGGTGTTGTTTCTGGTTTTGAATCAGGAACTCCTGTTTCTTAAGCTGGCTCTTGCATTGTTTAAGTGGTGCTACGGTCTGCATTGAACAGGACTGTGGAAAAGGTCTTGAGTTGTTTCTTGAGAAAGAGCTGTGAGAGAGGAGCTTTATCCCCTTCACTCCATGGTTCCTAAAGAGAGACTGAGCTTCACTCCATGATTGAGGAAGAGAGACTGAGAGAGGACCTGTGTCCTCTTCAGAAAGAGAAAACTGAGCTGGAATGCAGAGCAGGACAGGGTCTTTTGTTCTTATCAGAGGGTCCACACCTACGTGTGAAACCTCAGGGGAGCCAAACTTTGGTGCAGGCTTTTGCAGGGACATATGGATCCCAACACAGGACGTTCTTCATTAGGTACCAAGCAGATCTCCATCTGTGAAGAGTGTCTGTCCTTAGTATCTGTGACAGGTGTAGGACTATCTTCATTAGTTACCAAGCAGATCTCCATATGTGAAGAGTGTCTGTCCTTAGTATCTGTGACAGGTGTAGGACTATCTTCATTAGTTACCAAGCAGATCTCCGTCAGTAAAGAGTGTCTGTCCTCAGTATCTGTGACAGATGCAGGACTATCTTCATTAGGTCCCAAGCAGATCTCCATCTGTGAAGAATGTCTGTCCTCAGTATCTGTGACAGATGTAGGACTGTCTTCCTTAGGTACCAAGCAGATCTCCGTCAGTAAAGAGTGTCTGTCCTCAGTATCTGTGACAGATGCAGGACTATCTTCATTAGGTACCAAGCAGATCTCCATCTGTGAAGAGTGTCTGTCCTCAGTATCTGTGACAGATGTAGGACTATCTTCATTAGTTACCAAGCAGATCTCCATCTGTGAAGAGTGTCTGTCCTCAGTATCTGTGACAGATGTAGGACTGTCTTCCTTAGGTACCAAGCAGATCTCCGTCAGTAAAGAGTGTCTGTCCTCAGTATCTGTGACAGATGCAGGACTATCTTCATTAGGTACCAAGCAGATCTCCATCTGTGAAGAGTGTCTGTACTCAGTATCTGTGACATATGTCGGACTATCTTCATTAGTTACCAAGCAGACCGCCATCTGTGAAGAGTGTCTGTACTCAGTATCCGTGACATATGTCGGACGATCTTCATTAGTTACTAAGCAGATATCCGTCTGTGAAGAGTGTCTGTCCTCAGTATCTGTGACAGATGTAGGACTATCTTCATTTGGTACAATATAAAGGGGTTGCTTTAAATTTTACAGTATTATCATTCTGGCAACAAGATGCACGTCTAATGAGGAGGACTTCCTCATTAGAAGTGCATTCAAACTCATTAACCAGGGTCACTTTCCTGGATTTCATGGACTTTGGTATCCTGGGCATAATGTTACAAAGTACTTGCCACATGTGTTGTGCGATGATCCTCACACTCCGGGGAAAAGCTTTCTCACACTCCTCCAAGCTAGAGAGCTAGTTGTTCACCTTCTCTGTAACCTCATCAACTATGAGCTCTGTCGGTATCTGTGTGCTCGAGCTCTGGATGTCACCCTTAACACCCATCTTCTCAGCCAATGTCTGTGCTATGAGGCTGCCCATGTCTCCAAGACACTTAGACACCTGGTCCTTTGGCACAAACATAATGCTCGCACCATCACTCTCACACTGCAAGAGCTCAAAGATGTGTGTTGCTGCAACATCGATTTATTCCAAACACATCTCCGTCAGTTTGGGTTTTGTTCTCGGGTCCAGTGATCCAGCCTCTAGATAAAGCCACTGCATGGATGTCAGGCGGACGCCCGAGTAGGTCCTTGTTGACCAAAATGTTGGTCTGTGTACTTGCCTCTGTGTTGTTCATTGTTCTTGCTCTGATGTCGAATTAAGTCTGCACAATCCTGATCTTACTTATATAGACATATCAGAGTCTATGTCCATATATGGACTGATGGGATCACCAAAGCAGCACCAGAGGAAGGTCCTTTGATCCAGAGGTCCAATCAGCAGCAAGGGAAGATCAAAGGAACATGTTCTGCCTCCTCCCCCTTGTTGCCATAGTAACTGTTAAAGAATGGTGCTGCATTAGTCTGCCTGTGTCAGGCCAACTGTAATAATCAGCCTTTGCATGTGAGACCCTGCACTCTGCAGTCAGCTGGCTACAGACCAAACACCCTCAGGCCCTCCTCCTCATCTCTGGGGACTTTAATCACACCTCTCCATCCTCCACTTTGCCCACTTTCACCCAGTATGTCACCTGCCACACCAGAGACAATAAAATACTGGACTTACTGTATGCAAACACCAAGGATGCATACAAGTCATCACCCCTCCCTCCCCTGTGGAGATCAGACCACAACCTGGTTTATCTCCAGCCCGTGTACAAACCACTTTTCCACAGGCAGCCAGCTGTGACCCGCGCAGTTAAGAGATGGTCTGAGGAGACTGAAGAGGCTCTGACGGGAAGGTTTTGAGTCAACTATGTGGAAGGAGTTCTGTGATCCTCACGGGGAGGACATCGACAACCTCATAGACTGTATAACAGATTACCTTAACTTCTGTGTGGAGGACACTGTACTCACCAGGACTGTACGGTGCTTTTCCCATGTTCAGCATGGGAAAAGAAAGAACTAATTCAATTTTGGACTACCTTCATTAGTTACCAAGCATATATTCTTCAGTGAAGAGTGTGTGTCCTCAGTATCTGTGACAGATGCAGGACTATCTTCATTAGGTACCAAGCAGATCTCCATCTATAAAGAGTGTCTGTCATCCTCAGAATCTGTGACAGATGCAGGACTATCTTCATTAGGTACCAAGCAGATCTCCGTCTGTGAAGAATGTCTGTCATCCTCAGTATCTGTGACAGATGCAGGACTATCTTCATTAGGTACCAAGCAGATCTCCATCTATAAAGAGTGTCTGTCATCCTCAGAATCTGTGACAGATGCAGGACTATCTTCATTAGGTACCAAGCAGATCTCCGTCTGTGAAGAGTGTCTGTCCTCAGTATCTGTGACATATGTCGGACTATCTTCATTAGTTACCAAGCAGACCTCCATCTGTGAAGAGTGTCTGTCATCCTCAGTATCTGTAACAGATGCAGGACTATCTTCATTAGGTACCAAGCAGACCTCCATCTGTGAAGAATGTCTGTCATCCTCAGTATCTGTGACAGATGCAGGACTATCTTCAGTAGGTACCAAGCAGACCTCCATCTGTGAAGAGTGTCTGTCATCCTCAGTATCTGTAACAGATGCAGGACTATCTTCATTAGGTACCAAGCAGATCTCCGTCTGTGAAGAGTGCCTGTCATCCTCAGTATCTGTGACAGATGTAGGACTATCTTCATTAGGTACCAAGCAGATCTCCTTCTGTAAAGAGTTTGTGTCCTAAGTATCTGTGACAGATGTAGGACCAACTTTGTTAGGTACCAAGCAGACCTCCATCTGTGAAGAGTGTCAGACATCCTTAGTATCTGTGACAGATGTAGGACTATCTTCATTAGGTACCAAGCAGATCTCCTTCTGTAAAGAGTTTGTGTCCTAAGTATCTGTGACAGATGTAGGACCAACTTTGTTAGGTACCAAGCAGATCTCCGTCTGTGAAGAGTGTCTGTTGTCCTCAGTATCTGTGACAGATGACTGACACTCTTCATTAGGTACCAAGCAGACCTCCATCTGTGAAGAGTGTCTGTCCTCAGTATCCTAACAAAGTAAGTCCTATGACTAACTTTGTTAGGTACCAAGCAGATCTCCGTCTGTGAAGAGTGTCTGTCCTCAGTATCTGTGACAGATGTAGGACTTACTTTGTTCGGGACAAAGCAGATCTCCATCTGTGATGAGTGTCAGTCATCCTCAGTATCTGTGACAGATGTTGGACTATCTTTATTCGTAACCTAGCAGATCTCCATCTGTGAAGATCGTTTGTAATACTCTGTATCTGTGACAGATATAGGACTATCTTCATTAGTTACCAACCAGATCTCCATCTGTGAAGAGTGTTAGTTATCCTCAGTATCTGTGACAGATTTTGGAGTATCTTCATTAGATACAACTAATGAAGATAGTCCTACATGCCATAGGGACACCGTTTAAATGCCCGTTGACCCAGGCCCAAGCAAGAGAAAACTGGATCCAATTTTGTTACTCGTCATAGTGGTCCTTGAGTCACGCTTCATCTGGCCCCTCTCCCAGGACCTGTTTGCCTTGGCTGACCCACGTCTGCTTTAAAAAGGCTGGCTTCAGTGACCTGCTCTCTCGCTCTGCGCCCTGCACCCTTCATCTGAGCTCCATCCACATTTACTTCAATTTGTAATAAATGTAACTGATTATTTTGGGCATCAGCCAAGACAATCTTCAGTCAAGATAATCTGGGCTGATTTGAGTGATGAAATTTTGAGTAATTCTGAATCCATGAGTAGCTTGGATGCTTTGGAGGACCCAGGCCTTGGCAGGAAGTCCTCCTCATTAGACGTGCATTCAAATTCATTAACCAGGGTCACTTTCCTGGATTTCCTGGATTTTGGTATCCTGGGCATAATATCACAAAGTTCTTGCCACATGTTTTGTGCGATGTTCCTCACACTCCGGGGAAAAGCTTTCTCACACTCCACCAAGCTAGAGAGCTCGTCGTTCACCCTCTCTGTAACCTCATCCACTATGAGCTCTGTCAGTATCTGTGTGCTCGAGCTCTGGATGTCACCCTTAACACCCATCTTCTCAGCCAATGTCTGTGCTATGAGGCTGCCCATGTCTCCAAGACACTTGGACACCTGGTCCTTTGGCACAAACATAATGCTGCATCTCCGTCAGTTTGGGTTTTGTTCTCAGGTCCAGTGATCCAGCCTCGAGATTAAGCCACTGCATGGATGTCAGGCGGACGCCTGAGTAGGTCCTTGTTGACCAAAATGTTGGTCTGTGTACTTACCTCTGCGTTGTTCATTGTTCTTGCTCTGATGTTGAATTAAGTCTGCACAATCCTGATCTTACTTATATAGACATATCAGAGTCTATGTCCATATATGGACTGATGGAATCACCAAAGCAGCACCAGAGGAACGTCCTTTGATCCAGAGGTCCAATCAGCAGCAAGGGAAGATCAAAGGAACATGTTCTGCCTCCTCCCCCTCGTTGCCATAGTAACTGTTAAAGAATGGTGCTGCATTAGTCTGCCTGTGTCAGGCCAACTGTAATAATCAGCCTTTGCATGTGAGACCCTGCACTCTGCAGTCAGCTGGCTACAGACCAAACACCCTCAGGCCCTCCTCCTCATCTCTGGGGACTTTAATCACACCTCTCCATCCTCCACTTTGCCCACTTTCACCCAGTATGTCACCTGCCACACCAGAGACAATAAAATACTGGACTTACTGTATGCAAACACCAAGGATGCATACAAGTCATCACCCCTCCCTCCCCTGTGGAGATCAGACCACAACCTGGTTTATCTCCAGCCCGTGTACAAACCACTTGTCCACAGGCAGCCAGCTGTGACCGGCGCTGCTAAGAGATGGTCTGGGGAGACTGAAAAGGCTCTGACGGGAAGGTTTTGAGTCAACTGTGTGGAAGGAGTTCTGTGATCCTCACGGGGAGGACATCGACAACCTCACAGACTGTATAACGGATTACATTAACTTCTGTGTGGAGGACACTGTACTCACCAGGACTGTACGGTGCTTTTCCCATGTTCAGCATGGGAAAAGAAAGAACTAATTCAATTTTGGACTACCTTCATTAGTTACCAAGCAGATATTCTTCAGTGAAGAGTGTGTGTCCTCAGTATCTGTGACAGATGTAGGACTATCTTCATAAGGTACCAAGCAGATCTCCATCTGTGAAGAGTTATCAGTCATCCTCAGCATCTGTGACAGATGTAGGACTAACTTTGTTAGGTACCAAGCAGACCTCCATCTGTGAAAAATGTCTGTCAACCTCAGTATCTGTGACAGATGTAGGTCTATCTTCAGTAGGTACCAAGCAGATCTCTGTCTGTGAAGAGTGTCTGTCCTCAGTATCCTAACAAAGTTAGTCCTATGACTAACTTTGTTAGGTACCAAGCAGATCTCCGTCTGTGAAGAGTATCTGTCCTCAATGTCTGTGACGGATGTAGGAATAACTTCATTAGGTACCAAGCAGATCTCTGTCTGTGAAGAGTGTCTGTCCAGGGGCGGATCTAGAAAAATATTTATGGGGTGGCAAGAGGGGGGCAGGAATTTTTTAGGGGTTGCAATCTACATCAGATGCCTATAAACTGAAGCTGTTATCGTAGTTTGATGAGAAATAGACAATTTACACTGAAGTATTCCTGCTTGCAAGACTTAGTAGGCCTACATAACTTAGAATATACTGTATATTCCACATGTAAGCAGCATTTGTACAAGAAAAAACTATCCTAATGGACTGCAATTAGGTCAGCATAAATACACAACGGAAACCAATGGGTCACGGTACTTAAACAAGCCACTGGACACAAACCTGAATAGAGGTCGCATATGAATACATTTAGCTTCCAGTCAGAAAACTACAAAAATATTTTGTAACTATGTACATACAGTTTTTTTCTGTACAGTAATATACACAAAATAAGAGCTATCAAAAAACAAGAACAGCAAAAGCACTGCTTCATGTTCAGCAGAAGCTGAAACATTTACACTTGTGTCACATTTTCAACTCTTTATTTTTAAGGTTTTATCTATCAGATTTGTTCAGTAACCAAAACAGAGGTATGGGTCATTCTGCCAAGAGAGTGCAATTTGCTTTTTGTAACGCTACAAAAATAAACTTAATTTTTCATTCCATTTCAAGAGAGAATTTAGTAATATACACATTTACTCATTCAAAATGAGGACTGGTCAATCTCAGGCAACTTTATTTAATTTATTGCAACTTTCAACAGTTTATTATCATTGCAGTTTTTTCTCTGCTGTTACCAAAACTCAAATTTTAAAATCCTTTTCATTTTAAAAGAATATCAACTACATACAATGTTTTAGACTCTTAGAAAAAGAGTTCAGTCAGTCAACTCACGTTCAATTGTTTTATTGTAGCTGCATATACATGTTACAGGTTTGGCGTCCAGGCTCCAGTTTCATCACTCCTTAGCAGAAATGTTTACATGAAGGCATGGAGGAGTGATGAGCAAAACATATGAGAACACCCCTGGAGCCTGCAGGTGGATGCTGGGGTGGAGGTGGGGGTGAAAGAACACGCAGCAAATCAGTGTCTGGCAGCATAGACGTTTGCTGAGCAGAGGGAGAGATGGGTAAACTCCCAGTTTAAATACACCGCCAAATTGAGAGGTGGAGAGTGTGATTGGAGGATTGATGTAAGGAGTGTGACATATGATATGTGAATGTGACATGTGAATAGCAGCGCTGCTCGAATTGTCTGCCTGAACTAGCTCGCAGGCTTCGCTTCATTTAATTGAGAAGAAATGGTTGGTTACATGGGTTAGGGTTAGGGTTGAAAACAATAATATTTATGACAAAATGACTTTTTTTTTTGCTGTTATTCTTTATTTGAGTAACAGGAATGAATCTGAAGCATAAAATTAGCAATTGTGTGAAATCTAGCCACTGAGAATCTTTGCTACTAGCTTGAGCACATGGAGCACATTCTTAAGATTTAACTAAATATTTTACTTTTGATATAAACAAATGTTGTCTTAGAGATAACTTGGGTAACAGGGCTGAGTTTTTAGATTGACCATCTCTAAAACAGCTAATATATCATTAAATTTAAGGAAAGTGAAAGAGATAACTTACTTTTGGTCTTACATGACTTGCAGAAGACCTAGATGATGTCAGTTCCTGCAGAGCATGTCACTGGTGGAATGTTCCAGAATGTTAAAGTGGGGGAATGTGTAACAGCAATGAGTGAAAACCTGGGGACAGCACTAAAATGTGAATTTTAACCAAAATATAATGACCTCTTGTAAAACTTTTGTTTTAAAAGTGTAGATAGAATATGGAGTCATACTTAAATGCAAAAGAAAACTTGCTTTCGAAGGATTTTGTTCAGAATGAATTGTTGTAAAGTGTAGTGTTTGGCTGTGGGGACAGGCAAGAAATGCTATGTATAAGTGTTTGGGATGCCATTTTAAAATATTAATATATATATGTGTGTGTGTGTGTGTGTGTGCGTGTGTGTGTGTGTGTGTGTGTGTAATTTCTACAAAGATTAAAGTGTATAGTGTTCAGCATAATAACAAATATAATTTGTTATATATTATTATTAATTGTGTTCATCAATTTAATATACAATAAAATGCTGGGGACAGAAATTTCACTTTTTTGGCGGAATCACCCATATACAGAAATTTAAAGAGCAGATTAAATTTACAAGGTTTCCCTTTTCAGAAAGTGAATCCATATTCAGCGTGTTTATGAGCTCTTTAAATGTTTTATTTAAATTTTAAATGTGTGGATCACTGTGTCTGTGTTTATATGCGAGCGAGACACATGCTGGGCTGGTTTCGGTTCGACTCGGTGGGTTTTTGGCAGAAACACGGCCACTTTGGACTCTGATTTTTCTTCCTGTGGTCGTCTCTTCAGCCTGTAGCACAGCTCACACTCACACACACACACAGCCCCGTTATTCGGGTGAGTAGCAGTGAATTGAGTCCGGAATGAGACGGATTATGAAGAACATGTCGCTGCCTGCGCGCCTCAAATACTAGATCGTGGTTTTTACCTCTTTCCTCGTGCCTTCCTCCTCAACTACCGACTGACTCTCTCTCGCTTCGCGCCCATAGACCGTATGTTCGGTGCTGCGTTCACTGTCGTCGGACATCGGAGCTTCACGCTTGTAACTGTTATTTTTTCCTATCAGTTCATTGCTGCCAGTTGGGGTGGCAGTAGGGGTGGCAAGGGTTTATTTTAGGGTGGCATTTGCCACCCCATGCCACCCCGGTAGATCTGCCCATGTGTCTGTCCTCAGTATCTGTGACAGATGTAGGACTAACTTTGTTAGGTACGAAGCAGACCTCCATCTGTGAAGAATGTCTGTCATCCTCAGTATCTGTGAAAGATGTAGGACTATTTTAAGTAGGTACCAAGCAGATCTTCATCTGTGAAGAGTGTCAGTCATCCTCAGTATCTTTGACAGATGCAGGACTATCTTCAGTAGGTACCAAGCAATTCTCCGTCTGTGAAGAGTGTCTGTCATCCTCAGTATCTGTGACAGATTTAGGACAACCTTATTAGGTACCAAGCAGATCTCCATCTGTGAAGAGTGTCTGTCATCCTCAGTATTTAAGACAGATGTAGGACTATCGTGATTGGGTACCAAGCAGATCTCCGTCTGTTAAGAGTGTCTGTCCTCAGTTTCTGTAACAGATCTCAAACTATCTTTATTAGGTACCAAGCAGATCTCCATCTGTGAAGAGTGTCTGTCATCCTCAGTATTTAAGACAGATGTAGGACTATCGTGATTGGGTACCAAGCAGATCTCCGTCTGTTAAGAGTGTCTGTCCTCAGTTTCTGTAACAGATCTCAAACTATCTTTATTAGGTACCAAGCAGATCTCCGTCTGTGAAGAGTGTCTGTCGTCCTCAGTATGTGTGACAGATGACTGACACTCTTCATTAGGTACCAAGCAGACCTCCGTCTGTGAATAGTGTTAGTCATCCTCAGTTTCTGTGACTGATGTAGGACTGTCTTCATTAGGTACCAAGCAGATCTCCATCTGTGAAGAGTGTCTGTCCTCAGTAGGGGTGCAACGGTTTACGGTTTAAAACCGAACCGTACGGTTCGCCCTGCACGGCTCAATTCGCCTTTATGAAGCGCGGTTTTTCGGTTTTGCCATTAATTCATTTCTTACAGCCGTGAGACGGATTTCTCTAGCCAGCGCCTGCTCTGCTCTTTGGCTCTGCTGACAAGCCCTCCCTCCTCGCACAGCTCTGTACAAAACCACGCCCCGCTAGTAAATATCCAATCGCTACTGTGTAATAGGAGCCGAGCACATGGCCGAGTGGGCGGCGTCTCTCACTCTGGAGCTCGGCTCCATAATGTCTATGCCCGGCTCGGCCTCACAAAAACTGAGACGAAGACGGAGAAAAACTCTAAGAAAAGTTATGGCGAGCGGAGAGGTGGAGAGACCGGAGTTTGAAGAAGCACTGGCTTCGTTCAGCCCGCGGTGTGGGGACATTTCGGTTTCCTTATGGATTATAATGACGAGGGAGAGAAAACAGCTCAGGCTGCAGAAGTGATGCGCATGCTCAGTTTAACAGTAATGACAACAGCACAGCACGGTGTGCTGAGAGACAACAAACACAGAGCTAAAGTGAGCTTCACAATGCTGGAGAAGTTTGTTCCCATAACGTAGAACCTGATGTTACAGCAGCTCACCTTGAGTGAGCTCTTATTAAAGTAATGACGGCTATATTTTATTTCTTATGAACCTGAAGGCGGACGCTCTCTCCTGCCGACCCTGCCGATGACAGATCGCTGCTGGAGAGAAAAACATCTCAGAGCCGCAGCGCGCTGAACAGGCGACAAAAAGGTCAAAGCTTAGTTTTGTCATCTGTTCTGATGTTTCTTAGTTTGTCTGAGAGCAGATCAGACAGGATATCAGACTGTTCACTGACTGACGCTGTCTCATAGGAACAAACAGCAGCGCGCAAATACGCACAGATGAGATAGACAGCGGTATCATCAGAGTCTCCACGTCCTGTAAACTTGTTATTTTAGTCTGACAAATAGATTCAAATATTCGGCGCAGTGTTAATAAACTAAGTTTAAAAGAAATCATAATACAAACATATGATTCATTCACGTTTATTGTTTATTGTGCATGTAATGGAGACGCCAGTCGATCGCCCAGCCCTCTCTCTTCTTCTCATCACTCCTCCTTTTATCCATTGTTTAATCAAGCTTGTAGCTGGAAAAACAATTAAAACTCTTTATTTTAGCACAAAAAAATGCTATAATAGTAAATTGTATTTCAGTAGTCAGTCACTACACGAGCCAGGGAGCTAAGAGGCACTCTAACAGTTTAAAATGTTTACATTTGAAGTGTTTTATATAAATGTCATAATACTTTATTCAAGCCAAATAATAGTTAAGACCAAGGGGCATTGTCATAATATAGTTTTCTTAAAAGCAAAATAAAGGGAGTCTTTTGGAAAGGCAAACCTCTTGTTTTTTTTAATGCAAAACACGAACTGAAACCGAACCGAAACCGTGATCCCAAAACCGAGATACAAACCGAACCGTGGGCTAACTGAACCGTTGCACCCCTAGTCCTCAGTATCTGTGACTGATGTAGGACTATCTTCATTAGGTACGAAGCAGGTCTCCCGTCTGTGAAGAGTGTCTGTACTCAGTGTCTGTGACAGATGTAGGACTATCTTCATTAGGTACGAAGCAGGTCTCCCGTCTGTGAAGAGTGTCTGTCCTCAGTGTCTGTGACAGATGTGGGACTATCTTCATAAGGTACCAAGCAGATCTCCGTCTGTGAAGAGTGTCAGTCATCCTCAGCATCTGTGACAGATGTAGTACTAACTTTGTTAGGTACCAAGCAGATCTCTGTCTGTGAAAAGTGTCTGTACTCAGTATCTGTGACATATGTCAGACTATCTTCATTAGTTACCAGGCAGATCTCCGTCTGTGATGAGTGAAGAGTGTCTGTCATCCTCAGTATCTGTGACATATGTAGGACAACCTTATTAGGTACCAAGCAGATCTCCGTCTGTGAAGAGTGTCTGTCATCCCCAGTATCTGTGACAGATTTAGGACAACCTTATTAGGTACCAAGCAGATCTCCGTCTGTGAAGAGTGTCTGTCATACTCAGTATTTAAGACAGATGTAGGACTATCTTCATTGGGTACCAAGCAGATCACCATCCTGGAAGAGTGTCTGTCCTCAGTATCTGTGACAGATGAAGGACTATCTTCATAAGGTACCAAGCAGATCTCTTTCTATTAAGAGTGTCTGTCACCCTCAGTATTTAAGACAGATGTAGGACTATCTTGATTGGGTACCAAGCTGATCTCCGTCTGTGAAGAGTGTCTGTCCTCAGTTTCTGTGACAGATCTCAGACTATCTTTATTAGGTACCAAGCAGATGTCTGTCTCTGAAGAGTTTCTATCCTCAGTATCTGTGACAGATGTAGGACTAACTTTGTTAGGTACCAAGCAGATCTCCATCTGTGACGAGTGTCTGTCATCCTCAGTATCTGTGACAGATGCAGGACTGTCTTCATAAGGTACCAAGCAGATCTCCTTCTGTGAAGAGTGTCAGACATCCTCAGTATCTGTGACAGATGTACGACTATCTTCATTAGGTACCAAGCAAATCTCTGTCTGTGAAGAGTGTCTGTCCTCAGTATCTGTGACAGACATAGGACTTTCTTCATTTGGTACACTATAAAGGGGTTGCTTTAAATTTTACAGTATTATACTGGCAACAAGATGCACGTCTAATGAGGAGGACTTCCTCATTAGAAGTGCATTCAAACTCATTAACCAGGGTCACTTTCCTGGATTTCATGGACTTTGGTATCCTGGGCATAATGTTACAAAGTACTTGCCACATGTGTTGTGCGATGATCCTCACATTCCGGGGAAAAGCTTTCTCACACTCCTCCAAGCAAGAGAGCTAGTTGTTCACCTTCTCTGTAACCTCATCAACTCTGAGCTCTGTCAGTATCTGTGTGCTCGAGCTCTGGATGTCACCCTTAACACCCATCTTCTCAGCCAATGTCTGTGCTATGATGCTGCCCATGTCTCCAAGACACTTAGACACCAGGTCCTTTGGCACAAACATAATGCTCGCACCATCACTCTCACACTCCAAGAGCTCAAAGATGTGTGTTGCTGCAACATCGATTAATTCCAAACACATCTCCGTCAGTTTGGGTTTTGTTCTCGGGTCCAGTGATCCAGCCTCTAGATTAAGCCACTGAATGGATGTCAGGCGGACGCCTGAGTAGGTCCTTGCTGACCAAAATGTTGGTCTGTGTACTTGCCTCTGTGTTGTTCATTGTTCTTGCTCTGATGTCGAATTAAGTCTGCACAATCCTGATCTTACTTATATAGACATATCAGAGTCTATGTCTATATATGGACTGATGGAATCACCAAAGCAGCACCAGAGGAATGTCCTTTGATCCAGAGGTCCAATCAGCAGCAAGAAGATCAAAGGAACATGTTCTGCCTCCTCCCCCTCGTTGCCATAGTAACTGTTAAAGAATGGTGCTGCATTAGTCTGCCTGCGTCAGGCCAACTGTAATAATCAGCCTTTGCATGTGAGACCCTGCACTCTGCAGTCAGCTGGCTACAGACCAAACACCCTCAGGCCCTCCTCCTCATCTCTGGGGACTTTAATCACACCTCTCCATCCTCCACTTTGCCCACTTTCACCCAGTATGTCACCTGCCACACCAGAGACAATAAAATACTGGACTTACTGTATGCAAACACCAAGGATGCATACAAGTCATCACCCCTCCCTCCCCTGTGGAGATCAGACCACAAGCTGGTTTATCTCCAGCCCGTGTACAAACCACTTTTCCACAGGCAGCCAGCTGTGACCCGCGCAGTTAAGAGATGGTCTGAGGAGACTGAAGAGGCTCTGACGGGAAGGTTTTGAGTCAACTGTGTGGAAGGAGTTCTGTGATCCTCACGGGGAGGACATCGACAACCTCACAGACTGTATAACGGATTACATTAACTTCTGTGTGGAGGACACTGTACTCACCAGGACTGTACTGTGCTTTTCCCATGTTCAGGACTGTACTGTGCTTTTCCCATGTTCAGCATGGGAAAAGAAAGGACTAATTCAATTTTGGATTACCTTCATTAGCCAAGCAGATCGTCTTCAGTGAAGAGTGTATGTCCTCAGCATCTGTGACAGATGTAGGACTATCTTCATAAGGTACCAAGCAGATCTCCGTCTGTGAAGAGTGTCTGTACTCAGTATCCGTGACAGATGCAGGACTATTTTCATTAGGTACCAAGCAAATCTTCATCTGTGAAGAGTGTCTGTCCTCAGTATCTGTGACAGATGCAGGACTATCTTCCTTAGGTACCAAGCAGATCTCCCTCAGTAAAGAGTGTCTATCCTCAGTATCCGTGACAGATGCAGGACTATTTTCATTAGGTACCAAGCAAATCTTCATCTGTGAAGAGTGTCTGTCCTCAGTATCTGTGACAGATGCAGGACTATCTTCATTAGTTACCAAGCAGATCTCCATCTGTGAAGAGTGTCTGTCAACCTCAGTATCTGTGACAGATGTCGGACTATCTTCATTAGTTACGAAGCAGATCTCCGTCTGTGAAGAGTGAAGAGTGTCTGTCATCCTCAGTATCTGTGACAGATGTAGGACTATCTTCATTAGGTACCAAGCAGATCTCTGTCTGTGAAGAGTGTCTGTCCTCAGTATCTGTGACAGACGTAGGACTTTCTTCATTTGGTACACTATAAAGGGGTTGCTTTAAATTTCACAGTATTATTATTCTGGCGGATTTCCGGTTGGAGCGGCGCCATGTAGAGTCGGAGTAAAGCTGAGCTGCCCACACGAAACGCTAAATTACGAACATATTGCCTCTATTTAAGATACCAGCCCATTAAGCTGCTTCCAGTCAGATAAGACTCCAATAGACAAAGTTTTGTCGAGCTGGAACGAAGTTCTGCGACTCCGTCGAAGTAAAGATGAACAAGAGCCGAGGCGGCTGCAAGGATGCAGAAGCTTTCCCTAGCCAAAATGCTAACTCTGGCTCCGGGCTTCTAGCCACTTCGAAAAAAGTCAGTGGTTCAGTTAGTGACCAAGATGTGGTGCTTCAGGCAATTACTTCACTTAAAGAGGATTTGCTGGCAAAGATTGAGGAAAAATCGGCATCCCAGTCTGCAGAGCTCCGCAGTCAAATCGACCAACTCCGGACCGAACTACGAAGTGCTGTGGAGCATGCTAACGCCAAAGTAGAAGCAGCGGAGAAGCGGGTCGTAGAGTTGGAGACAACAATGGGAGTACTCTCGGATGCCATCAGCGTGTTCGGAAATGATATCGCTGCCATTAAAAGAGAGCTGGCTGTGCTGAAAGAACGGAGTGAGGATTTAGAGGCGAGGTCTTGTCGCTCAAACATCCGCATTACAGGAGTGAAAGAGGGTCGAGAGCATGGTGGCCGTGTGACGGATTTCATCGCAAAACTCCTGAAAGATGCCTTGCACCTCGAGAAGACGCCGCTCTTGGACCGGGCTCACCGCACCCTCCGCATCAGACCGACCGTTGACAACGAACCGCCAGGAGCTTTTGTTGTAAGGTGCCATTATTTTTCGGAGAAGGAGGAAATCATAAAGAAGGCTAATAGAAATGAAGTCCATAACTACAGCTTGGGGGATACGCATCCTTCCAGACTTCACCCAGACGTTGAGCAAGCAGCGTGCTGCCTTCAACGAGGTGAGGGGTCTGCTGCGGGGCTGCGAGGGTGTCCGCTTCGGGCTTCGATACCCTGCGGTTCTGCGGATTACAACGCAAGACGGTCGGGAGATGAGCTTCAAAGACCCGACACGAGCAAAGGATTTCATCCTGGAGAATCTGACTAAAAAGAAGTGACGATTTTACGATTTACACCTGCTAGCGCCCTATTGGATTAATACGGCTGCCATGGTAACTTCAGTCCTGTGTGTTGCCGACGGTCAGGTAATATTGATGACTACGTGATGGCATGCCTCATTTGTCTTTGATGTCATCCCTGTATGCATATTTCAAGCATATACACAGCTGCTAACATCAAAATGTCAGTGTTATACTAAGCGGCAAATGCTAACAGTGACTATTTGTTTTGAAGTTGTTCGCAGACTTACTGCTTTCCATATTAGTCATGTTGTGTTAAGCATTTAGTTTCGTAGTTCAATATTAAAATATTTTAGTCATGTAATGGGTATGCAGATGCACATTTGACTAGGTAGTGCTCAGTACATATACAGTTCAGTATTTATATTTAGTTGAGAACAGCATATTTCATGTGAAAATAACCTTAGGGCTGAACTATCGCTGTTTCTACCTCTGAATCATGCCTGTTGTTCAATTTTTCTGTATAAACCGACGTGTCTAGTTCCAAATAGGTTCTGGTCTGGGGTAAGCTATATGTACTTGATGTATGTTAGACTTGTAAGATAGCCCCCTCGTTTCTTTAAATAGAGCAGCTTGAAAGTTTTGAACATCATAAGAGCAATATGATTCAAGTGTTAAGTTTAGGCTTTTAAGTGTGGGCTCACATGGTAAGCTATTTAGGTTTAGTATTAACTGGAAGATGAAGCAGTCTCTAACTCGAGAGACCAGCAGCAAGTTCTGTTCAATATTGTTAGTTCTGTTCTGTTGTAGTACTGTTGATTGTGTTAGTGTTGTGCTTATGTGCCCCCTTCCTTTTTTTCCCCCCTATCATTTTTTATCTTTTATTTTTGCCTCCCACCCCTGCGTTTCTCCATGATCAGAAAGTGTGGTCTCCCTGGTGTCAGGCCTCTTTCGACACGACTGGTGATGTGTCTTGGGGGTTTGTTGATGACATCATATGAGGGGCTCTGGCAATGGCTTCAGGTGATGTAGGCAGAGTGGACTCAACACTCACAAGTTGGAATGTACGGGGGCTAAATCACCCTGTAAAGCAGTGCAAGGTGTTCACACACTTAAGCAAACTTAAATCTGACATAGTATACTTGCAAGAGACTCATCTGCTAAATAAGGACCACCCTAAACTACGCAAGGGAGGTTTTACACAAATTTATCACTCTGATTTTAACAGCAAAAGTAGGGGAGTTGCTATCCTTATCCATAGAAAGGTATTGTTTACAGAAGAGGCCATTATAAAGGACAGAAATGGTAGGTACATAATAATTCAGGGCAAATTATTTAATATGCCAGTAGTCTTGGCTAATGTGTATGCCCCTAATTGGGACAATGCGCAGTTTTATAGTGATCTCTTTTCACAACTACCTAATTTAGATAAATATAACTTAATATTGGATGGAGACCTTAATTGTGTTCTACATCCAACTTTGGATCGATCCAGCCCTATAGTGAAACCAATTACTAAATCTGCACAATGCATTAACTCTTTTCTGCAAGCATATAGTGCATGTGACCCCTGGAGATTTAAATACCCATCTTCTAAACAGTTTTCTTTTTACTCACCAGTGCATCAAACGTACTCCAGGATTGATTATTTCCTTCTAGACAGTAAATTACTTCCTTTGATAACACAGGTGAAGTACGACAGCATAGTTATTTCAGATCACAGTCCTGTCTTGCTGAAACTTTGCTTCCCAGAAAACACACCTACCTGCTGTACATGGCGTCTCAACCCAAGACTTACGGCGGATCAGGATTTTATTAAATTCATAGAGGCGTAAATTAACCTCTTCCTTGAAACTAATGAATCCCCAGACATAAGCTACATCACTCTTTGGGAAACTTTAAAAGCATTTGTTAGGGGTCAAATCATTTCATATCAGGCGAGTGAAAATAAGAGGAAATCAAAGCGTACCATAGAAATAATGGATAGAATTAAAACAATTGACCAGCTACATTCAACAGCACCGTCTGCAGCGTTATATAAGGAGAGATTACTACTAAAGACTGAATTTGACACACTGACCAGTGAAAATGCTGAAGATCTCTACTTAAAATCACGACAAACCCACTATGAACATGGCTAGCGGGCTGGTAAGCTCCTATGCCACCAATCGAAACAATCTGCAGCAGCAGGCTTTATAGATGCAGTTAAAAATAAGGAGGGCCACATTATTATAGACCAGCATAGCATTAATGAGCAGTTTAAACTTTTTTATAAGGACCTTTATACATCCGAGAAGGGCAATAATGAACAGGTGGAAGATTTTTGTACCAAATTAGAGATGCCTTCTCTGGATGAGCCAGATAAATCCAACCTAAAAAGTAATATATCAGTAGCTGAGATTGATAACGCAATCAGGAAATTGAAATCAGGAAAAGCCCCGGGCCCTGACGGGTACCAGGTAGAGTTCTATAAAATGTTCTCTGCTAAATTAACTCCCCTGCTATGTAAGGTATTTGAGGAGGTCCTTGCCACCAGGTCTCTTCCCCAACTACGACTCAAGCCACAATATCGTCCTCCTGAAAAGAATAAAGATCCGCTTAGGTGTGACTCAGATCGTCCCATAAGCTTACTTTGTTGTGATTATAAGATCCTGGCTAAGGTGCTGGCAGCCAGGCTGGAGCCTATCATGACAAAGCTCATTCATCCAGACCAGACTGGCTTTGTCACTGGCAGACAGTTATCTAGTAACCTCCGCCGCTTGTTCAATGTAATATATGCACCCAATGATAACATTAATCCTGAAATTTTAATTTCTTTGGACGCCCATAAAGCGCTTTGATAGAATTGAATATTGCTACCTGCTCATGGCTCTGAAGAGGTTTGGTTTCGCTCTAATTTCTGTTCCTGGATAAAAATTCTGTACACTATGCCTCAAGCCGCCTATCCCAACAAATAATGTAGTATCAGAGTATTTCTCTCTTCCGTGGAACAAGACAGGATGTCCCCTGTCCCTTTGCTTTTTGATATTGCCATTGAACCTCTCGCGATCATGTTAAGGAACACAGCCAGTGTAGTTGGAATACGAGGGAGGGTCAGTTACATAAGCTTTCACTGTACGCAGACCTCCTCCTTTTTCTGACAAATCCAAACTCCTCTATTCCGCTGCTCTTCAGATAATCTCAGACTTCGCATTGTCTCAGGTTATAAAATTAGTCTTTCAAAGAGCCTACTCTTTCCTATAAATGAGAGGGCTCGACTAATGTCTTTTCAGTCTTTTCCATTTTCAGTTAACCTCAATAAATTTACATATCTAGGCGTAAATGTAACATATAAATACCAGGATCTGTTTAGCAGTAATTTTCAGACAGCTTTTGATAAAGCTAAACAGGACATGTCACGGTGGTCCATTCTGCCTTTATCACTGGCTGGGAGAATAAACTTAGTTAAAATGACAATTATGCCAAGGTTTTTATTTTTATTTCAGACAGTACCAATTTTCATCCCCAAGTCATTTTTCAAAAATCTGAACAAACACACATCAACCTTTATCTGGAACAAAAATGTACCCCATATTAGGAAGGATTTTATGGAACGGCAGAAGGAGGAAGGAGGATTGGCGTTACCTAACTATATGCATTATTACTGGGCTGCTAACCTCCACAAACTGATATACTGGGTCTGTGATTTGCCAGAGGGAGAAGCACCAGCCTGGGTGCTTATGGAGCAACACTCATGCAACCCAGTATCATTGCGCTCGCTGGCGTGTGCCCCAATACCATTGAGTAAACGCTTCCATACTAATAACCCAGTTATTTGCGGATCACTCAGGGTGTGGACGCAGTTCAGAATTCACTTTAAGAGTAAGGAGGCCCTCCCTACAGCCCCCTTGTCCTGAACCCTCTGTTCCTCCCTCCCTGATAGACTCTGCATTTCAGCTCTGGTCCAGAAATGGGGTCAAGTGTGTGAAAGACCTTTTTAAAAATGGTGTTTTTAGATCATTCCAGCAGCTAAGTACAGAGTTCAATATTCCTAAGTGCAATTTCTTCAGGTATCTACAGGTTCGTAGTTTCATAAAACACACTTTTCCCCATCCCTGACCTCACTACAAAGTGGTTGGATAGATGAACTATTGAACACAGACCCCACCTGTAGGGGTATGGTCTCCATCCTCTATGAAAACATCCAAAGAGTGGCTTCCCATCCCTTGGACACATAAGGAGGCAGTGAGAAGAGGAGTTGGGAATAGTAATGTCAGATTTGGAGTGGCAGCCTGCAATAAGACTTATACACTCCTCCTCTGTGTGCATTAGGCATGGGTTAATACAATTCAAGATTATCCACAGGCTGCACCTGTCCAGGAGCAGGCTGGCTAAAATCTATCCAGGCTCTGATCCATCTTGCCCTCGATGTAACCTGGAGCCAGCAGATCTCAGCCATATGTTTTGGAGTTGTCCCAGGCTCGCTTCATTCTGGAAAAATGTATTCCGAACCTTCTCACTTATGTATGGCAAAGTCATCAGTCCTAACCCTTTAACTTCTGTCTTTGGTGTGACGCTAGATGGGATGCATCTATCTGCAAGTCAGGCTGAGGCTATAGCTTTTTCTACGCTACTGGCCAGACGACTGATCCTCTCAAATTGGAAAAAGGCCGTACCACCCTCACATGATCATTGGGTTGAGTCAGTGATGGCACACTTAAAACTTGAACACCTCAAATACACCACTTGAGGCTCCTCTCGCTATTTCTATAAAGTGTGGCAACCATTTTTGTCCTATGTCGAACAGGAATTTCTCTCTGTGGGTACAGGCAATCCTGGCAACTGATTTTATTGCATTTTATTTTTATTTTATTATTATTATTATTATCATTGTTCTTAAATTATTTCTTAATTTTTCATTTTTCTTCTTATTCTTTTCCCTAATCCCCTCGCCAATATGCCGATCAACTCGTGAATGGTCCTATGTAAGCACACTTGCGAGCACAATTGTTGTCTGTTATTTGTTCTTAGTATGTTGCAAGACTTATATTTTTGGCTATATTTGGCTTTATGTGCACTGTTATTGTGCTGATTCCTGTTTGAATGTTTTGAATAGATGAAAACTCAATAAAAATACTTGAATAATAATTATTATTCTGGCAACAAGATGCACGTCTAATGAGGAGGACTTCCTCATTAGATGTGCATTCAAACTCATTAACCAGGGTCACTTTCCTGGATTTCATGGACTTTGGTATCCTGGGCATAATGTTACAAAGTACTTGCCACATGTTTTGTGCGATGATCCTCACACTCCAGGGAAAAGCTTTCTCACACCCCTTCAAACAAGAGAGCTAGTTGTTCACCTTCTCTGTAACCTCATCAACTCTGAGCTCTGTCAGTATCTGTGTGCTCGAGCTCTGGATGTCACCCTTAACACCCATCTTCTCAGCCAATGTCTGTGCTATGATGCTGCCCATGTCTCCAAGACACTTTGACACCTGGTCCTTTGGCACAAACATAATGCTCGCACCATCACTCTCACACTGCAAGAGCTCAAAGATGTGTGTTGCTGCAACATCGATTAATTCCAAACACATCTCCGTCAGTTTGGGTTTTGTTCTCGGGTCCAGTGATCCAGCCTCTAGATTAAGCCACTGTATGGATGTCAGGCGGACGTCTGAGTAGGTCCTTGTTGACCAAAATGTTGGTCTGTGTACTTGCCTCTGTGTTGTTCATTGTTCTTGCTCTGATGTCAAATTAAGTCTGCACAATCCTGATCTTACTTATATAGACATATCAGAGTCTATGTCCATATATGGACTGATGGAATCACCAAAGCAGCACCAGAGGAACGTCCTTTGATCCAGAGGTCCAATCAGCAGCAAGGGAAGATCAAAGGAACATGTTCTGCCTCCTCCCTCTTGCCATATAGTAACTGTTAAAGAATGGTGCTGCATTAGTCTGCCTGTGTCAGGCCAACTGTAATAATCAGCCTTTGCATGTGAGACCCTGCACTCTGCAGTCAGCTGGCTACAGACCAAACACCCCTCAGGCCCTCCTCCTCATCTCTGGGGACTTTAATCACACCTCTCCATCCTCCACTTTGCCCACTTTCACCCAGTATGTCACCTGCCACACCAGAGACAATAAAATACTGGACTTACTGTATGCAAACACCAAGGATGCATACAAGTCATCACCCTCCCTCCCTGTGGAGATCAGACCACAACCTGGTTTATCTCCAGCCCGTGTACAAACCTCTTGTCCACAGGCAGCCAGCTGTGACCAAGAGCTAAGAGATGGTCTGAGGAGACTGAAGAGGCTCTGAGGGACTGTTTTGAGTCAACTGTGTGAAGGAGTTCTGTCATCCTCATGGGGAGGACATCGACAACCTCACAGACTGTATAACGGATTACATTAACTTCTGTGTGAAGGACACTGTACTCACCAGGATCAGATGGTGCTTTTCCCATATTCAGCATGGGAAAAGAAAGAACTAATTCAATTTTGGACTACCTTCATAAGTTACCAAGCAGATCTTCTTCAGTGAAGAGTGTCTGTCATCCTCAGTATCTGTGACATATGTCTGACTTCCTTCATTAGTTACCAAGCAGATCTCTGTCAGTAAAGAGAGTCATCCTCAGCATCTGTGACAGATGTAGGACTATCTTCATAAGGTACCAAGCAGATCTCCGTCTGTGAAGAGTGTCTGTCATCCCTAGTATCTGTGACTGATGTAGGACTATCTTCATTAGGTACCAAGCAGATCTCTGTCAGTAAAGAGTGTCTGTCCTCAGTATCTGTGACAGATGTAGGACTATCTTCATAAGGTACCAAGCAGATCTCCGTCTGTGAAGAGTTTCAGTCATCCTCAGTATCTGTGACAGATGTAGGACTATCTTCATTAGGTACCAAGCAGATCTCCATCTCAGAAGAGTGTCTGTCCTCAGTATCAGTGAGAGACGTAGGACTTTCTTCATTTGGTACACTATAAAGGGGTTGCTTTAAATTTTACAGTATTATTATTCTGGCAACAAGATGCACGTCTAATGAGGAGGACTTCCTCATTAGAAGTGCATTCAAACTCATTAACCAGGGTCACTGTCCTGGATTTCACGGACTTTGGTATCCTGGGCATAATCTTACAAAGTACTTGCCACATGTGTTGTGCGATGATCCTCACACTCCTGGGACAAGCTTTCTCACACTCCTCCAAGCTAGAGAGCTAGTTGTTCACCTTCTCTGTAACCTCATCAACTCTGAGCTCTGTCAGTATCTGTGTGCTCGAGCTCTGGATGTCACCCTTAACACCCATCTTCTCAGCCAATGTCTGTGCTATGATGCTGCCCATGTCTCCAAGACACTTAGACACCTGGTCCTTTGGCACAAACATAATGCTCGCACCATCACTCTCACACTGCAAGAGCTCAAAGATGTGTGTTGCTGCAACATCGATTAATTCCAAACACATCTCCGGCAGTTTGGGTTTTGTTCTCGGGTCCAGTGATCCAGCCTCTAGATTAAGCCACTGCATGGATGTCAGGCGGACGCCTGAGTAGGTCCTTGTTGACCAAAATGTTGGTCTGTGTACTTGCCTCTGTGTTGTTCATTGTTCTTGCTCTGATGTCGAATTAAGTCTGCACAATCCTGATCTTACTTATATAGACATATCAGAGTCTATGTCCATATATGGACTGATGGAATCACCAAAGCAGCACCAGAGGAACGTCCTTGATCCAGAGGTCCAATCAGCAGCAAGGGAAGATCAAAGGAACATGTTCTGCCTCCTCCCCTCGTTGCCATAGTAACTGTTAAAGAATGGTGCTGCATTAGTCTGCCTGTGTCAGGCCAACTGTAATAATCAGCCTTTGCATGTGAGACCCTGCACTCTGCAGTCAGCTGGCTACAGACCAAACACCCTCAGGCCCTCCTCCTCATCTCTGGGGACTTTAATCACACCTCTCCATCCTCCACTTTGCCCACTTTCACCCAGTATGTCACCTGCCACACCAGAGACAATAAAATACTGGACTTACTGTATGCAAACACCAAGGATGCATACAAGTCATCACCCCTCCCTCCCCTGTGGAGATCAGACCACAACCTGGTTTATCTCCAGCCCGTGGACAAACCTCTTGTCCACAGGCAGCCAGCTGTGACCAAGAGTTAAGAGATGGTCTGAGGAGACTGAAGAGGCTCTGAGGGACTGTTTTGAGTCAACTGTGTGGAAGGAGTTCTGTGATCCTCATGGGGAGGACATCGACAACCTCACAGACTGTATAACGGATTACATTAACTTCTGTGTGAAGGACACTGTACTCACCAGGACTGTACGGTGCTTTTCCCATGTTCAGCATGGGAAAAGAAAGAACTAATTCAATTTTGGACTACCTTTATTAGTTACCAAGCAGATCTTCTTCAGTGAAGAGTGTCTGTCATCCCTAGTATCTGTGACTGATGTAGGACTATCTTCATTAGGTACCAAGCAGATCTCTGTCAGTAAAGAGAGTCATCCTCAGCATCTGTGACAGATGTAGGACTATCTTCATAAGGTACCAAGCAGATCTCCGTCTGTGAAGAGTGTCTGTCATCCCTAGTATCTGTGACTGATGTAGGACTATCTTCATTAGGTACCAAGCAGATCTCTGTCAGTAAAGAGTGTCTGTCCTCAGTATCTGTGACAGATGTAGGACTATCTTCATTAGTTACCAGGCAGATCTCCATCTGTGAAGAGTGAAAAGTGTCTGTCCTCAGTATCTGTGACAGATGTAGGACTATCTTCATTAGTTACCAGGCAGATCTCCATCTGTGAAGAGTGAAGAGTGTCTTTCATCCTCAGTATCTGTGACAGATGTAGGACTATCTTCATAAGGTACCAAGCAGATCTCCGTCTGTGAAGAGTTTCAGTCATCCTCAGTATCTGTGACAGATGTAGGACTATCTTCATTAGGTACCAAGCAGATCTCCGTCTGTGAAAAGTGTCTGTCCTCAGTATCTGTGACAGACTTAGGACTTTCTTCATTTGGTACACTATAAAGGGGTTGCTTTAAATTTTACAGTATTATTATTCTGGCAACAAGATGCACGTCTAATGAGGAGGACTTCCTCATTAGAAGTGCATTCAAACTCATTAACCAGGGTCACTGTCCTGGATTTCACGGACTTTGGTATCCTGGGCATAAGTACTTGCCACATGTGTTGTGCGATGATCCTCACACTCCTGGGACAAGCTTTCTCACACTCCTCCAAGCTAGAGAGCTAGTTGTTCACCTTCTCTGTAACCTCATCAACTCTGAGCTCTGTCAGTATCTGTGTGCTCGAGCTCTGGATGTCACCCTTAACACCCATCTTCTCAGCCAATGTCTGTGCTATGAGGCTGCCCATGTCTCCAAGACACTTAGACACCTGGTCCTTTGGCACAAACATAATGCTCACACCATCACTCACACTGCAAGAGCTCAAAGATGTGTGTTGCTGCAACATCGATTAATTCCAAACACATCTCCGTCAGTTTGGGTTTTGTTCTCGGGTCCAGTGATCCAGCCTCTAGATTAAGCCACTGTATGGATGTCAGGCGGACGCCTGAGTAGGTCCTTGTTGACCAAAATGTTGGTCTGTGTACTTGCCTCTGTGTTGTTCATTGTTCTTGCTCTGATGTCGAATTAAGTCTGCACAATCCTGATCTTACTTATATAGACATATCAGAGTCTATGTCCATATATGGACTGATGGAATCACCAAAGCAGCACCAGAGGAACGTCCTTTGATCCAGAGGTCCAATCAGCAGCAAGGGAAGATCAAAGGAACATGTTCTGCCTCCTCCCCTCGTTGCCATAGTAACTGTTAAAGAATGGTGCTGCATTAGTCTGCCTGTGTCAGGCCAACTGTAATAATCAGCCTTTGCATGTGAGACCCTGCACTCTGCAGTCAGCTGGCTACAGACCAAACACCCTCAGGCCCTCCTCCTCATCTCTGGGGACTTTAATCACACCTCTCCATCCTCCACTTTGCCCACTTTCACCCAGTATGTCACCTGCCACACCAGAGACAATAAAATACTGGACTTACTGTATGCAAACACCAAGGATGCATACAAGTCATCACCCCTCCCTCCCCTGTGGAGATCAGACCACAACCTGGTTTATCTCCAGCCCGTGTACAAACCACTTTTCCACAGGCAGCCAGCTGTGACCCGCGCAGTTAAGAGATGGTCTGAGGAGACTGAAGAGGCTCTGAGGGACTGTTTTGAGTCAACTGTGTGGAAGGAGTTCTGTGATCCTCACGGGGAGGACATCGACAACCTCACAGACTGTATAACAGATTACATTAACTTCTGTGTGGAGGACACTGTACTCACCAGGACTGTACGGTGCTTTTCCCATGTTCAGCATGGGAAAAGAACTAATTCAATTTTGGACTACCTTCATTAGTTACCAAGCAGATATTCTTCAGTGAAGAGTGTATGTCCTCAGTATCTGTGACAGATGTAGGACTATCTTCATTAGGTACCAAGCAGATCTCCATCTGTGAAGAGTGTCAGTCATCCTCAGCATCTGTGACAGATGTAGGACTAACTTTGTTAGGTACCAAGCAGATCTCCTTCTGTGAAGTGTATCTGTCATCATCAGTGTCTGTGACGGATGTAGGACTATCTTTATTAGGTACCAAGCAGATCTCTGTCTGTGAAGAGTGTCTGTCATTTTCAGTATCTGTGAAAGATGTAGGACTATCTTCATTAGGGACCAAGCAGATCTCCTTCTGTGAAGAGTGTCTGTCATCCTCAGTATCTGTAAGACAGATGTAGGACTATCTTCGTGATTGTGTACCAAGCAGATCTCTGTCTGTGAAAAGTGTATCTGTCATCATCAGTGTCTGTGACGGATGTAGGACTATCTTCAGTAGGTACCAAGCAGATCTCTGTCTGTGAAGAGTGTCTGTCATCCTCAGTATCTGAGACAGATGCAGGACTATCTTCAGTAGGTACCAAGCAGATCTCCATATGTTAATAGTGTTTGTCATCCTCATTTTCTGTGACTGATGTAGGACTATCTTCATTAGGTACCAAGCAGATCTCCATCTGTGAAGAGTGTCAGTCATCCTCAGCATCTGTGACAGATGTAGGACTAACTTTGTTAGGTACCAAGCAGATCTCCTTCTGTGAAGTGTATCTGTCATCATCAGTGTCTGTGACGGATGTAGGACTATCTTCATTAGGTACCTAGCAGATCTCCATCTGTGGAGAGTGTCTGTCATTTTCAGTATCTGTGAAAGATGTAGGACTATCTTCATTAGGGACCAAGCAGATCTCCTTCTGTGAAGAGTGTCTGTCATCCTCAGTATTTAAGACAGATGTAGAACTATCGTGATTGTGTACCAAGCAGATCTCCGTCTGTGAAGAGTGTCTGTCCTCAGTTTCTGTGACAGATGTAGGACTAACTTTGTTAGGTACCAAGCAGACCCCCATCTGTGAAAAGTGTCTGTAATCCTCAGTATCTGTGACAGATGCAGGACTATCTTCAGTAGGTACCAAGCAGAACTCCATATGTGAATAGTGTTAGTCATCCTCAGTTTCTGTGACTGATGTAGGACTATCCTCATAAGGTACCAAGCAGATCTCCGTCTGTGAAGAGTGTCTGTCGTCCTCAGTATCTGTGACAGATGCAGGACTATCTTCATTAGATACCAAGCAGATCTCCGTCTGTGAAGAGTGTCTGTCCTCAGTATCTGTGACGGATGCAGGACTATCTTCATTAGATACCAAGCAGATCTCCGTCCGTAAAGAGTGTCTGTCCTTTGTATCTGCGACAGATGTGAAGAGTGTCTGTCTTCAGTATCTGTGACTGATGTAGGACTATCTTCATTACGTACCAAGCAGATCTCCGTCTGTGAAGAGTGTCTGTCCTCATGATCTGTGACAGGTGTCGGACTTTCTTCATTAGGTACCAAGCAGATCTCCGTCTGTGAAGAGTGTCTGTCATCCTCAGTATCTGTGACAGATGCAGGACTATCTTCATTAGGTACCAAGCAGATCTCCATCTGTGAAGAGTGTCTGTCCTCAGTATCTGTGACAGATGTAGGACTATCTTCAATACGTACCAAGCAGATCTCCATCTGCGAAGAGTGTCTGTCATCCTCAGTATCTGTGACAGATGTAGGACTATCTTCATTAGGTACCAAGCAGATATCCATCTGTAAAGAGTGTCTGTCCTCAATATCTGTGACAGATGTAGGACTATCTTCAGTAGGTACCAAGCAGACCTCCATCTGTGAAGAGTGTCTGTCATCCTCAGTATCTGTGACTGATGTAGGACTATCTTCATTAGGTACCAAGCAGATCTCCATCTGTGAAGAGTGTGTGTCAACCTCAGTATCTGTGACAGATGTAGGACTATCTTCATTAGGTACCAAGCAGACCTCCGACTGTGAAGAGTGTCTGTCGTCCTCAGTATCTGTGACAGATGCAGGACTATCTTCAGTAGGTATCAAGCAGATCTCCATATGTGAATAGTGTTAGTCATCCTCAGTTTCTGTGACTGATGTAGGACTATCTTCATTAGGTACCAAGCAGATCTCCATCTGTGAAGAGTGAAGAGTGTCTGTCATCCTCAGTATCTGTGACAGATGCAGGACTATCTGCAGTAGGTACCAAGCAGACCTCCGTCTGTGAAGAGTGTCCGTCATCCTCAGTATCCGTGACAGATGCAGGACTATCTTCAGTACGTACCAAGCATATCTCCGTCTGTGAAGAGTGTCTGTCCTCAGTATCTGTGACAGATTCAGGACTATCTTCATTAGTTACCAAGCAGATCTCCGTCTGTGAAGAGTGTCTGTCCTTAGTATCTTCAGTAGCTATCAAGCAGATCTGTGAAGAGTGTCTTTCATCCTCAGTATGTGTGACGTATGCAGTACTATCTTCATTAGGTACCAAGCAGATCTCCATCTGTGAAGAGTGTGTGTCAACGTCAGTATCTGTGACAGATGTAGGACTATCTTCAGTAGGTACCAAGCAGATCTCCGTCTGTGAAGAGTGTCTGTCCTCATGATCTGTGACAGGTGTCGGACTTTCTTCATTAGGTACCAAGCAGATCTCCATCTGTGAAGAGTGTCTGTCCTCAGTATCTGTGACAGATGTAGGACTATCTTCATTAGGTACCAAGCAGATCTCCATCTGTAAAGAGTGTCTGTCCTCAGTATCTGTGACAGATGTAGGACTATCTTCAGTAGGTACCAAGCAGACCTCCATCTGTGAAGAGTGTCTGTCATCCTCAGTATCTGTGACTGATGTAGGACTATCTTCATTAGGTACCAAGCAGATCTCCATCTGTGAAGAGTGTGTGTCAACCTCAGTATCTGTGACAGATGTAGGACTATCTTCAGTAGGTACCAAGCAGACCTCCATCTGTGAAGAGTGTCTGTCATCCTCAGTATCTGTGACTGATGTAGGACTATCTTCATTAGGTACCAAGCAGATCTCCGTCTGTGAAGAATGAAGAGTGTCTGTCAACCTCAGTATCTGTGACAGATGCAGGACTATCTTCAGTAGGTATCAAGCAGATCTCCATATGTGAATAGTGTTTGTCATCCTCATTTTCTGTGACTGATGTAGGACTATCTTCATTAGGTACCAAGCAGATCTCCATCTGTGAAGAGTGAAGAGTGTCTGTCATCCTCAGTATCTGTGACAGATGTAAGAGTATCTTCAGTAGGTACCAAGCACATCTCCGTCTGTGAACAGTGTCTGTCGTCCTCAGTATCTGTGACAGATGCAGGACTATCTTCATTAGATACCAAGCTGATCTCCGTCTGTGAACAGTGTCTGTCCTCAGTATCTGTGACAGATGCAGGACTATCTTCATTAGTTACCAAGCAGATCTCCGTCCGTAAAGAGTGTCTGTCCTTCTTATCTGCGACAGATGTGAAGAGTGTCTGTCTTCAGTATCTGTGACTGATGTAGGACTATCTTCATTAGTTACCAAGCAGATCTCCGTCCGTAAAGAGTGTCTGTCCTTTGTATCTGCGACAGATGTGAAGAGTGTCTGTCTTCAGTATCTGTGACTGATGTAGGACTATCTTCATTAGGTACCAAGCAGATCTCCATCTTTGAAGAGTGTGTGTCAACCTCAGTATCTGTGACAGATGTAGGACTATCTTCAGTAGGTACCAAGCAGACCTCCATCTGTGAAGAGTGTCTGTCATCCTCAGTATCTGTGACAGATGCAGGACTATCTTCAGTAGGTATCAAGCAGATCTCCATCTGTGAAGAGTGTGTGTCAACCTCAGTATCTGTGACAGATGTAGGACTAACTTTGTTAGGTACCAAGCAGATCTCCTTCTGTGAAGTGTATCTGTCATCATCAGTGTCTGTGACGGATGTAGGACTATCTTTATTAGGTACCAAGCAGATCTCTGTCTGTGAAGAGTGTCTGTCATTTTCAGTATCTGTGAAAGATGTAGGACTATCTTCATTAGGGACCAAGCAGATCTCCTTCTGTGAAGAGTGTCTGTCATCCTCAGTATTTAAGACGGATGTAGAATTATCGTGATTGTGTACCAAGCAGATCTCTGTCTGTGAAAAGTGTATCTGTCATCATCAGTGTCTGTGACGGATGTAGGACTATCTTCAGTAGGTACCAAGCAGATCTCCATCTGTGAAGAGTGTCTGTCCTCAGTATCTGTGACAGATGTAGGACTATCTTCATTAGGTACCAAGCAGATCTCCATCTGTAAAGAGTGTCTGTCCTCAGTATCTGTGACAGATGTAGGACTATCTTCAGTAGGTACCAAGCAGACCTCCATCTGTGAAGAGTGTCTGTCATCCTCAGTATCTGTGACTGATGTAGGACTATCTTCATTAGGTACCAAGCAGATCTCAATCTGTGAAGAGTGTGTGTCAACCTCAGTATCTGTGACAGATGTAGGACTATCTTCAGTAGGTACCAAGCAGACCTCCATCTGTGAAGAGTGTCTGTCATCCTCAGTATCTGTGACTGATGTAGCACTACCTTCATTAGGTACCAAGCAGATCTCCTTCTGTGAAGAGTGTCAGACATCCTCAGTATCCGTGACAGATGTAGGACTATCTTCATTGGGTACCAAGCAGATCTCCATATGTGAATAGTGTTAGTCATCCTCAGTTTCTGTGACTGATGTAGGACTATCTTCATTAGGTACCAAGCAGATCTCTGTCTGTGAAGAGTGTCTGTCATTTTCAGTATCTGTGAAAGATGTAGGACTATCCTCATTAGGGACCAAGCAGATCTCCTTCTGTGAAGAGTGTCTGTCATCCTCAGTATTTAAGACGGATGTAGAATTATCGTGATTGTGTACCAAGCAGATCTCTGTCTGTGAAAAGTGTATCTGTCAACCTCAGTATCTGTGACAGATGAAGGACTATCTTCAGTAGGTACCAAGCAGATCTCTGTCTGTGAAGAGTGTCTGTCATCCTCAGTATCTGTGACAGATGCAGGACTATCTTCAGTAGGTACCAAGCAGATCTCCATATGTTAATAGTGTTTGTCATCCTCATTTTCTGTTGACTGATGTAGGACTATCTTCAGTAGGTACCAAGCAGACCTCCATCTGTGAAGAGTGTTAGTCATCCTCATTTTCTGTTGACTGATGTAGGACTATCTTCAGTAGGTACCAAGCAGACCTCCATCTGTGAAGAGTGTTAGTCATCCTCAGCATCTGTGACAGATGTAGGACTATCTTCATTAGGTACCAAGCAGATCTCCATCTGTGAAGAGTGTCAGTCATCCTCAGCATCTGTGACAGATGTAGGACTAACTTTGTTAGGTACCAAGCAGATCTCCTTCTGTGAAGTGTATCTGTCATCATCAGTGTCTGTGACGGATGTAGGACTATCTTCATTAGGTACCTAGCAGATCTCCATCTGTGGAGAGTGTCTGTCATTTTCAGTATCTGTGAAAGATGTAGGACTATCTTCATTAGGGGACCAAGCAGATCTCCTTCTGTGAAGAGTGTCTGTCATCCTCAGTATTTAAGACAGATGTAGACTATCTTCATTGTGTACCAAGCAGATCTCCGTCTGTGAAGAGTGTCTGTCATCCTCAGTTTCTGTGACAGATGTAGGACTAATCTTTGTTAGGTACCAAGCAGATCTCCATCTGTGAAAAGTGTCTGTAATCCTCAGTATCTGTGACAGATGCAGGACTATCTTCAGTAGGTACCAAGCAGATCTCCATCTGTGAATAGTGTTAGTCATCCTCAGTATCTGTGACTGATGTAGGACTATCTTCATAAGGTACCAAGCAGATCTCCGTCTGTGAAGAGTGTCTGTCATCCTCAGTATCTGTGACAGATGTAGGACTATCTTCATTAGATACCAAGCAGATCTCCGTCTGTGAAGAGTGTCTGTCCTCAGTATCTGTGACAGATGCAGGACTATCTTCATTAGTTACCAAGCAGATCTCCATCCTGTGAAGAGTGTCTGTCCTTCAGTATCTCCAGTGAAGAGTGTCTGTCTTCAGTATCTGTGACTGATGTAGGACTATCTTCATTAGTACCAAGCAGATCTCCATCTGTGAAGAGTGTCTGTCCTTTGTATCTGTCAGATGTGAAGACTGTCTTCAGTATCTGTGACTGATGTAGGACTATCTTCATTGATCTCCGTCTGTGAAGAGTGTCTGTCATCCTCAGTATCTGTGACAGATGCAGGACTATCTTCATTAGGTACCAAGCAGATCTCCATCTGTGAAGAGTGTCTGTCCTCAGTATCTGTGACAGATGTAGGACTATCTTCAATACGTACCAAGCAGATCTCCATCTGTGAAGAGTGTCTGTCCTCAGTATCTGTGACAGATGTAGGACTATCTTCATTAGGTACCAAGCAGATCTCCATCTGTGAAGAGTGTCTGTCCTCAGTATCTGTGACAGATGTAGGACTATCTTCAGTAGGTACCAAGCAGATCTCCATCTGTGAAGAGTGTCTGTCATCCTCAGTATCTGTGACTGATGTAGGACTATCTTCATTAGGTACCAAGCAGATCTCCATCTGTGACGAGTGTCTGTCAACCTCAGTATCTGTGACAGATGTAGGACTATCTTCAGTAGGTACCAAGCAGACCTCCGACTGTGAAGAGTTTCTGTCGTCCTCAGTATCTGTGACAGATGCAGGACTATCTTCAGTAGGTACCAAGCAGACCTCCTTCTGTGAAGAGTGTCTGTCATCCTCAGTTTCTGTGACTGATGTAGGACTATCTTCATTAGGTACCAAGCAGATCTCCATCTGTGAAGAGTGAAGAGTGTCTGTCATCCTCAGTATCTGTGACAGATGTAAGAGTATCTTCAGTAGGTACCAAGCACATCTCCGTCTGTTAAGAGTGAAGAGTTTCTGTCATCCTCAGTATCTGTGACAGATGCAGGACTATCTTCATTAGTTACCAAGCAGATCTCCGTCCGCAAAGAGTGTCTGTCCTTCAGTTCTCAGATGTGAAGAGTGTCTGTCTTCAGTATCTGTGACTGATGTAGCACTATCTTCATTAGTTACCAAGCAGATCTCCGTCCGTAAAGAGTGTCTGTCCTTTGTATCTGCGACAGATGTGAAGAGTGTCTGTCTTCAGTATCTGTGACTGATGTAGGACTATCTTCATTATGTACCAAGCAGATCTCCGTCTGTGAAGAGTGTCTGTCCTCAGTATTTGTGACAGATGAAGGACTATCTTCATTAGGTACCAAGCAGATCTCCGTCTGTGAAGAGTGTCTGTCCTCATGATCTGTGACAGGTGTCGGACTTTCTTCATTAGGTACCAAGCAGATCTCCATCTGTGAAGAGTGTCTGTCCTCAGTATCTGTGACAGATGTAGGACTATCTTCATTAGGTACCAAGCAGATCTCCATCTGTAAAGAGTGTCTGTCCTCAGTATCTGTGACAGATGTAGGACTATCTTCAGTAGGTACCAAGCAGACCTCCATCTGTGAAGAGTGTCTGTCATCCTCAGTATCTGTGACTGATGTAGGACTATCTTCATTAGGTACCAAGCAGATCTCCATCTGTGAAGAGTGTGTGTCAACCTCAGTATCTGTGACAGATGTAGGACTATCTTCAGTAGGTACCAAGCAGACCTCCATCTGTGAAGAGTGTCTGTCATCCTCAGTATCTGTGACTGATGTAGGACTATCTTCATTAGGTACCAAGCAGACCTCCGACTGTGAAGAGTGTCTGTCGTCCTCAGTATCTGTGACAGATGCAGGACTATCTTCAGCAGGTATCAAGCAGATCTCCATATGTGAATAGTGTTAGTCATCCTCAGTTTCTGTGACTGATGTAGGACTATCTTCATTAGGTACCAAGCAGATCTCCATCTGTGAAGAGTGAAGAGTGTCTGTCATCCTCAGTATCTGTGACAGATGTAAGAGTATCTTCAGTAGGTACCAAGCACATCTCCGTCTGTGAACAGTGTCTGTCGTCCTCAGTATCTGTGACAGATGCAGGACTATCTTCATTAGATACCAAGCAGATCTCCAGCTGTGAACAGTGTCTGTCCTCAGTATCTGTGACAGATGCAGGACTATCTTCATTAGTTACCAAGCAGATCTCCGTCCGTAAAGAGTGTCTGTCCTTCTTATCTGCGACAGATGTGAAGAGTGTCTGTCTTCAGTATCTGTGACTGATGTAGGACTATCTTCATTAGTTACCAAGCAGATCTCCGTCCGTAAAGAGTGTCTGTCCTTTGTATCTGCGACAGATGTGAAGAGTGTCTGTCTTCAGTATCTGTGACTGATGTAGGACTATCTTCATTAGGTACCAAGCAGATCTCCATCTTTGAAGAGTGTGTGTCAACCTCAGTATCTGTGACAGATGTAGGACTATCTTCAGTAGGTACCAAGCAGACCTCCATCTGTGAAGAGTGTCTGTCATCCTCAGTATCTGTGACAGATGCAGGACTATCTTCAGTAGGTATCAAGCAGATCTCCATATGTGAATAGTGTTAGTCATCCTCAGTATCTGTAACAGATGTAGGACTATCTTCATTAGGTACCAAGCAGATCTCCATCTGTGAAGAGTGAAGAGTGTCTGTCATCCTCAGTATCTGTGACAGATGCAGGACTATCTTCAGTAGGTACCAAGCAGAACTCCATATGTGAATAGTGTTAGTCATCCTCAGTTTCTGTGACTGATGTAGGACTATCCTCATAAGGTACCAAGCAGATCTCCGTCTGTGAAGAGTGTCTGTCGTCCTCAGTATCTGTGACAGATGCAGGACTATCTTCATTAGATACCAAGCAGATCTCCGTCTGTGAAGAGTGTCTGTCCTCAGTATCTGTGACGGATGCAGGACTATCTTCATTAGTTACCAAGCAGATCTCCGTCCGTAAAGAGTGTCTGTCCTTCAGATTCATCAGATGTGAAGAGTGTCTGTCTTCAGTATCTGTGACTGATGTAGGACTATCTTCATTAGTTACCAAGCAGATCTCCGTCCGTAAAGAGTGTCTGTCCTTTGTATCTGCGACAGATGTGAAGAGTGTCTGTCTTCAGTATCTGTGACTGATGTAGGACTATCTTCATTACGTACCAAGCAGATCTCCATCTGTGAAGAGTGTCTGTCCTCATGATCTGTGACAGGTGTCGGACTTTCTTCATTAGGTACCAAGCAGATCTCCGTCTGTGAAGAGTGTCTGTCATCCTCAGTATCTGTGACAGATGCAGGACTATCTTCATTAGGTACCAAGCAGATCTCCATCTGTAAAGAGTGTCTGTCCTCAATATCTGTGACAGATGTAGGACTATCTTCAGTAGGTACCAAGCAGACCTCCATCTGTGAAGAGTGTCTGTCATCCTCAGTATCTGTGACTGATGTAGGACTATCTTCATTAGGTACCAAGCAGATCTCCATCTGTGAAGAGTGTGTGTCAACCTCAGTATCTGTGACAGATGTAGGACTATCTTCATTAGGTACCAAGCAGACCTCCGACTGTGAAGAGTGTCTGTCGTCCTCAGTATCTGTGACAGATGCAGGACTATCTTCAGTAGGTATCAAGCAGATCTCCATATGTGAATAGTGTTAGTCATCCTCAGTTTCTGTGACTGATGTAGGACTATCTTCATTAGGTACCAAGCAGATCTCCATCTGTGAAGAGTGAAGAGTGTCTGTCATCCTCAGTATCTGTGACAGATGTAAGAGTATCTTCAGTAGGTACCAAGCACATCTCCGTCTGTTAAGAGTGTCTGTCGTCCTCAGTATCTGTGACAGATGCAGGACTATCTTCATTAGTTACCAAGCAGATCTCCGTCCGCAAAGAGTGTCTGTCCTTCGTATCTGCGACAGATGTGAAGAGTGTCTGTCTTCAGTATCTGTGACTGATGTAGCACTATCTTCATTAGTTACCAAGCAGATCTCCGTCCGTAAAGAGTGTCTGTCCTTTGTATCTGCGACAGATGTGAAGAGTGTCTGTCTTCAGTATCTGTGACTGATGTAGGACTATCTTCATTATGTACCAAGCAGATCTCCGTCTGTGAAGAGTGTCTGTCCTCAGTATCTGTGACAGATGAAGGACTATCTTCATTAGGTACCAAGCAGATCTCCGTCTGTGAAGAGTGTCTGTCCTCATGATCTGTGACAGGTGTCGGACTTTCTTCATTAGGTACCAAGCAGATCTCCATCTGTGAAGAGTGTCTGTCCTCAGTATCTGTGACAGATGTAGGACTATCTTCATTAGGTACCAAGCAGATCTCCATCTGTAAAGAGTGTCTGTCCTCAGTATCTGTGACAGATGTAGGACTATCTTCAGTAGGTACCAAGCAGACCTCCATCTGTGAAGAGTGTCTGTCATCCTCAGTATCTGTGACTGATGTAGGACTATCTTCATTAGGTACCAAGCAGATCTCCATCTGTGAAGAGTTTGTGTCAACCTCAGTATCTGTGACAGATGTAGGACTATCTTCAGTAGGTACCAAGCAGACCTCCATCTGTGAAGAGTGTCTGTCATCCTCAGTATCTGTGACTGATGTAGGACTATCTTCATTAGGTACCAAGCAGACCTCCGACTGTGAAGAGTGTCTGTCGTCCTCAGTATCTGTGACAGATGCAGGACTATCTTCAGTAGGTATCAAGCAGATCTCCATATGTGAATAGTGTTAGTCATCCTCAGTTTCTGTGACTGATGTAGGACTATCTTCATTAGGTACCAAGCAGATCTCCATCTGTGAAGAGTGAAGAGTGTCTGTCATCCTCAGTATCTGTGACAGATGTAAGAGTATCTTCAGTAGGTACCAAGCACATCTCCGTCTGTGAACAGTGTCTGTCGTCCTCAGTATCTGTGACAGATGCAGGACTATCTTCATTAGATACCAAGCAGATCTCCGTCTGTGAACAGTGTCTGTCCTCAGTATCTGTGACAGATGCAGGACTATCTTCATTAGTTACCAAGCAGATCTCCGTCCGTAAAGAGTGTCTGTCCTTCGTATCTGCGACAGATGTGAAGAGTGTCTGTCTTCAGTATCTGTGACTGATGTAGGACTATCTTCATTAGTTACCAAGCAGATCTCCGTCCGTAAAGAGTGTCTGTCCTTTGTATCTGCGACAGATGTGAAGAGTGTCTGTCTTCAGTATCTGTGACTGATGTAGGACTATCTTCATTAGGTACCAAGCAGATCTCCATCTTTGAAGAGTGTGTGTCAACCTCAGTATCTGTGACAGATGTAGGACTATCTTCAGTAGGTACCAAGCAGACCTCCATCTGTGAAGAGTGTCTGTCATCCTCAGTATCTGTGACAGATGCAGGACTATCTTCAGTAGGTATCAAGCAGATCTCCATATGTGAATAGTGTTAGTCATCCTCAGTTTCTGTGACTGATGTAGGACTATCTTCATTAGGTACCAAGCAGATCTCCATCTGTGAAGAGTGAAGAGTGTCTGTCATCCTCAGTATCTGTGACAGATGTAAGAGTATCTTCAGTAGGTACCAAGCAGATCTCCGTCTGTGAACAGTGTCTGTCCTTCGTATCTGCGACAGATGTGAAGAGTGTCTGTCTTCAGTATCTGTGACTGATGTAGAACTATCTTCATTAGTTACCAAGCAGATCTCCGTCCGTAAAGAGTGTCTGTCCTTTGTATCTGCGACAGATGTGAAGAGTGTCTGTCTTCAGTATCTGTGACTGATGTAGGACTATCTTCATTACGTACCAAGCAGATCTCCGTCTGTGAAGAGTGTCTGTCCTCATGATCTGTGACAGGTGTCGGACTTTCTTCATTAGGTACCAAGCAGATCTCCGTCTGTGAAGAGTGTCTGTCATCCTCAGTATCTGTGACAGATGCAGGACTATCTTCATTAGGTACCAAGCAGATCTCCGTCCGTAAAGAGTGTCTGTCCTTCGTATCTGCGACAGATGTGAAGAGTGTCTGTCTTCAGTATCTGTGACTGATGTAGGACTATCTTCATTAGTTACCAAGCAGATCTCCGTCCGTAAAGAGTGTCTGTCCTTTGTATCTGCGACAGATGTGAAGAGTGTCTGTCTTCAGTATCTGTGACTGATGTAGGACTATCTTCATTACGTACCAAGCAGATCTCCGTCTGTGAAGAGTGTCTGTCCTCATGATCTGTGACAGGTGTCGGACTTTCTTCATTAGTACCAAGCAGATCTCCGTCTGTGAAGAGTGTCTGTCATCCTCAGTTTCTGTGACAGATGCAGGACTATCTTCAATACGTACCAAGCAGATCTCCATCTGCGAAGAGTGAAGAGTGTCTGTCATCCTCAGTATTTGTGACATATGTAGGACTACACTGTAAAACCAAAAAAGTTGTGTAAACTCAAAATTTCAAGGCAACAGTCTCCACAGAATTTTTGAGTTTTGAGGTCCAACTAAAAATCTTAAGTTTGACCAAACAAATAATTTTTTGTTGAGATAACTTATCATTAGAGTGTACTAGACTTAAATTTTTGAGTTTTGAGGTCCAACTAAAAATCTTAGGTTTAAACAAATGAATAACTTTTGGTTGAGATAACTTATCATCGAAGTTGTTGTAACTTAATTTTTTGAGTTGCACACAAAAAGAATTCAGTTGAATTAAAGCTCTGCCAACTTGTTAGTTTTTGTTCATAAAATGTACCTTTCATATGTATAACAACTTCAGATTTCAAGTTCTGCAAACCAAAAATTCTGAAATAAAGATGTGCAAACATATTTTTAATCAGAAAATGTTCCTTTATATGTAATATGACTTCAGGTTTTGAGTCCTACATAACAAGACTAATTCCATCCACTTTTCTGTCACACACATAACTAACAAAACCAAGTCAGTTCGAATGTTATTCACCTTAACTGTATAATTAACACTTTTCTTTATGGCGCAGAGTCTCACTCAGTCTCAGTTTATGTGAAGTAAGTGGAATTTCCAAAAACAGTATCTCACAAAAGTGAGTACACCTCTCACATTTCTGCAAATATTTTATGTTTTCACGGGAAAACATTCAGGAAATGACACTTTGATACAATAGTGAGTGTCCAGCTTGTACAACAGTGTCAATTTACTGCCACCTTGAAATAACACACAGACAATAATGTCTAAACTGCTGTCAACAAAAGTGAGCACACCCCAAAGCGTTATTTTTGTGTCCATCATTATTTTTAAGCACTGCCTTAACTCTCTTGGGCTTAGAGCTCACCAGAGCTTCACATTTTACCACTGGAGTCCTTTTCCACCTCCATGACCACATCGCAGAGCTGGTGGATGTTAGAGGCCTCGTGTTCCTCCACCTTCCTTCTGAGGATGTTCCACAGATGCTCAGTAGGGTTCAGATCTGGAGACATGTTCGGCCAGTCCATCACCTTTTCCTCAGCTTCTTTAACGAGGGGGTGGTCGTCTTGGAGGTGATCGTCCTGTCACTACCCCCCAAAAAAAAAAGGTGCATTAGTTTAAACCAGAAATATACATCACAAAAGGGCCAATCTTTAAAAGGAACCCCAGAATAGGAATAAAGATAAAATTAGGAAAAAATGCTAATGCTCCAACTGAACAACAGAGCCTGCGAACAGTTGTTGTTCAGCTCGAGCGTTAGCAGCTACCAGCTACCAGCTAACATCAGAGAAAATTTTAAAATGAATGAACAAATAACTTGAATTCTCTTATTTGAAGAGTCAGTCTAAAATTTCTGCATTTGATCAATTTTGTGGGGCTTTTAGGGGACAATGGCCGAAAATGTCAAAGTGTTGTAACCAAAAAAACTTGGCACCAAATTCTAAAACTTGCTAAAAAAATTTGAAAGTATCAATAAAACACATTATCTATTATTTTGGCAAAGTTATACATTTGTCTTGTTTAACAATGAACAAAATGTTCTGAATATTATGGCAAATTTGGAGAATTTTTGGACTATATAATATATATACAATAAAATATATGTAATTAATAAATATTTTTATTCCATTCATTAACAACCTAACAAAATAAATATATAAGAAATAAATACATAAAAAATATATAATACCAAGTGTAGCAGTAGTGGATGGACATTGACAAAGATGAAAATGAACAGCAGCTTCAAAAAATATGAAACTTCACATGTTCATAATTTGAAAAAGGTGAATTTATATCTGTAAAATTATATGTATTAACTTTCTAGTGTTTCATGATTATTACAAAATAATAGATCCTCATATCAATAGATGACATTGTCACAAAAAGAGGTCATACCAGGGTCCATATATAAATTCTAAAAATTAGTTACAGAAAAGCAATTTTAGTGGCATTTTTTTTTCCTCAATGAAAATAATAAAATGCACAAGTTCAGTACTCGCTGACCTCATGTTTGAATTTTGTGCCACTTTTTTCAGTATCTGTAAGATGGTGTGACTGTTTTGTCAGTTTTGTACCTGCGTAATTGAAAATGTTACATTTTCAGGGACCAATAAGATGTAATCCCTGGAATGTAAAAAACACTTTTAACAGTTTATGTATAATTTGTCAAACATTATTTAGAAAAAGCTAAGTCATTTTCAGTATTGGTCCTGGTCTTTATTGCAAAAAGACTATTTCATTTAAAAATAATCCTTAAAATGTATTTTCTGGTAAACCAAAATGTAGTCACTGCATTTATATCTTCTTGTATACAGCAGATGTAAAATATTTAATATTATCCTGTTGTGTAAGACCACTCTGACATTTTCAGTCCAACTTTCTTTTGTAAATAGTTCAAAGACTATTTGAAACTACATGAAACCATTAATGCAAAATATACAATTTTTGCAAACCTGATGCAATCTCAAACAATTTATTAAAATATTTTAACTGCTCTTCATGTAAACTCTTATTTGTCATTGAACATGAATTAATGTTTAAGAACAAAATTATGTATACTTGATATACAAGGTGCACCTGACTATAAGTTGCAGGATCAGCTAAACTATGATAAAATATCTTTTAGACTGGAAAATATGGTAATCTGTAGTACAGAGGTTGTATTTTCATTTTCTGATACTTTTCTGTGAAATAAAGTAATCTTAATGTCAGACTGACATTACTGGCATATTTATCTTCAGACTCAGGGTAGTACTGATTTCTATTAACTGTATTATGTACAGGTATTCAGTAATAGAAGAAGCAGATTCTTCATGAAGGAACATTTCTTGCAGGGCTCTTGGTTTACAGCCATTATGATTGTGTCTTAATAATTTACTACTTGTATTTAGAACTTTAAGAAACAGTTTTGGGTAGGAACTTACCATCATTGCAAACAACAGGAGCCAGGTGCTGCAGTCAAACTTTGTCTCTCAGTATCTGTGAACTCAGCAGTGCATCTGTCTAATCCAACTGCACTGTGCAGGAGAAAGGGTCCTCTTAGCATCATTGCTAATCTGTACTGTACAGGCCAATATGTCAGTCTGTGGAGCTGTCTATACATGTATTTGATGTTTAACGTTATAGCATACACATCTCACTGCAGCAATTGTGAGCAATGTTTTGTTGATAGCCATCTTCTCAAAATTAAATGGATTTACTGCCTCCTGTTCAGGCACACAATCTATTACCAAGATAGGATCAACCTTTTTTCTAGCAACATGTCAACAGGAGTTTTGATTTCAAAGTTTGAGACATGATAATTCATGCTTTCACAGAAGAAACTGTACTGAATACACATGACATCTCACCGAGTTAGTGGTTTGGTGGTTACAGCACAGTCACCTCAGCATGTAGCTACTATGTTCAAGGTGGCTAACATATCTGTGAAGACCATGCTGTCTTAAGTAACTGACAGATGTAACTATTAATCTGCATCAAGTCATCAACTGCAAGCTAGACTTGATTAATACTCAAATAAAATACTCACTTTAATGAGATAACATCCATCCAGGACAAGTGCACAGATGGCAGAACATGTGGGAACTTGAAAGTGCAGAGCAGATCTGCAGATTTGAGTTGGAAAGTTTTTTTCTGAAAGCCAACTCAAAGAATTTAATAGCCTCAAACCTACAATTTTAAGTTCTGCAGATCTAAGTTTTTATATGAGACCAACTTTACTCAACAAACTTATAAAAGGTAGGTGAGATAACTGCTTTTGTGTTGTTTGCAACACAACAAAACATTTAATGTTTGCCTGACTTAAAAAGCATTGTCAGGCCAACAATTTTAAGTTTTCATTTTACAGTGTATCTTCATAAGGTACCAAGCAGATCTCCGTCTGTTAAGAGTGAAGAGTTTCTGTCATCCTCAGTATCTGTGACGGATGTAGGAGAATCTTCATAAGGTACCAAGCAGATCTCCGTCTGTGATGAGTGAAGAGTGTCTGTCATCCCCAGTATCTGTGACAGATGTAGGACTATGTTTATTAGGTACCAAGCAGATCTCCGTCTGTGAAGAGTTTCAGTCATCCTCAGTATCTGTGACTGATGTAGGACTATCTTCATTAGGTACCAAGCAGATCTCTCTCTGTGAAGAGTGTCTGTCCTCAGTATCTGTGACAGGCGTAGGACTTTCTTCATTTGGTACACTATAAAGGGGTTGCTTTAAATTTTACAGTATTATTATTCTGGCAACAAGATGCACGTCTAATGAGGAGGACTTCCTCATTAGAAGTGCATTCAAACTCATTAACCAGGGTCACTTTCCTGGATTTCATGGACTTTGGTATCCTGGGCATAATGTTACAAAGTATTTGCCACATGTGTTGTGCGATGATCCTCACACTCCGGGGAAAAGCTTTCTCCCACTCCTCCAAGCTAGAGAGCTAGTTGTTCACTTTCTCTGTAACCTCATCAACTATGAACTCTGTCAGTATCTGTGTGCTCCAGCTCTGGATGTCACCCTTAACACCCATCTTCTCAGTCAATGTCTGTGCTATGATGCTGCCCATGTCTCCAAGACACTTAGACACCTGGTCCTTTGGCACAAACATAATGCTCGCACCATCACTCACACTGCAAGAGCTCAAAGATGTGTGTTGCTGCAACATCGATTAATTCCAAACACATCTCCGTCAGTTTGGGTTTTGTTCTCGGGTCCAGTGATCCAGCCTCTAGATTAAGCCACTGCATGGATGTCAGGCGGACGCCTGAGTAGGTCCTTGTTGACCAAAATGTTGGTCTGTGTACTTGCCTCTGTGTTGTTCATTGTTCTTGCTCTGATGTCGAATTAAGTCTGCACAATCCTGATCTTACTTATATAGACATATCAGAGTCTATGTCCATATATGGACTGATGGAATCACCAAAGCAGCACCAGAAGAAAGTCCTTTGATCCAGAGGTCCAATCAGCAGCAAGGGAAGATCAAAGGAACATGTTCTGCCTCCTCCCCCTCGTTGCCATAGTAACTGTTAAATACTGGTGCTGCATTAGTCTGCCTGTGTCAGGCCAACTGTAATAATCAGCCTTTGCATGTGAGACCCTGCACTCTGCAGTCAGCTGGCTACAGACCAAACACCCTCAGGCCCTCCTCCTCATCTCTGGGGACTTTAATCACACCTCTCCATCCTCCACTTTGCCCACTTTAACCCAGTATGTCACCTGCCACACCAGAGACAATAAAATACTGGACTTACTGTATGCAAACACCAAGAATGCATACAAGTCATCACCCCTCCCTCCCCTGTGGAGATCAGACCACAACTTGGTTTATCTCCAGCCCGTGTACAAACCACTTTTCCACAGACAGCCAGCTGTGACCCACGCAGTTAAGAGATGGTCTGAGGAGACTGAAAAGGCTCTGACGGGAAGGTTTTGAGTCAACTGTGTGAAAGGAGCTCTGTGATCCTCACGGGGAGGACATCGACAACCTCACAGACTGTGAGTGTCTGTCATCCTCAGAATCTGTGACAGATGCAGGACTATCTTCATTAGGTACCAAGCAGTGGTGTAGTGGTCCCTTGAGAAGTGGGTATACTCTAAATTTTGGCCTTTTTTTTAAGTAGTACAGAAAAAAGACGGTTTTAGATCCAGTGACATGTAAGACTACTCTATTTAACCAAAAATCTGTCATTTCTACTTGCTCACTATTATAAAATTATCATGACTTAATTAGGAGCAGTTTGTAGTCACTACTGGTCACACAAGCAGAATGGATGAATGTAAAATGTATTCATCATGAGGCAAACATGGTGTTTCGGTTATTTTTTGAACATTTATTTACATAAATTACTAAATCTGAAGTTGACAATGCATTCATGTTAATATTTAACCTTAAATAAAACACAAATCATTCTCTTCCAAACATCAAAACCATTCAGATAAACTTAAAAGCGCACTGTCATAAAGTTGAAATAAATTATTTAGTTTTCAATAGCTGAACAGAATCTTTCAAAAAAAATATGTTACAATGAACAAAAATAAAAAAAATAATTTAGATTTACATCATTTGTGTCATATAGTACAACTAGGGTGCTGACACTTACACCAGGACATGTGAATAAAATACAAAGGAAAATATACTCACACACACATACATACCCATACACACACGCATGCATGCATGCATGCTCGGGGGCACATGCATGCATGCATGCGACCCACATTCACAACCATATGCAATCCAAAAAAAACCCAAACAAATCAAAAACGAACAAGTGCTAGAGCTCCCAGGACTTAAATATATGCAAATATATGAAAAATAAATGCAAAAACTATTAAAAAATATATGCATTCACTTTCTCAACCCAGCACATCTAACCATCTGACCTTTGCTCATACTACAGTATATTCCAGACAGATTTGCTTTCTGCAGGAGTTTTCACACTGCACTGTCTAGAGCACACAGAAGAGGCAGTACGATGACTCTTTAACCAGGTCCTTGTATATTTTCCAGGATCAAACTTGGAAGTTGGTGGGTTAATATTAATCATCATTAAGAGATGAGCAGGACAGCCCTCTTGTCTGAGCATATATTATTCATTAGGCTGAAGTTTCTCTCACACTCTGCTGTACTCACGGGGAATGTTTTCATACAGTTTATGAGTGCTTTTAGGTCATCAGGCTCACTACTGGGGTCTTCTAGTAGGTCCCGTGATCCCATTGAGTGCTTGGTCTGTGCACAAGTTAAAACGCTTGCACAGTCGCTTTACTTGTTCTTCACCATGTAAATGTTTGGCTTTTGATGGCCACTTACGTTGGTCAAGGATGCTGAGGTCCAGTATGGTCTCATCTTCAAAAGACAAGCGCTTCTAGATTGTTTACAAGACTTTGTAGAAACCGCCTGGATTGATTGACTTCAGCTTTGCATTTGTTTTCAGGGCTATAGACCGATACTCCCCAGTCTGTTTTGCTTCTAAAGCCTCACTATATTTCTCACCTGGACTCTCTTTAAATGACTGAATCACTCTGATTGAGCTGCTTTCATCAGATGCTCTGCTCTGAGGAGAGTTATAGAACGAGACTGAAGCTCCTGTGACAGGAGACTTAGTTCATGAAGAGTGTCATACATGAGCCCAAGGTCACAAATAAATTCTGGACTTTGAACACGGTCTAACAAACCTCTGTACATCTGCCTGTCTTTGGTGGACCTCATCTCATCACTGGAAGCATTTTTAAAGTGCTGCACAAGAGCTCCCAGGATGTCCAAACAGCACGAACAGTCCGGAAGCTACTGGCAACCCAGCGTACATCCAAGATTCTGCCAATGCAAAGAAGCTGAGAGCCTACTTCAGCTGCTGCATTTACAAGTTCACGTTCATTTTTGCTTGAAACACTATACAGAGAGTATAGCTTCTGGACAAAAGTTTTAAAGTGATTGACAGAGTTTACCTCATCAACTGCATCTGACACAGCAAGTTCAAGTCTATGGTTCATACAGTGCCATACAAAAAGCTTTGGGAATCTTGAAGTCAGCCTGGTTGCTACTCCAGATTTCTTTCCTAGCATTACACTGGCTCCATCAGATACAAATGTTACCCAGTTTTCACTAAGCCACTCCTCTGTAAAGCCAGCATTAGTTAAACAGGTAAGTAATGCCTGTACTATGCCATCAGCTCTCTGATTTTCCAGTTCAACAAGTTCCAGGAATATGAACTCAGGATCTTCTTCTTGAATTGATGCTTTGATAGAAACTGTCATGATAGCTTTGTTAGCTAACTTACTGGATGATGCTATAATGCTTCTGACGATTTTGCTCTGCATCTCACGAGCAACATGTTTTATAATTTGTGTTGCACTGTAACGTGAATGAAGTATTGAGCCCATTTTTACACCATTTAGTTCCTGAAGCTCAATGAGGCTCTCGTGGTCAGAAAAGCGTCGGTTCTTTTTGGCCAGATGGTACGCTGTTCGAAACACAGCTTCAGTTTCCTTCATGTAGGACTCAGTCATAGTCTCCATTGCATTCTCAATGGCAGCTTTTTTCTGTTGCTCTGCCACCTTCACAGCCTGATTGTGGGCCTTGGACAACGCATGTTTCCTCACCTTATTTCTCAAGACTGACAGATTTGTTGTTCTACTTCCCTGGCCAGACACTTGAATTTCAAAGTTCATCCATTCTTTTGAGAGTGATACACTTTGCTCCTTGTTGATCCCAATGTAGTTCACACTGCTACAGACCAGACATCCTGTGAAGCATAAACAAACAATGTAACTACTGGTACTGTATTCACAGCTGTATGTGTGCATGCCCCCCCCCCCCCCCCCCCCCCCACACACACACACACACACACACACACACACACACCGACACACACACTCACTCACCCAATTTTGTGTTTTTGGATCCCAACCATGGGTTCTTGGATTGAATTCATCTATTTGTTTTGCACTCCACAGGTCAGGCCAGTCATTATTGATTTCTACAACAAAAAAATAAAAATGATGCATCTCCTGTCTCTCACACACACTACTGTGATCACAATAGTCATCAGCAAGACATGGGACCCCCTCTTTACATTAACAATCTGCATCACCAAGTGGAAATATTTTCAGCAAGTTAAGATGAAGCATAGGAGATTAGTGAGTGAAATACTTGGGAGAGTTTATTTAACATAAAACACCAAATTTAACAAAAAATGTACAAAATGTTAACAGTAGCTTTGTAAAAAAAAAAAAAAAAAAAAACATGGATTGGCTACAGACAAAATAAATAGAACGGCAATAAAATACCACACAGAAATGTATCTATTGTTTCAAGCTAGTAACATTCAAAATGAGGCTTAATTTGTCAAATTCACCTTTTGTTACAGTGTAAGGCTTCACTTTTCAATAAATTGGAGATGCAATTTACTGCCTCTGTATGTTCTGACCTGGTGGTGGTAGACTTGGTCCTTGTCTGTCCTCATACTGTCTTCCCTGGCTAGCTCCTGGCTGGGAGCTGCTGCTTTCTGGACTGGGGTCTGCCTGGGCCTGGTCTTGTCTATACTGACTTCTTCTGCTTTCAGGGCTGGGGTCTGCCTGGGGCTGCTCTTGTCTATACTGACTTCTTCTGCTTTCTGGACTGGGGTCTGCCTGGGCCTGGTCTGGGCCTGATCTGGGCCTCTTCATAAAAAAGTCAAATCTGTTTCCCTTTCTTTTCATTGCTATCTGTCCCTATACAAGAAAAATACAGCCTGGTTAGACCTCAATATTGTTTTAGGCTGAATCTCAAACTATTTGTCCCATTCTTGTGTTTTAACTTACTTAAAAATCAACTACCAGCTACTATAAAAATAAACTAGATCATGTAGGTTAGTTAAGGCTAAGTAACTTGTCTAACGTTATAATTAAGACCTTTACAATAACAAACAAGCTTAGACATTGAGATAATCAGTTTCTAAAACTAGAAGAAAAACTTTAATGAATAATCAAGCTACATCAAACTATTCTTAAAGCATATGCTTTCATTAAACTGTCAAAAGAAAAAACAAACTCTGAATATATAACAAAACTTAAATTAACAAACCTTTTAAATTAGATATTGAGTGTAAAATCACCTGACTTAAATAATAATGTAAAAAGTGTTTCAATTCCAGGATTATAGGAGTGAATTTAAAAGTCACAAGTAATCAGGAGCTGGATGTTTTAAAGTAAATATTAAGTCCAAGTTACGGTATAACTACTTTTTTTTCTAAATAAATAAATCTGAATTAGAAGCAAAATAATTGCTTAAAGTGAATTCTAATACAGTGTGATATCTGTGTGATATATGAGAGGATGAGGATGTCAGCATGTCACCTGTCTGTCCTCTCTGACTGTCACAGTCTGCTGCATCAGGCAGAGAGGAGAGAAAATCTCAGGACAATTCACAGATTCATCATTCATTACAAACTATGATGAAAAGATGGGCTACTACAGAGCAAATTTGTCTTGCTATGGGTGTGTCTATCAAATAGTCTATGTGTTTATCTCTTGAGTATGGCTGATATTGTCCTCTATCTTTTCTTTTCCTGCACAAAGACAGAATACGACAAATATAGACACAGAAAAAATGACGAATCGGATGGAACACAGCCAAAAAAAAAAAAAACTATAGAGGCGGAAAATCCTTTCCGCAAAATATATCACAATGTTTCTTTCACATCCGAGCATTAGTGCTTCATTAGACCACCTTATAAGCTTCAGAAAACACAGAAAGTAAATACTTTGGATAACTCATGGCATGACAAGCTCTGAATTTTTATTTTGACAAAATTACTATCATCGAAAAGAATCCCAAACTTTCAAGGGTAAAGTCAGATAATGGATCGACTGATGGATGAATAATGTAAAAGTGTCACTGACAAAGAGTAAGCTACAGGACGAGAACTCATTGATTCATCAAACTCTTGATCTATAATTAATTTATATATAGGCTATATATTAATTTAAATCTATAACCATCCTTATCCTCCAAGACAAGCTTTCAATATCATTCTGAGGCCAAACTTAAACAATTAAAAGTAATGTTAATCTACTGTGTGTATGCTTCTTACCTTCACCGTCTTCATCTTCATCCTCCTCTGAGTAACGCTTGCAGCATTCGCCCGTGAGAAAGTTTTGACCAAACCATTTTGAGGAGGGGTTGTGATCTTTAACAACAAGTTGTCAGACAATGTGTTTTTAAGTAGCGTTACTTGTATTGAACCTTTAAAACACGTTACTGTGCGACGAGAAAAATGTTATTTAAAAAAGATTTTTTGGGGGGACTATTTTGTGGAGGGGGGGACTCGTCCCCTGCATCCCCTCGGGGCTTAGCGCCCATGAGTGTCTACTCTCTAGTGCAGGAGTCGATAGATAAGTTTGGCCTTGGGCCAAAATTTTTCTGAGCAACTGAATGGTGGACCAAAACATCACATCAATCAGAAACATGTCCTCTTTTTTTCTCTCTCTCTTTTTTAACGTTTTTCCCTTATCTATAGTTTACTTTTATATCGTGTGAATACAAAATGTAGTCTAATTTAAGAAAGTATTTGTTTTAAATAAAGTAGCTTTATTTCTCAGACTAGGCTATTAGTGTGTTATTACTGCTTTAGCTCCACTGTGGCTGCGTTATAAAACTGCTTAGTAACTTGGTGATGATAAAGCTGCTGTCTTTAATCAGTCAATTGTTACCCAGACTGTCTTTTAAGTCATCATAAATGTGCCATAGCCAACTATATTTTTTCCCCATACATTTAATAAAAATGTGAGTGATTAGGCTACATTTTGAAAATAACTACTTTTTTGAGCCCAACTAACGCATTTTAAATAAAGATTTTTTGAAAAAGATTTTGATGATTGTTGATTAACTCAGAAGAAACACAACTTTAACCTTCTAAAAAAACACATCGAGATCACAAAACCCAATGCCAGAAATCCAACACAAAAGTTCCCTTTTCAGCAGAGAAACCAGAGAGATGGCTTCTTATCAGTAGCCCCTTATGGTTTGAAACGTCCACTTTCCATGCGCTTCCAAACTTTTGCATTCTCCGCTTCGCTCCTCACAAGCCAAATGACTGATTCTCGGCATCTATTATTTCTAGAACTCGGCACACGCCGCTGATTTCACAAACTCCATTCACCTGCGCTGCAGGTGAGCGTGCAGCCGAGGAGCGGGCAGCAGCTGGGGGGGAGGGGGGGGGTGATTGTGGTGCTGATTGATATTTTCAGCCTCCCCCAGTCGGACGAACACAAGCCACCGCGCTGCGGCCGCCGGCCGTCTGATTTTGTCAGCTGCGCGGCCGTGATGTTCACGATCGCGGAGGCTTGTGTTCGTCTGGCATGGGGTCGGCTGCTGATTGATATTTTCAGTGGCGCGCACTGTGGCCACTGGCCGTCTAGGTGTGCCGACCATTTGTGAGCTTTCCGGTTTCGGGCGGGGTTTAGAAGTGGGTATCGCATAATGCTGACAGAAAAATAAGTGGGTATACGCTGTATACCGGCGTATGCCCTCGACTACACCTCTGCCCTAAACTGGTCCTCAGATGATCGCAGGGCCACACAGAGAGACAGCCCACCATTCACACTCACACTCATACCTGAGTTTACAGTCACAAATTGACTTAAATGAGAATGTTTCTGGTCTGTGGGAAGAAGCCGGAGTGCCTGGTGAGAACCAAAAAAAAAAAAACACCCGGGAGCAAACTTCTTACAGAAAAGGCCTTGCCAGACGGGGGGGTCGGACTGGGTATCTTCTTGCCATGAGGCACGTGCACTACCTGGTGCGCCACCGTGGTGGAATGTCTCAATGACAGCTGCTTCTTGTTTTTATCATTTTGTTTAATCATGTTTTTCTTACATTTAAATTTTCAGAATAAACACTCCAGTTTTGTCAATCTTTGTGGTCTGAAGGTCTTCTCTGCTTTTTTCATGTGGTAAGTTTCAGAAATCCACATTAGGTTTCATCAAGTCAACATTATTTACACCTTTGATCAGTGTATATAATTTTAGAGGTTGGTCTTAATCTCATAAGGTATAATTGGTGTTTATAGTTGATATAATAAGATATATCTTAATTCATTTCAAAAGAACGGTGTGGACTCTGTTGAATGAAAACTATTCATGTGCTAAAAAGTGAAATCCAGTCACAAATGTCTAATTTTGATCACTTGCTGTTCTTGCTGCTCTGTCACTGAGTAGTGTATTTAATTAGATGTGGACTGCCTCTAAGCGGCATGTTCCCACCAAAAGTGTCGTGAATTTTTTCAGCGTTGATATTACATACAAAGTCAATTTAAAGAGCCGAATTGGCGCTGCATCGTGGCGTGCATTTAGCGGCATCAAGCGTTGGCGTTTCCAGTGAAAAAAATGCTCACCGCTCAACATTTGGCCTCGAGTTGAAATAATTGAACTTTTGGAGCGAGTGAGTGTGTTGATGCGCCGGGACAGCCTATCAGCCTATCAGGATTCTGGGGTTTTGGCGCACTACTGATCTTCACTGAGCGACAATGGAGGAGACGCTGAGCATCGGTCGCTGCCCACCTAGAGATCTATGATGTGTCCTGTCCTTTATACAAGGACAGGAAAGACCAGGCCTGGGTGAGCATCAGCCAGGAACTCAGAGAACCAAGTAAGGTTTTTTCTCTGTCCTGCTCGCATTGCATCACTTTTTTTCAGTCTGTTGTACAGTTGAAGTTATAACTGCATAACCCCAGCATGGCTGGCTTTACTGTCATAACTTCACCTGTCTTGTTCATTCAACAATTAATAAAGGCAGCTTTTTAAAATGAATTGATTTACATAGATTATGTTTTTACAGCTGAAAGGTGTAAAACAAAGTGGAAAGAGCCTCAGGGACACATACACGAGAGAGAGAAAAAAGCTCCCCAAGAGTGGGGCAGCAGCAGGGACAGGAAGGAAGTGGAAGTACCTGGGGGTCCTTTCTTTCCTCGACCCCTTTATTGCTCCACGGGCAACAAGTGGGAACATGGAGCAGGGGGTCGAGGAGGATTAGACCCCCCAGAGTAGGGAGTCGGAGGAAGAAGGAGAGACAGCAGGCCCGTCCCAGAGAGGTTTGTTTAAAAAATACACCATCATGTAGGAGGATGCCTGCTGTCAGACTCAGCAAATATATTTATTTTTCACAGCCTCAACTAATCAACATTTAAAAAAAAAAATGTGGATACTTGGTATTACTGTGACTGAACTGTTTGATTTGAGTGTATTATTATGTGTTTGTAAAATTCATACATTTTTGTCATAAATGCAGAAGAAGAATTTCCTGAGGAGGAGCCTGCTGTCTCCACACCGGCTCCACCAACTTCCCCGACTCCAGGCCCTTCTTCTTCTGCCCCTGCTGCTGCCCCGCCTCATTGTTGACACCTCTGAGTGGTATGTACATGACTAATTTTGGCCTTTTATTTTTTTTTACATCAGGTGCAAAGATTTTGCATCATCACACACACATTGATTTTATGCATTGTGTTTCTTTGACATTCAGGAAGGAAGAGAACCAAAAGGGTGCAGGAGGATGAGGACCGCAGAAACATGGAGATCCAGAGGCTGCTCCTGGAAGAACTCCAGGAAATACACAACCAGAGGCTGCAGCGGAACCAGCAGGACCAGCCTCATCCTCCCGCACCACAACCTGTCCGCTCCGAGGATCAATTATTCCTCGATAGCCTCGCTCCTTCCCTGGAGAAATTGGAGCCCCAGGTGAAGGCCCTTGTAAAATTCCAAATTCATAAACTTGTTTATGAAGCTAGCACAGTTGTGCTCAATCTGGAACCAGCCGAGTAGCTTATTAGCTCGTGGGGTTCCAATTTCTGCAGGGAACGAGCTGGCTATCGGGGAATAGTGGCCCCAAGTATGTGTCACTGGGGCTCTTCTGTTTTTTTTATTTTTTTTTTTATTTATTAAAGAATTTTATATTTTTATATGATTTCAATTATTTTTAAACATATTTTTCTAATAAATGTATTAACAGCATTGCTTTTGCTGTCTTTTATCATATCTCTGTAGACAATTATCAGACTTAAGATTTGTTATATAAGTAAATATGTTTATAAAAAAGTCTATGACCACTTGATTTTAATTTCCAAAACTGCCAAGGGTCAGACATTCAACCTGGATCTGTCATAAAAACACAACAAATTTAATATAAAGCAGAAACAGTATGGCTGCTTCTGCAAAAGTTGCCTTTAAAGTGAGTTCTAGCCTACATTACAGATGCAGGACATGCAGAAGCTGTTTGACTTTTCCTTTTTATTGATACCTGTGATTTCCTGGATGAAAAGGGGAGAGCTGGAGATGTTGAGTGGATCTGGAAGAAAGAGGAGTTGATGCAGAGGACGATGGGACAAACAGAAGAATCCTGACCATTGCTGCTGTGCAATGAGGAGGGTTGTGATGTTTGAAAAATGACAGCTGACATCAAGAACGTAACAGAAATTGGTTTTGGCAGACATATTGCCATTTTATCAATGATTAGTTTTTGAAAATTAACTAGCTATGTTATTGTTTTTTATAAATAAAAGATTATGCAATTTTTAAATATTAATTACAACATAATAGGCCTGTCACGATAATAAATTCTGCTGGATGATAATTGCGCTACAAATATTGCAGATAATATTATTGTCTATATTATTTTGGCACAGTTTTTAAGTTAATGCAATGATAAAATATGGCACAATAGCAATAAAGTTTAATTTTTCATGATTGGAATGTCAAAGCTTTAAAATAGCTCTATTAGACAAATGCACAGAGTGAACTCCTCTCATCCAGTGTGTATGTTAGAGAGGAGGAGGAGGAAAACAAACACGCACATACCTGTCAGTACATCAAGGCCGGCAAAATTAATGAGCTTGTTTTTATTCATTCATTAAATGATTTATTGATTGTGACAGGCCTACAACCTAAATTGTAATACATCTGCTAAAAGGCTATATAATACATAAAACATGCCGTGCTGACATTCATGCCTTCATTTTATTTCTGGGACTGTGTGGTGATTCTGCAGGACGTTTGCTCTTTAGGATGTTTGGGTGGCTCTGAAAAGAGCCGTTGGAGGTGTGCTCATGCACTAAATGTTGGCCTGCCACTGGACTGCTCCCTCTGCAGAGAAGTAGGGAGAAGGTCTCCCGCACCCTGATGGCCTCTCGTCCTGAGTTGTTGGCTGAAACTCTGCCAAGACCTGGCAGCGTCTCCACGTCTCCACCTGGACTGATGCCCCTCACGCAGGCGTGGTGGTCAGCATTCTCAGGAAGTTGTGGAGCACGCATGTTGCCTTGACACACTTCTCTGCGACATCTGGTTGGACCTCCAGAGCACGCCGGTACAGCCGCCACTGAGATGCCAGGATACCAAAGGCACACTCAACCACCAGCCGTGTCCGTGACAGGCGGTAGTTGAATACCCTTTGGTCCCTGGCAAGGGTGCGCCCGGGGAATGGCCTCATAAGGTTTCTCCGGAGTGGAAAAGCCTCATCAGCCACAAAGACGTGCGGCTGGGGTCCCCTGTGGTCAGCTCCAGGCAGCAGATGGTCAGCAGGCAGCTGGAGGGTGCCAGAGCGGAGGGCCTGACCAAAAGCAGAGTTGGCCAGGATGCCACCATCGCTGGTCCTCCCGTACCCCCCGACATCTACCACCCGGAAGCAGTAGTTGGCATCCACCACAGCCAAGAGGACAATGGAAAATGTCCCCTTGTAGTTAAAAAACTGGGACCCAGAGTTGAGTTGATCCTGATATGCTTCCCATCCAAAGCACCGCAGCAGAGAGGAAAGTTCCACCGCTCCTCAAACCTCTCTGCGATGGACCTCCACTCCTCAGTGGTGGGAACAGCCATGAACTCCCCCACAAGGCAGTCCCAAATGGCAGACACAACATCTGGCACGATCACTGACACACTGGAAACACCAACACGGAAGCTATTGGCAATAGTCCGGTATGAGTCACCAGTGGCCAGGTATCTACAAGAGAGAAAAAAAAAGTAATTTAATATTTGCTCTATTCAGATTCTTACACATTATTGCTTAGTTGGATCATTCTAGGAAAGCTTGCAATTTTGTGTCCCTCTGTCTAAACTCTGAAATGAATACATAAATAAAATAGATAAAAAGCAGAAAAAACCCAAATAAGAAAATAAAAACTTTAATATTAAAGCACAAGTGTTTTTTCACTAATTTTGAATGGATTTAAAAAGCAAACATGTCAACAAAATATTCTGATATGTCACATTAAATTTATGACTGTCATCTATCTCCATATCACCTTAAAAAAACTCCATTACACATACAAACTTGAACAAGCTGTATAGCCATTTCAATTACTGTGTCAATCCTGTTACTGAGGTGTCAACCCTTTTACTTGTACAATAATCTAATGTTAAAAAAAAATAAAGTCAACAAGCTCATTTGGTGTAAAGTAATAGGAAACAGTGGCTCCAAAAAAGAAATTGGGATATTATAATTTTGTTTTAAAACTTTTTTCTTCAATCAAAGATACTGTTAAAACGGTGACTGTGATTTGGGCATGTTTATCAACAGGAAAAAAGTTAAATCTTTAATATTCTAACTCTAAAACCACAATGTTGTAACAAGGCAGCTTTATCTTTTATTTGATATCATAGTAGCTCAAGATAAAATTCTAAACTTTTTAAAAATACATTTATATGTTGTAACAGGGCTGACGAACAGGGCTGCGAACATTCATATGCAGGCTGTTTTAAATGTGCATAAAACTAAAACAAACATTCCTGAGAAGGCACGACACATTTTTTAGATAAGGATTCACTTAATTCAAAAAGTGAATTCAAAATTTTCAAAAATGAGAAGTGAAAATGGCGCTCTTTCATAGTTGTGACACCACACACACCAAACACAGGTATAGCTATTACTAAATAATTGACTTATCTATGTTTTCATTCATGATTTTTCTTATGTACCGGTTGGAGACTTGCTAATTTGACAAACTGCTAAACCGAGACTCACCGGAGACAAATGGACAGGCGCTCCGCAGCTGGAATGGAGCGCCTGTAGTTGGTATCCAGGCGGGAGATCCTGGCACCAACCCAGGATAGCAGGTCTTCAAACTGGGCAACAGTCAGCCTGAAGTACCGCTGGAACCGGCCGTCGTCCAGACGCAGCTCCTGCAAGAGACGGTGGAGCTCACCGAGCTCACACCGCCTCCGTAGGGTAGCATGCATCCAGTACCGGCGTCAGCGCCTAGCCCAAAGCTGACTTCTCCACAGCAGGTACAGAGCAGCGATGGTGGTAATCGGAGCCATGTTCAACGATGAAATGATATGATGAAATGATAATGGCGGGTGATGACGCGGCGAGCGACGAGCAACGAGCGGCGAGCGATGAGCGTTTTTTTGCATATTTGGACCAGCGTCAAAACTCGAGCGTCTAGCGCGGCGCGATTTCACTTGACGCGCAAATACATTCACTTTCAACGCTTTCTGTGTGAACACGCCGTAACACTGACTTTTGGGGTTCTGACTACTTTTGGGGTTCTAACACTGACTTTTGGGGTTCTGACTAATTTGGTGTTCTGACACAGACTTTTGGGGTTCTGACTCTGGGTTTTGGAGATCTGACTAATTTGGGGTTCTGACTCTGATTTTTGGAGTTCTGACTCTGACATTTGGGGTTCTGACTAATTTGGGGTTCTGACACTGACTTCTGGGGTTCTGAGACTGAATTTTGGGGTTCTAACATTGACTGTTGGGGTTCTGACTACATTTGGGGTTCTGACACTGACTTTTGGGGTTCTGACTACTTTTGGGGTTCCTACACTGACTTTTGGGGTTCTGACTACTTTTGGGGTTCTAACACTGACTGGTGGGGTTCTGACTACTTTTGGGGTTCTGACACTGACTGTTGGGGTTCTGACTACATTTGGGGTTTTTGAGGTTCTGACTACTTTTGGGGTTCTAACACTGACTTTTGGGGTTCTGAATACTTTTGGGGTTCTGACACTGACTGTTGGGGTTCTGACTACCTTTGGGGTTTTTGAGGTTCTGACTACTTTTGGGGTTCTAACACTGACTTTTGGGGTTATGACTACTTTTGGGGTTCTGACACTGACTTTTGGCGTTCTGACTACTTTTGGGGTTCTAACACTGACTACTTTTGGGGTTCTAACACTGACTTTTGGGGTTCTGACTACTTTTGGGGTTCTAACACTGAGTTTTGGGGTTCTGACTACTTTTGGGGTTCTAACACTGACTTTTTGGGTTCTGACTACTTTTGGGGTTCTAACACTGACTTTTGGGGTTCTGACTACCTTAGGGGTTCCTACACTGACTTTTGGGGTTCTGACTACTTTTGGGGTTCTAACACTGACTTTTGGGGTTCTGACTACTTTTGGGGTTCTGACACTGACTTTTGGGGTTCTGAAACTGACTTATGGGGTTCTGACACTGACCCCAAAAGTACTCAGAACCCTTTAAGTCAGAGTCAGAACCCCAAAAGTAGTCAGAATCCCAAGAGTCAGTGTTAGAACCTAACAAAGCAGTCAGAACACCAAAAGTCAGTGTCAGAACCCCAAAAGTAGTCCGAACCCCGAAGTCAGTTAGAACCCCAAAAGTAGTCAGAACCCTAAAAGTCAGTGTTAGAACCCCAAAAGTCAGTCTCAGAACCCCAAAGGTGAGTGACCCCAAAGAGTCAGAACCCCAAAAGTCAGTGTTAGAACCCCAAAAGTGAGTCAGAAAGTCAGTGTGGAACCCAAAAGTAGTCAGTGTTAGAACCCCAAAGTGGTCAGAACCCCAAAAGTAATCAAAAGCCCAAAGTGTCAGAACCCCAAAGTAGTCAGAACCCCAAAAGTCAGAACCCCAAAGTCAGTGTCAGAACCCCAAAAGTCAGTTTAGAACCCCAAAAATTAGAACCCCAAAAGTCAGTGTAGAACCCCCAAAAAAGTCAGAGAAAACAAAAAAGTCAGGGAACCCAAACTCAAAGTCCCCAGAACCCCAAAAGTGAGTGTCAGAACCCCAAAAGTAGTCAGAACCCCAAAACTCAGTGTTAGAACCCCAAAAGGAGTCAAAACCCCAAAAGTCAGTGTTAGAACCCCAAAATTCAGTCTCAGAACCCCAGAAGTCAGTGTCAGAACCCCAAAACTCAGTGTTAGAACCCCAAAAGGAGTCAGCACCCCAAAAGTCGGTGATAGAACCCCAAAATTCAGACTCAGAACCCCAAAAGTCAGTGTCAGAAACCCAAAAGTAGTCAGAACCCCAAAAGTCAGTGTTAGAACCCCAAAAGGAGTCAGAACACCAACAGTCAGTGTTAGAACCCCAAAATTCAGTCTCAGAACCCCAAAAGTCAGTGTCAGAGCCCCAAAAGTAGTCAGAACCCCAAAACTCAGTTTTAGAACCCCAAAAGTAGTCAGAACCCCAAAAGTCAGTGTTAGAACCCCAAAATTCAGTCTCAGAACCCCAAAAGTCAGTGTTAGAACCCCAAAATTAAGTCTCAGAACCCCAAAAGTCAGTGTCAGAACCCCAAAAGTAGTCAGAACCCTGAAACTCAGTTTTAGAACCCCAAAAGTAGTCAGTGTTAGAACCCCAAAAGTAGTCAGAGCCCCAAAAGTAGTCAGAACCCCAAAAGTCAGTGTCAGAACCCCAAAAGTAGTCCGAACCCCAAAAGTAGTCAGAACCCCAAAAGTCAGTGTCAGCACCCCAAAAGTCAGTTTTAGAACCCCAAAAGTAGTTAGAACCCCAAAAGTCAGTGTTAGAACCCCAAAATTCAGTCTCAGAAACCCAAAAGTAAGTGTCAGAACTCCAAAAGTAGTCAGAACCCCAAAAGTCAGTGTTAGAACCCAAAAAGTAGTCAGAACCCCAAAAGTCAGTGTTAGAACCCCAAAATTGAGTCTCAGAACCCCAAAAGTGAGTGTCAGAACCCCAAAAGTAGTCAGAACCCCAAAACTCAGTGTTAGAACCCCAAAAGGAGTCAAAACCCCAAAAGTCAGTGTTAGAACCCCAAAATTCAGTCTCAGAACCCCAAAAGTCCGTGTCAGAACCCCAAAACTCAGTGTTAGAACCCCAAAAGTAGTCAGCACCCCAAAAGTCAGTGTAAGAACCCCAAAATTCAGACTCAGAACCCCAAAAGTCAGTGTCAGAAACCCAAAAGTAGTCAGAACCCCAAAGTCAGTGTTAGAACCCCAAAAGGTAGTCAGAACCCCAACAGTCAGTGTTAGAACCCCAAAATTCAGTCTCAGAACCCCAAAAGTCAGTGTCAGAACCCCAAAAGTAGTCAGAACCCCAAAACTCAGTTAGAACCCCAAAAGTAGTCAGAACCCCAAAAGTCAGTGTTAGAACCCCAAAATTCAGTCTCAGAACCCCAAAAGTCAGTGTTAGAACCCCAAAATTAAGTCTCAGAACCCCAAAAGTCAGTGTCAGAACCCCAAAAGGAGTCAGAACCCCAAAACTCAGTTTTAGAACCCCAAAAGTAGTCAGTGTTAGAACCCCAAAAGTAGTCAGAGCCCCAAAAGTAGTCAGAACCCCAAAAGTCAGTGTCAGAACCCCAAAAGTAGTCCGAACCCCAAAAGTCAGTTTCAGAACACCAAAAGTAGTCAGAACCCCAAAAGTCAGTGTTAGAACCCTAAAAGTAGTCAAAACCCCAAAGGTCAGTGTTAGAACCCCAAAATTCAGTCTCAGAACCCCAAAAGTCAGTGTCAGAACCCCAAAAGTAGTCAGAACCTCAAAACTCAGTGTTAGAACCCCAAAAGTAGTCAGCACCCCAAAAGTCGGTGTTAGAACCCCACAATTCAGTCTCAGAACCCCAAAAGTCAGTGTCAAAACCCCAAAAGTAGTCAGAACCAAAAAACTCAGTGTTAGAACCCCAAAAGTAGTCAGAACCCCAAAAGTCAGTGTTAGAACCCCAAAATTCAGTCTCAGAACCCCAAAAGTCAGTGTCAGAACCCCAAAAGTAGTCAGAACCCCAAAAGTCAGTTTTAGAACCCAAAAAGTAGTCAGAACCCCAAAAGTCAGTGTTAGAACCCCAAAATTCAGTCTCAGAACCCCAAAAGTCAGTGTTAGAACCCCAAAGTTCAGTCTCAGAACCCCAAAAGTCAGTGTCAGAACCCCAAAAGTAGTCAGAACCCCAAAAGTCAGTGTTAGAACCCCAAAAGTAGTCAGAACCCAAAAAGTCAGTGTTAGAACCCCAAAAGTAGTCAGTGTTAGAACCCCAAAAGTAGTCAGAACCCCAAAAGTAGTCAGAACCCCTAAAGTCAGTGTCAGAACCCCAAAAGTCAGTTTTAGAACCTCAAAAGTAGTCAGAGCCCCAAAAGTCAGTGTTAGAACCCCAAAAGTAGTCAGAACCCCAAAAGTCAGTGTTACAACCCCAAAAGTAGTCAGAACCCCAAAAGTCAGTGTTAGAACCCCCAAATTCAGTCTCAGAACCCCAAAAGTCAGTGTTAGAACCCCAAAATTCAGTCTCAGAACCCCAAAAGTGAGTGTCAGAACCCCAAAAGTAGTCAGAACCTCAAAACTCAGTGTTAGAACCCCAAAAGGAGTCAGAACCCCAAAAGTCAGTGTTAGAACCCCAAAATTCCGTCTCAGAACCCAAGAAGTCAGTGTCAGAACCCCAAAAGTAGTCAGAACCCCAAAACTCAGTGTTAGAACCCCAAAAGTAGTCAGCACCCCAAAAGTCGGTGTTAGAACCCCAAAAGTAGTCAGAACCCCACAAGTCAGTGTTAGAACCCCAAAATTCAGTCTCAGAACCCCAAAACTCAGTGTCAGAACCCCAAAAGTAGTCAGAACCCCAAAAGTCAGTGTTAGAACCCCAAAAGTAGTCAGAACCCCAAAAGTCGGTGTTAGAACCCCAAAAGTAGTCTCAGAACCCCCAAAGTCAGTGTCAGAACCCCAAAATTCAGTCTCCAGAACCCCAAAACTCAGTGTCAGAACCCCAAAAGTAGTCAGAACCCCAAAGTCAGTGTTAGAACCCCAAAATTCAGTCAGAACCCCAAAAGTCAGTGTGTCAGAACCCAAAGTAGTCAGAACCCCAAAAGTCAGTGTTAGAACCCCAAAAGTAGTCAGAACCCCAAAGTCAGTGTTAGAACCCCCAAAAGTCAGTCTCAGAACCCCCAAAAGTCAGTGTTCAGAACCCCAAAAAGTCTCAGAACCCCCAAAGTCAGTGTCAGAACCCCCAAAACTCAGTGTCAGAACCCCAAAAAGTAGTCAGAACCCCCAAAAAGTCAGTGTTAGAACCCCAAAAAGTAGTCAGAACTCAAAAGTCAGTGTTCAGAACCCCAAAAGTAGTCAGAACCCAAAAGTGTGTGTTAGAAACCCAAAAGTGTCAGAACCCCAAATAGTGTTAGAACCCCAAACCCCAGTCTCAGTGTCAGAACCCCAAAAAGTATCAAGAAAATTCAAAAGTCTCATCCCAAAAACCCAAAAGTCAGAACCCCCCCCCAAAAGAAGTCAGTGTACCCCCCAAGTAGTGTTCAGAAATTCAAAGTCAGTGTCAGAACCCCAAAAGTAGTCAGAACCCCAAAACTCAGTGTTAGAACCCCAAAAGTAGTCAGCACCCCAAAAGTCGGTGTTAGAACCCCAAAAGTAGTCAGAACCCCACAAGTCAGTGTTAGAACCCCAAAATTCAGTCTCAGAACCCCAAAACTCAGTGTCAGAACCCCAAAAGTAGTCAGAACCCCAAAAGTCAGTGTTAGAACCCCAAAAGTAGTCAGTCTCAGAACCCCAAAAGTATTCAGAACCCCAAAAGTATTCAGAACCCCAAAAGTCAGTGTCGGAACCCCAAAAGTAGTCAGAACCCCAAAAGTCAGTGTAAGAACCCCAAAAGTAGTCAGAACCCCAAAAGTCAGTGTTAGAACCCCAAAAGTCTGTCTCAGAACCCAAGAAGTCAGTGTCAGAACCCCAAAAGTCAGTGTCAGAACCCCAAAAGTAGTCAGAACCCCAAAACTTAGTTTTAGAACCCCAAAAGTAGTCAGAACCCCAAAAGTCAGTGTTAGAACCCCAAAATTCAGTCTCAGAACCCCAAAACTCAGTGTCAGAACCCCAAAAGTAGTCAGAACCCCAAAAGTCAGTGTTAGAACCCCAAAATTCAGTCTCAGAACCCAAGAAGTCAGTGTCAGAACCCCAAAAGTCAGTGTCAGAACCCCAAAAGTAGTCAGAACCCCAAAACTTAGTTTTAGAACCCAAAAAGTAGTCAGAACCCCAAAAGTCAGTGTTAGAACCCCAAAATTCAGTCTCAGAACCCCAAAACTCAGTGTCAGAACCCCAAAAGTAGTCAGAACCCCAAAAGTCAGTGTTAGAACCCCAAAAGTAGTCAGTGTTAGAACCCCAAAAGTATTCAGAACCCCAAAAGTCAGTGTCGGAACCCCAAAGTAGTCAGAACCCCAAAAGTCAGTGTTAGAACCCCAAAAGTAGTCAGAACCCCAAAAGTCAGTGTTAGAACCCCAAAATTCAGTCTCAAAACCCCAAAAGTCAGTGTCAGAACCCCAAAAGTAGTCAGAACCCGAAAAACTAAGTTTTAGAACCCCAAAAGTAGTCAGAACCCCAAAAGTCAGTGTTAGAACCCCAAAATTCAGTCTCAGAACCCCAAAACTCAGTGTCAGAACCCCAAAAGTAGTCAGAACCCCAAAAGTCAGTGTTAGAACCCCAAAAGTAGTCAGAACCCCAAAACTTAGTTTTAGAACCCCAAAAGTCAGTGTTAGAACCCCAAAATTCAGTCTCAGAACCCCAAAACTCAGTGTCAGAACCCCAAAAGTAGTCAGAACCCCAAAACTTAGTTTTAGAACCCCAAAAGTAGTCAGAACCCCAAAAGTCAGTGTTAGAACCCCAAAATTCAGTCTCAGAACCCCAAAACTCAGTGTCAGAACCCCAAAAGTAGTCAGAACCCCAAAAGTCAGTGTTAGAACCCCAAAAGTAGTCAGTGTTAGAACCCCAAAAGTATTCAGAACCCCAAAAGTATTCAGAACCCCAAAAGTCAGTGTCGGAACCCCAAAAGTAGTCAGAACCCCAAAAGTCAGTGTTAGAACCCCAAAAGTAGTCAGAACCCCAAAAGTCAGTGTTAGAACCCCAAAATTCAGTCTCAGAACCCCAAAAGTCAGTGTCAGAACCCCAAAAGTAGTCAGAACCCCAAAACTCAGTTTTAGAACCCCAAAAGTAGTCAGAACCCCAAAAGTCAGTGTTAGAAACCCAAAATTCAGTCTCAGAACCCCAAAACTCAGTGTCAGAACCCCAAAAGTAGTCAGAACCCCAAAAGTCAGTGTAAGAACCCCAAAAGTAGTCAGAACCCCAAAAGTCAGTGTTAGAACCCCAAAAGTAGTCAGTGTTAGAACCCCAAAAGTATTCAGAACCCCAAAAGTAGTCAGAACCCCAAAACTCAGTGTTAGAACCCCAAAAGTAGTCAGCACCCCAAAAGTCGGTGTTAGAACCCCAAAAGTAGTCAGAACCCCAAAGTCAGTGTTAGAACCCCAAAATTCAGTCTCAGAACCCCAAAGTCAGTGTCAGAACCCCAAAAGTAGTCAGAACCCCAAAAGTCAGTGTTAGAACCCCAAAAGTAGTCAGTGTTAGAACCCCAAAAGTATTCAGAACCCCAAAAGTATTCAGAACCCCAAAAGTCAGTGTCGGAACCCCAAAGTAGTCAGAACCCCAAAAGTCAGTGTTAGAACCCAAAAAGTAGTCAGAACCCCAAAAGTCAGTGTTAGAACCCCAAAATTCAGTCTCAGAACCCCAAAAGTCAGTGTCAGAACCCCAAAAGTAGTCAGAACCCCAAAAGTCAGTGTTAGAAACCCAAAATTCAGTCTCAGAACCCCAAAAGTCAGTGTGAGAACCCCAAAAGTAGTCAGAACCCCAAAAGTCAGTGTAAGAACCCCAAAAGTAGTCAGAACCCCACAAGTCAGTGTTAGAACCCCAAAATTCAGTCTCAGAACCTCAAAACTAAGTGTTAGAACCCCAAAAGGAGTCAGAACCCCAAAACTTAGTTTTAGTACCCCAAAAGTAGTCAGAACCCCAAAAGTCAGTGTTAGAACCCCAAAATTCAGTCTCAGAACCCCAAAACTCAGTGTCAGAACCCCAAAAGTAGTCAGAACCCCTCAAGTCAGTGTTAGGACCCCAAAAGTAGTTGGTGTTAGAACCCCAAAGGTCTTCAGAACCCCAAAAGTAGTCAGAACCCCAAAAGTCAGTGTCGGAACCCCAAAAGTAGTCAGAACCCCAAAAGTCAGTGTTAGAACCCCAAAAGTAGTCAGAACCCCAAAAGTCAGTGTTAGAACCCCAAAATTCAGTCTCAGAACCCCAAAACTCAGTGTCAGAACCCCAAAAGTAGTCAGAACCCCAAAAGTCAGTGTTAGAACCCCAAAAGTCTGTCTCAGAACCCAAGAAGTCAGTGTCAGAACCCCAAAAGTCAGTGTCAGAACCCCAAAAGTAGTCAGAACCCCAAAACTTAGTTTTAGAACCCCAAAAGTAGTCAGAACCCCAAAAGTCAGTGTTAGAACCCCAAAATTCAGTCTCAGAACCCCAAAACTCAGTGTCAGAACCACAAAAGTAGTCAGAACCCCAAAAGTCAGTGTTAGAACCCCAAAAGTAGTCAGTGTTAGAACCCCAAAAGTATTCAGAACCCCAAAAGTCAGTGTCGGAACCCCAAAGTAGTCAGAACCCCAAAAGTCAGTGTTAGAACCCAAAAAGTAGTCAGAACCCCAAAAGTCAGTGTTAGAACCCCAAAATTCAGTCTCAGAACCCCAAAAGTCAGTGTCAGAACCCCAAAAGTAGTCAGAACCCCAAAACTCAGTTTTAGAACCCCAAAAGTAGTCAGAACCCCAAAAGTCAGTGTTAGAAACCCAAAATTCAGTCTCAGAACCCCAAAACTCAGTGTCAGAACCCCAAAAGTAGTCAGAACCCCAAAAGTCAGTGTAAGAACCCCAAAAGTAGTCAGAACCCCAAAAGTCAGTGTTAGAACCCCAAAAGTCAGTGTTAGAACCCCAAAATTCAGTCTCAGAACCTCAAAAGTCAGTGTCAGAACCCCAAAAGTAGTCAGAACCCCAAAACTTAGTTTTAGAACCCCAAAAGTAGTCAGAACCCCAAAAGTCAGTGTTAGAACCCCAAAATTCAGTCTCAGAACCCCAAAACTCAGTGTCAGAACCCCAAAAGTAGTCAGAACCCCAAAAGTCAGTGTTAGAACCCCAAAAGTAGTCAGTGTTAGAACCCCAAAAGTATTCAGAACCCCAAAAGTATTCAGAACCCCAAAAGTCAGTGTCGGAACCCCAAAAGTAGTCAGAACCCCAAAAGTCAGTGTTAGAACCCCAAAAGTAGTCAGAACCCCAAAAGTCAGTGTTAGAACCCCCAAATTCAGTCTCAGAACCCCAAAAGTCAGTGTCAGAACCCCAAAAGTAGTCAGAACCCCAAAGAGGCCCAAAAGTAGTCAGAACCCCAAAAGTCAGTGTTAGAAACCCAAAATTCAGTCTCAGAACCCCAAAACTCAGTGTCAGAACCCCAAAAGTAGTCAGAACCCCAAAAGTCAGTGTAAGAACCCCAAAAGTAGTCAGAACCCCAAAAGTCAGTGTTAGAACCCCAAAAGTAGTCAGTGTTAGAACCCCAAAAGTATTCAGAACCCCAAAAGTAGTCAGAACCCCAAAACTCAGTGTTAGAACCCCAAAAGTAGTCAGCACCCCAAAAGTCGGTGTTAGAACCCCAAAAGTAGTCAGAACCCCACAAGTCAGTGTTAGAACCCCAAAATTCAGTCTCAGAACCCCAAAACTCAGTGTCAGAACCCCAAAAGTAGTCAGAACCCCAAAAGTCAGTGTTAGAACCCCAAAAGTAGTCAGTGTTAGAACCCCAAAAGTATTCAGAACCCCAAAAGTATTCAGAACCCCAAAAGTCAGTGTCGGAACCCCAAAAGTAGTCAGAACCCCAAAAGTCAGTGTTAGAACCCCAAAAGTAGTCAGAACCCCAAAAGTCAGTGTTAGAACCCCAAAATTCAGTCTCAGAACCCCAAAAGTCAGTGTCAGAACCCCAAAAGTAGTCAGAACCCCAAAAGTCAGTGTTAGAAACCCAAAATTCAGTCTCAGAACCCCAAAAGTCAGTGTGAGAACCCCAAAAGTAGTCAGAACCCCAAAAGTCAGTGTAAGAACCCCAAAAGTAGTCAGAACCCCAAAAGTCAGTGTTAGAACCCCAAAATTCAGTCTCAGAACCCCAAAAGTCAGTGTGAGAACCCCAAAAGTAGTCAGAACCCCAAAACTTAGTTTTAGAACCCCAAAAGTAGTCAGAACCCCAAAAGTCAGTGTTAGAACCCCAAAATTCAGTCTCAGAACCCCAAAACTCAGTGTCAGAACCCCAAAAGTAGTCAGAACCCCAAAAGTCAGTGTTAGAACCCCAAAAGTAGTCAGTGTTAGAACCCCAAAATTATTCAGAACCCCAAAAGTATTCAGAACCCCAAAAGTCAGTGTCGGAACCCCAAAAGTAGTCAGAACCCCAAAAGTCAGTGTTAGAACCCCAAAAGTAGTCAGAACCCCAAAAGTCAGTGTTAGAACCCCCAAATTCAGTCTCAGAACCCCAAAAGTCAGTGTCAGAACCCCAAAAGTAGTCAGAACCCCAAAACTCAGTTTTAGAGGCCCAAAAGTAGTCAGAACCCCAAAAGTCAGTGTTAGAAACCCAAAATTCAGTCTCAGAACCCCAAAACTCAGTGTCAGAACCCCAAAAGTAGTCAGAACCCCAAAAGTCAGTGTAAGAACCCCAAAAGTAGTCAGAACCCCAAAAGTCAGTGTTAGAACCCCAAAAGTAGTCAGTGTTAGAACCCCAAAAGTATTCAGAACCCCAAAAGTAGTCAGAACCCCAAAAGTCAGTGTCAGAACCCCAAAAGTCAGTTTTAGAACCCCAAAAGTAGTCAGAACCCCAAAAGTCAGTGTTAGAACCCCAAAATTCAGTCTCAGAACCCCAAAAGTGAGTGTCAGAACCCCAAAAGTAGTCAGAACCCCAAAAGTCAGTGTTAGAACCCCAAAAGTAGTCAGAACCCCAAAAGTCAGTGTTAGAACCCCAAAATTCAGTCTCAGAACCCCAAAAGTCAGTGTCAGAACCCCAAAAGTAGTCAGAACCCCAAAAGTCAGTGTTAGAACCCCAAAATTCAGTCTCAGAACCCCAAAAGTCAGTGTTAGAACCCCAAAATTCAGTCTCAGAACCCCAAAAGTCAGTGTCAGAACCCCAAAAGTAGTCAGAACCCCAAAAGTCAGTGTTAGAACCCCAAAAGTAGTCAGAACCCCAAAAGTCAGTGTTAGAACCCCAAAATTCAGTCTCAGAACCCCAAAAGTCAGTGTCAGAACCCCAAAAGTAGTCAGAACCCCAAAAGTCAGTGTTAGAACCCCAAAATTCAGTCTCAGAACCCCAAAAGTCAGTGTCAGAACCCCAAAAGTAGTCAGAACCCCAAAAGTCAGTGTTAGAACCCCAACAGTAGTCAGAACCCCAAAAGTCAGTGTTCGAACCCCAAAAGTAGTCAGAACCCCAAAAGTCAGTGTAAGAACCCCAAAAGTAGTCAGAACCCCAAAAGTAGTCAGAACCCCAAAAGTCGTCATAACCCCAAAAGTCAGTGTTAGAACCCCAAAAGTAGTCAGAACCTCAGACTCAGTGTTAGAACCCCAAAAGTAGTCAGCACCCCAAAAGTCGGTGTTAGAACCCCAAAATTCAGTCTCAGAACCCCAAAAGTCAGTGTCGGAACCCCAAAAGTAGTCAGAACCCCAAAACTCAGTGTTAGAACCCCAAAAGTAGTCAGAACCCCAAAAGTCTGTTTTAGAACCCCAAAATTTAGTCTCAGAACCCCAAAAGTCAGTGTCAGAACCCCAAAAGTAGTCAGAACCCCAAAAGTCAGTGTTACGGCGTGTTCACGCAGAAAGCGTTGAAAGCGAATGTATTTGCGCGTCAAGTGAAATTGCGCCGCGCTAGACGCTCGAGTTTTGACGCTGGTACAAATATGCAAAAAAACGCTCATCGCTCGCCGCTTGCCGCTCATCGCTCGCCGCTCGCTGTGTCATCGTCCGCCATTATCATTTCATCAGATCATTTCATCATTGAACATGGCTCCGATTACCACCATCGCTGCTCTGTACCTGCTGTGGAGAAGTCAGCTTTGGGCTAGGCGCCGACGCCGGTACTGGATGCATGCTACCCTACGGAGGCGGTGTGAGCTCGGTGAGTTCCACCAGACGGTGCATCTGGACGACGGCCGGTTCCAGCGGTACTTCAGGCTGACTGTTGCCCAGTTTGAAGACCTGCTATCCCGGGTTGGTGCCAGGATCTCCCGCCTGGATACCAGCTACAGGCGCTCCATTCCAGCTGCGGAGCGCCTGTCCATTTGTCTCCGGTGAGTCTCGGTTTAGCAGTTTGTCAAATTAGCAAGTCTCCAACCGGTACATAAGAAAAATCATAAATGAAAACATAGATAAGTCAATTATTTGGTAATAGCTATACCTGTGTTTGGTGTGTGTGGTGTCACAACTATGAAAGAGCGCCATTTTCACTTCTCATTTTTGAAAATTTTGAATTCACTTTTTAAATTAAGTGAATCCTTATCTAAAAAATGTGTCGTGCCTTCTCAGGAATGTTTGTTTTTAGTTTTTTTGCACATTTAAAACAGCCTGCATATGAATGTTCGTCAGCCTTGTTCGTCAGCCCTGTTACAATATATAAATGTATTTTTAAAAAGTTTAGAATTTTATCTTGAGCTACTATGATATCAAATGAAAGATAAAAGCCCCTTGTTTCAACAATGTGGTTTTAGAGTTAGAATATTAAAGATTTAACTTTTTTCCTGTTGATAAATATGCCCAAATCGCAGTCACCATTTTAACAGTATCTTTGATTGAAGAAAAAGTTTTAAAACAAAATTATAATATCCCAATTTCTTTTTTGGAGCCACTGTTTCCTATTACTTTACACCAAATGAGCTTGTTGACTTTATTTTTTTTTAACATTAGATTATTGTACAAGTAAAAGGGTTGACACCTCAGTAACAGGATTGACACAGTAATTGAAATGGTTATACAGCTTGTTCAAGTTTGTTTGTGTAATGGATTTTTTTAAGGTGATATGGAGATAGATGTCAGTCATAAATTTAATGTGACATATCAGAATATTTTGTTGACATGTTTGCTTTTTAAATCCATTCAAAATTAGTGAAAAAACACTTGTGCTTTAATATTAAAGTTTTTATTTTCTTATTTGGGTTTTTTCTGCTTTTTATCTATTTTATTTATGTATTCATTTCAGAGTTTAGACAGAGGGACACAAAATTGCAAGCTTTCCTAGAATGATCCAACTAAGCAATAATGTGTAAGAATCTGAATAGAGCAAATATTAAATTACTTTTTTTTCTCTCTTGTAGATACCTGGCCACTGGTGACTCATACCGGACTATTGCCAATAGCTTCCGTGTTGGTGTTTCCAGTGTGTCAGTGATCGTGCCAGATGTTGTGTCTGCCATTTGGGACTGCCTTGTGGGGGAGTTCATGGCTGTTCCCACCACTGAGGAGTGGAGGTCCATCGCAGAGAGGTTTGAGGAGCGGTGGAACTTTCCTCTCTGCTGTGGTGCTTTGTATGGGAAGCATGTCAGGATCAAAGCTCCTGACAACTCTGGGTCCCAGTTTTTTAACTACAAGGGGACATTTTCCATTGTCCTCTTGGCTGTGGTGGATGCCAGCGACTGCTTCCGGATGGTAGATGTCGGGGGGTACAGGAGGACCAGCGATGGTGGCATCCTGGCCAACTCTGCTTTTGGTCAGGCCCTCCGCTCTGGCACCCTCCAGCTGCCTGCTGACCATCTGCTGCCTGGAGCTGACCACAGGGGACCCCAGCCGCACGTCTTTGTGGCTGATGAGGCTTTTCCACTCCGGAGAAACCTTATGAGGCCATTCCCCGGGCGCACCCTTGCCAAGGACCAAAGGGTATTCAACTACCTCCTGTCACGGGCACGGCTGGTGGTTGAGTGTGCCTTTGGTATCCTGGCATCTCAGTGGCGGCTGTACCGGCGTGCTCTGGAGGTCCAACCAGATGTCGCAGAGAAGTGTGTCAAGGCAACATGCGTGCTCCACAACTTCCTGAGGATGTCGACCACTACGCCTGCAGTGAGGGGCATCCGTCCAGGTGGAGACGTGGAGACGCTGCCAGGTCTTGGCAGAGTTTCAGCCAACAACTCAGGACGAGAGGCCATCAGGGTGCGGGAGACCTTCTCGCCCTACTTCTCTGCAGAGGGAGCAGTCCAGTGGCAGGCCAACATTTAGTGTATGAGCACACCTCCAACGGCTCTTTTCAGAGTCGTCCAACATCCTAAAGAGCAAACGCCTGCAGAATCTCTACACAGTCCCAGAAATAAAATTAAAGCATGAATGTCAGCACGGCATGTTTTATGTATTATATAGCCTTTTAGCAGATGTATTACAATTTAGGTTGTAGGCCTGTCACAATCAATAAATCATTTAATGAATGAATAAAAACAAGCTCATTAATTTTGCCGGCCTTGATGTACTGACAGGTATGTGCGTGTTTGTTTTCCTCCTCCTCCTCTCTCTAACATACACACTGGATGAGAGGAGTTCACTCTGTGCATTTGTCTAATAGAGCTATTTTAAAGCTTTGACATTCCAATCTTGAAAAATTAAACTTTATTGCTATTGTGCCATATTTTATCATTGCATTAACTTAAAAAACTGTGCCAAAATAATATAGACAATAATATTATCTGCAATATTTGTAGCGCAATTATCGTCCAGCAGAATTTATTATCGTGACAGGCCTATTATGTTGTAATTAATATTTAAAAATTGCATAATCTTTTATTTATAAAAAACAATAACATAGCTAGTTAATTTTCAAAAACTAATCATTGATAAAATGGCAATATGTCTGCCAAAACCAATTTCTGTTACGTTTTGATGTCAGCTGTCATTTATCAAACATCACAACCCTCCTCATTGCACAGCAGCAATGGTCAGGATTCTTCTGTTTGTCCCATCGTCCTCTGCATCAACTCCTCTTTCTTCCAGATCCACTCAACATCTCCAGCTCTCCTTTTCATCCAGGAAATCACAGGTATCAAAAAAAGGAAAAGTCAAACAGCTTCTGCATGTCCTGCATCTTTAATGTAGGCTAGAACACACTTTAAAGGCATCTTTTGCAGAAGCAGCCATACTGTTTCTGCTTTATATTAAATTTGTTGTGTTTTTATGAGAGATCCAGGTTGAATGTCTGACCCTTGGCAGTTTTGGAAATTAAAATCAAGTGGTCATAGACTTTTTATAAACATATTTACTTATATAACAAATCTTAAGTCTGATAATTGTCTATAGATATGATATGAAAAAGACAGCAAAAGCAATGCAGTTAATACATTTATTAGAAAAATATGTTTAAAAATAAAAATCATATAAAAATATAAAATTCTTTAATAAAAAAAAAAAAAAAAAAAACAGAAGTGTCCCAGTGACACATACTTGGGGCCACTATTCCTCTGTAGGCAGCTCGTTTCCTCTAGAAATTGGATCGCCACGTGCTAATAAGCTACTCGGCTTGGTTCCAGATTGAGCACAACTGTGCTAGCTTCATAAACAAGTTTATGCATTTGGAATTTTACCATTTTTTTCTCCAGGGAAGGAGCGAGGCTATCGAGGAATAATTGATCCTCGGAGCGACAGGTTGTGGTGCAGGAGGATGAGGCTGGTCCTGCTGGTTCCGCTGCAGCCTCTGGTTGCGATTTCCTGGAGTTCTTCCAGGAGCAGCCTCTGGATCTCCATGTTTCTGCGGTCCTCATCCTCCTGCACCCTTTTGGTTCTCTTCCTTCCTGAATGTCAAAGAAACACAATGCATAAAATCAATGTGTGTGTGATGATGCAAAATCTTTGCACCTGATGTAAAAAAAAAATAAAAGGCCAAAATTAGTCATGTACATACCACTTGAGGTGTCAACAATGAGGCGGGGCAGCAGCAGGGGCAGAAGAAGAAGGGCCGAGTCGGGAAGTTGGTGGAGCCGGTGTGGAGACAGCAGGCTCCTCCTCAGGAAATTCTTCTTCTGCATTTATGACAAAAATGTATGAATTTTACAAACGCATAATAATACACTCAAATCAAACAGTTCAGTCACAGTAATACCAAGTATCCACATTTTTTTTTTAAATGTTGATTAGTTGAGGATGTGAAAAATAAATATATTTGTTGAGTCTGACAGCAGGCATCCTCCTACATGATGGTGTATTTTTAAACAAACCTCTCTGGGACGGGCCTGCTGTCTCTCCTTCTTCCTCCGACTCCTACTCTGGGGTCTAATCCTCCTCGACCCCCTGCTCCATGTTCCCACTTGTTGCCCGTGGAGCAATAAAGGGTCGAGGAAAGAAAGGACCCCAGGTACTTCCACTTCCTTCCTGTCCCTGCTGCTGCCCCACTCTTGGGGAGCTTTTTTCTCTCTCGTATGTATCCCTGAGGTTTCTTCCACTTTGTTTTACACCTTTCAGCTGTAAAACATAATGTACGTAAATCAATTCATTTTAAATAGCTGCCTTTATTAATTGTTGAATGAACAAGACAGGTGAAGTTATGTCAGTAAAGCCAGCCATGCTGGGGTTATGCAGTTATAACTTCAACTGTACAACAGACTGAAAAAAGTGATGCAATGCGAGCAGGACAGAGAAAAAACCTTACTTGGTTCTCTGAGTTCCTGGCTGATGCTCACCCAGGCCTGGTCTTTCCTGCGCCTGTCCTTGTATAAAGGACAGGACACATCATAGATCTCTAGGTGGGCAGCGCATCGCGATGATCAGCCTCTCCTCCATTGTCGCTGAGTGAAGATCAGTAGTGCGCCAAAACCCCAGAATCCTGATAGGCTGATAGGCTGTCCCGGCGCATCAACACACTCACTCGCCCAAAAGTTCAATTATTTCAACTCGAAGGCCAAATGTTGAGCGGTGAGCATTTTTTCACTGGAAACGCCAACGCTTGATGCCGCTAAATGCACGCCACGATGCAGCGCCAATTCGCCTTTAAATTGACTTTGTATGTAATATCAACGCGTGAAAAAATTCACGACACTTTTGGTGGGAACATGCCGTTAGAGGCTGTTCACATCTAATTAAATACCCTACTGAGTGAGTGAACAGCAAAATCAGCAAGTGATCAAAATTTGCCATTTGTGACTGGATTTCACTTTTTAGCACATGAATAGTTTTCATTCAACAGAGTCCACACCGTTCTTTTGAAATGAATTAAGATATATCTTATTATATCAACTATAAACACCAATTATACCTTATGAGATTAAGACTAACCACTAAAATGATATACACTGATCAAAGGTGTAAATAATGTTGACTTGATGAAACCTAATGTGGATTTCTGAAACTTACCACATGAAAAAAGCAGAGAAGACCTTCAGACCACAAAGATTGACAAAACTGGAGTGTTTATTCTGAAAATTTAAATGTAAGAAAAACATGATTAAACAAAATGATAAAAACAAGAAGCAGCTGTCATTGAGACATTCCACCACGGTGGCGCAGCAGGTAGTGCACGTGCCTCATGGCAAGAAGATACCCAGTCCGACCCCGGTCTGGCAAGGCCTTTTCTGTAAGAAGTTTGCATGTTCGTCCCTGCATGTGTGGGTTCTCTCCAGGCACTCCGGCTTCTTCCCACAGACCAGAAACATTCTCATTTAAGTCAATTTGTGACTGTAAACTCAGGTATGAGTGTGAGTGTGAATGGTGGGCTGTCTCTCTGTGTGGCCCTGCGATCATCTGAGGACCAGTTTAGGGCAGAGGTGTAGTCGAGGGTATACGCCGGTATACGGCGTATACCCACTTATTTTTCTGTCAGCATTGCGTATACCCACTTCTAAACCCCTGCCCTAGGTCGGCACACCTAGACGGCCAGTGGCCACAGTGCGCGCCACTGAAAATATCAATCAGCCCATGCCAGACGAACACAAGCCTCCACGATCGTGAACATCACGGCCGCGCAGCTGACAAAATCAGACGGCCGGCGGCCGCAGCGCGGTGGCTTGTGTTCGTCCGACTGGGGGAGGCTGAAAATATCAAGGTGTATCAGGTGAATGGAGTTTGTGAAATCAGCGGCGTGTGCCGAGTTCTAGAAATAATAGATGCCGAGAATCAGTCATTTGGCTTGTGAGGAGCGGAGCGGAGAATGCAAAAGTTTGGAAGCGCATGGAAAGTGGACGTTTCAAACCATAAGGGGCTACTGATAAGAAGCCATCTCTCTGGTTTCTCTGCTGAAAAGGGAACTTTTGTGTTGGATTTCTGGCATTGGGTTTTGTGATCTCGATGTGTTTTTTTAGAAGGTTAAAGTTGGGTTTCTTCTGAGTTAATCAACAATAATGAAAATCTTTTAAAAAATCTTTATTTAAAATGCTTAGTTGGGCTCAAAAAGTAGTTATTTTCAAAATGTAGCCTAATCACTCACATTTTTATTAAATGTATGGGGAAAAAATATAGTTGGCTATGGCACATTTATGATGACTTAAAAGACAGTCTGGGTAACAATTGACTGATTAAAGACAGCAGCTTTATCATCACCAAGTTACTAAGCAGTTTTATAACGCAGCCACAGTGGAGCTAAAGCAGTAATAACACACTAATAGCCTAGTCTGAGAAATAAAGCTACTTTATTTAAAACAAATACTTTCTTAAATTAGACTACATTTTGTATTCACACGATATAAAAGTAAACTATAGATAAGGGAAAAACGTTAAAAAAAAAAGAGAGAGAGAGAAAAAAAGAAAACATGTTTCTGATTGATGTGATGTTTTGGTCCACCATTCAGTTGCTCAGAAAAATTTTGGCCCAAGGCCAAACTTATCTATCGACTCCTGCACTAGAGAGTAGACACTCATGGGCGCTAAGCCCCGAGGGGATGCAGGGGACGAGTCCCCCCCTCCACAAAAAAGTCGCCCAAAAAATCTTTTTAAATAACATTTTTCTCGCACAGTAACGTCTTATATAGGTTCAATACAAGTAACGCTACTTAAAAACACATTGTCTGACAACTTAAGTTGTTAAAGTTCACAACCCCCTCCTCAAAATGGTTTGGTCAAAACTTTCACGGCGTATCGCGTGCAAGCGGTTACTCAGAGGAGGATGAAGATGAAGACGGTGAAGGTAAGAAGCATACACACAGTAGATTAACATTACTTTTAATTGTTTAAGTTTGGCCTCAGAATGATATTGAAAGCTTGTCTTGGAGGATAAGGATGGTTATAGATTTAAATTAATATATAGCCTATATATAAATTAATTATAGATCAAGAGTTTGATGAATCAATGAGTTCTCGTCCTGTAGCTTACTCTTTGTCAGTGACACTTTTACATTATTCATCCATCAGTCGATCCATTATCTGACTTTACCCCTTGAAAGTTTGGGATTCTTTCGATGATAGTAATTTTGTCAAAATAAAAATTCAGAGCTTGTCATGCCATGAGTTATCCAAAGTATTTACTTTCTGTGTTTTCTGAAGCTTATAAGGTGGTCTAATGAAGCACTAATGCTCGGATGTGAAGAGAAACATTGTGATATATTTTATGGAAAGGATTTTCCCGCCTATAGTTTTTTTTTTTTTTTTTTGGCTGTGTTCCATCCGACACGCTATTTTTTCTGTGTCTATATTTGTACGTATTCTGTCTTTGTGCAGGAAAGAAAAGATAGAGGACAATATCAGCCATACTCAAGAGATAAACACATAGACTATTTGATAGACACACCCATAGCAAGACAAATTTGCTCTGTAGTAGCCCATCTTTTCATCATAGTTTGTAATGAATGATGAATCTGTGAATTGTCCTGAGATTTTCTCTCCTCTGCCTGATGCAGCAGACTGTGACAGTCAGAGAGGACAGACAGGTGACATGCTGACATCCTCATCCTCTCATATATCACACAGATATCACACTGTATTAGAATTCACTTTAAGCAATTATTTTGCTTCTAATTCAGATTTATTTATTTAGAAAAAAGTAGTTATACCGTAACTTGGACTTAATATTTACTTTAAAACATCCAGTTTCTGATTACTTCTGACTTTTAAATTCCAATTCCTATAATCCTGGAATTGAAACACTTTTTACATTATTATTTAAGTCAGGTGATTTTACACTCAATATTTAATTTAAAAGGTTTGTTAATTTAAGTTTTGTTATATATTCAGAGTTTGTTTTCTTTTTGACAGTTTAATGAAAGCATATGCTTTAAGAATAGTTTGATGTAGCTTGATTATTCATTAAAGTTTTTCTTCTAGTTTTAGAAACTGATTATCTCAATGTCTAAGCTTGTTTGTTATTGTAAAGGTCTTAATTATAACGTTAGACAAGTTACTTAGCCTTAACTAACCTACATGATCTAGTTTATTTTTATAGTAGCTGGTAGTTGATTTTTAAGTAAGTTAAAACACAAGAATGGGACAAATAGTTTGAGATTCAGCCTAAAACAATATTGAGGTCTAACCAGGCTGTATTTTTCTTGTATAGGGACAGATAGCAATGAAAAGAAAGGGAAACATATTTGACTTTTTCATAAAGAGGCCCAGATCAGGCCCAGACCAGGCCCAGACAAGGCCCAGGCAGACCCCAGTCCAGAAAGCAGCAGCTCCCAGCCAGGAGCTAGCCAGGGAAGTCAGTATGAGGACAGACAAGGACCAAGTCTACCACCACCAGGTCAGAACATACAGAGGCAGTAAATTGCATCTCCAATTTATTGAAAAGTGAAGCCTTACACTGTAACAAAAGGTGAATTTGACAAATTAAGCCTCATTTTGAATGTTACTAGCTTGAAACAATAGATACATTTCTGTGTGGTATTTTATTGCCGTTCTATTTATTTTGTCTGTAGCCAATCCATGTTTTTTTTTTTCGTTTTTTACAAAGCTACTGTTAACATTTTGTACATTTTTTGTTAAATTTGGTGTTTTATGTTAAATAAACTCTCCCAAGTATTTCACTCACTAATCTCCTATGCTTCATCTTAACTTGCTGAAAATATTTCCACTTGGTGATGCAGATTGTTAATGTAAAGAGGGGGTCCCATGTCTTGCTGATGACTATTGTGATCACAGTAGTGTGTGTGAGAGAGACAGGGAGATGCATCATTTTTTATTTTTTTGTTGTAGAAATCAATAATGACTGGCCTGACCTGTGGAGTGCAAAACAAATAGATGAATTCCAATCCAAGAACCCATGGTTGGGATCCAAAAACACAAAATTGGGTGAGTGAGTGTGTGTCGGTGTGTGTGTGTGTGTGCGGGGGGGCATGCACACGTACAGCTGTGAATACAGTACCAGTAGTTACATTGTTTGTTTATGCTTCACAGGATGTCTGGTCTGTAGCAGTGTGAACTACATTGGGATCAACAAGGAGCAAAGTGTATCACTCTCAAAAGAATGGATGAACTTTGAAATTCAAGTGTCTGGCCAGGGAAGTAGAACAACAAATCTGTCAGTCTTGAGAAATAAGGTGAGGAAACATGCGTTGTCCAAGGCCCACAATCAGGCTGTGAAGGTGGCAGAGCAACAGAAAAAAGCTGCCATTGAGAATGCAATGGAGACTATGACTGAGTCCTACATGAAGGAAACTGAAGCTGTGTTTCGAACAGCCTACCATCTGGCCAAAAAGAACCGACCCTTTTCTGACCACGAGAGCCTCATTGAGCTTCAGGAACTAAATGGTGTAAAAATGGGCTCAATACTTCATTCACGTTACAGTGCAACACAAATTATAAAACATGTTGCTCGTGAGATGCAGAGCAAAATCGTCAGAAGCATTATAGCATCATCCAGTAAGTTAGCTGTCCTAATTGACGAGGCATCTTCTTTAAGTCACAAAGCTATCATGACAGTTTCTATCAAAGCATCAATTCAAGAAGAAGATCCTGAGTTCATATTCCTGGAACTAGGCATAGTACAGGCATTACTTACCTGTTTAACTAATGCTGGCTTTACAGAGGAGTGGCTTAGTGAAAACTGGGTAACATTTGTATCTGATGGAGCCAGTGTAATGCTAGGAAAGAAATCTGAGAGTAGCAACCAGGCTGACTTCAAGATTCCCAAAGCTTTTTGTATGGCACTGTATGAACCATAGACTTGAACTTGCTGTGTCAGATGCAGTTGATGAGGTAAACTCTGTCAATCACTTTAAAACTTTTGTCCAGAAGCTATACTCTCTGTATAGTGTTTCAAGCAAAAATGAAGGTGAACTTGTAAATGCAGCAGCTGAAGTAGGCTCTCAGCTTCTTTGCATTGGCAGAATCTTGGATGTACGCTGGGTTGCCAGTAGCTTCCGGACTGTTCGTGCTGTTTGAACATCCCTGGGAGCTCTTGTGCAGCACTTTAAAAATGCTTCCAGTGATGAGATGAGGTCCACCAAAGACAGGCAGATGTACAGAGGTTTGTTAGACCGTGTTCAAAGTCCAGAATTTATTTGTGACCTTGGGCTCATGTATGACACTCTTCATGAACTAAGTCTCCTGTCACAGGAGCTTCAGTCTCGTTCTATAACTCTCCTCAGAGCAGAGCATCTGATGAAACGCTCAATCAGAGTGATTCAGTCATTTAAAGAGAGTCCAGGTGAGAAATATAGTGAGGCTTTAGAAGCAAAACAGACTGGGGTGTTGCGGACGCAAGCCTGTAAAACAATTGCAAAGTTGAAGTCAATTAATCCAGGCCGGTTTTTACAAAGTCTTGTAATAAATCTAGAGGAGCGCGAGTTTTTTGAAGATGAGACCATACTGACCTCAGCATCCTTGACCAACGAAGTGGCCATCAAAGCCAAACATTCGCCATGGTGAAGAACAAGTAAAGCGACTGTGCAAGCGCTTTTAACTTGTGCACAGACCAAGCACTCAATGGGATGCGGGACCTACTAGAAGACCCCAGTAGTGAGCCTGATGACCTAAAACCACTCATAAACTGTATGAAAACATTCCCCGTGAGTACAGCAGAGTGTGAGAGAAACTTCAGCCTAATGAATAATATATGCTCAGACAAGAGGGCTGTCCTGCTCATCACTTAATGATGATTAATATTAACGGCCCACCAACTTCCAAGTTTGATCCTGGAAAATATACAAGGACCTGGTTAAAGAGTCATCGTACTGCCTCTTCTGTGTGCTCTAGACAGTGCAGTGTGAAAACTCCTGCAGAAAGCAAATCTGTCTGGAATATACTGGAGTATGAGCAAAGGTCAGATGGTTAGATGTGCTGGGTTGAGAAAGTGAATGCATATATTTTTTAATAGTTTTTGCATTTATTTTTCATATATTTGCATATATTTAAGTCCTGGGAGCTCTAGCACTTGTTCGTTTTTGATTTGTTTGGGTTTTTTTTGGATTGCATATGGTTGTGAATGTGGGTCGCATGCATGCATGCATGTGCGCCCGAGCATGCATGCATGCATGCGTGTGTGTGTATGGGTATGTATGTGTGTGTGAGAGCGTACTTTATTTTCCTTTGTATTTTATTCACATGTCCTGGTGTAAGTGTCAGCACCCTAGTTGTACTATATGACACAAATGATGTAAATCTAAATTATTTTTTTATTTTTGTTCATTGTAACATATTTTTTTGAAAGATTCTGTTCAGCTATTGAAAACTAAATAATTTATTTCAACTTTATGACAGTGCGCTTTTAAGTTTATCTGAATGGTTTTGATGTTTGGAAGAGAATGATTTGTGTTTTATTTAAGGTTAAATATTAACATGAATGCATTGTCAACTTCAGATTTAGTATTTTATGTAAATAAATGTTCAAAAAATAACCGAAACACCATGTTTGCCTCATGATGAATACATTTTACATTCATCCATTCTGCTTGTGTGACCAGTAGTGACTACAAACTGCTCCTAATTAAGTCATGGTAATTTTATAATAGTGAGCAAGTAGAAATGACAGATTTTTGGTTAAATAGAGTAGTCTTACATGTCACTGGTTCTAAAACCGTCTTTTTTTCTGTACAGCTTAATAAAAAGGCCAAAATTTAGAGTATACCCACTTCTCAAGGGACCACTACACCACTGGTTTAGGGTGTACCCCACCTCTCCTCCAATGACAGCGGGGATAGGCTCCAGAACACCAAAAGACATAAGCTGTATAGAACATGAATGAACATTCCACCAGTTTTTGGGATGGTTACAAACAGACTGAAATATAAAGTCATTCACTGTCAGAGAAACTAGAATTTAACAAACTAAACAGGATCTGCGAACGTCGAGGATTTTTTTTTTTTTTTTTGCTTTTTCAGGGGCATCCAAAACTTGATGAGTTCTGATTACCAAAGTCCATGTTCTTTTTGAAAACGGCATATGCTGTTAAGAGAGGGAGTTTGATGGTATTGGAGGTGTTTGCCATTGGATATAGTTGATCTTCAAGAAATGAAAGGCTAGGATGTGGAGTCATTCCTGCTGGGGGGAAGTGACCTCAGGCCTGTGGCAAACATCAACAACTCCTCCAGCGAAACTGGTCCTTGTTCTGGAAAACACAAATTTGTTGCTCAATAATTACCTCCACCGATGAGGTTATGTTTTCCAGAAAGTTTGTTTGTCTGTATGTCTGTCCGTCTGTCTGTCTGTGAACAAAATAACTACATAACTCAAATAACTAATAATAACTAATAACTCAAAAAGTTATGGATGGATTTTGATGAAATTTTCAGGAAATGTTCAGCATGGGAAAAAGAAGAAGTGATTCAATTTTGGTGTTGATCCGGATCATCGTGACGAAAAATGCGATTTTTGTTAATAACTACTGAACTAAAATAGATATAATTATGAATCCAATTGCTAATAGTATGATTTCATGGTCAAGGAATCTGTTGTAAGCATTTAGATGAAGTAAAGGTAGGACTAACATTTATGCTGAAAATCACAATATGACTGAGGACTGTGGCGCTGGTGGAGGTCTGCGCTCTCCGAGTACTTTTCTAGTTTGAATAGTTATAACCAAAAAACAATAAAAAATGTCACCAACCTTCACAGTCCATGATGTAGTCTGACCAGAAGTTGAGGACCAGGCTCTCTTGTTTCTCCCCTCTGGACTAAGCAGAGGCTTGAAGAGTTGTTCAATGTCAATGGCAGTCAGCTTCTTGTCTTGGGAGCACAGCACTGGTACAAGAGCAGCAGGGTGTTGGCAGAGGGCCTCCAAAAACATGAGGCTAGCAGGTCCATCTTTGAATCTTTGAAAGATTTCACAGGTCAGTAGATTTTTTTAATGGCAGAACCACTCAAATTTACCTTATATGCATAGTCAACAGGAATATTACTGATATGATAACCAAACTGAATATTGATATGATGAACTGTGTACACAGAAAATAAAAATCTGCTGAAATCTAAACAGTATTTTATTTTAAGCTTATTTGATGACTGTGATTGAAAAAAATAAAATTGATCCCAAGTATTTGACAAACTACATTCGTACATAACCTCACATTACTGAAAGAAGCAGTTTAAAATCAAGCAGGAATATTTTCTGAAGGACACAAAAACACTTACCTTTCAATCACTCTGGTACTCCATCCAATCCCATCTAATAGAGCTATGCTTCAGTACCTGGTCTTGAAGGGACCTCAGTGAACCTGCAGACTCCATCTTTATGGAAAAGAGAAATTGTAATTCATAATTATCATAGCAACGTAAGTTGTCAAAAAAATCCCTGCAAAGAAAACTGTTAAAAACATTCGAAATGGAGCTAAAAAAAAGTCTGAACAGGTTTGGTTAGAAGTAATTCAAAAATGTTTAAATATTAGTTTTCTGCAGTCACTGAAATAAAGGGGTTTTCTTTATTTCTTTTTCTATAAACACTGCCTCTGTTACTTCGAAGACATTCAAAATGTCTAGCCGTACCTCACAAAGAGCTCTCCCTATCTCATCATCCGTTACATCGCTGACAGTCGCACAAAAGCTTGGTTGTTCCAAAATGTGATTCACCAGGTCTCTGGAAAGAAAATGTGGGCCTGGTCCTCCATGAACCACGGACACGGCTATCATCTTTCCTGCCAAGAAATACTCGTCCTCCCTGATTGCTATGGGATTCAGAAATGTGGATACTTACTTCACTGTATCACAACACTTTAGCACACCTCTGATAAAAAGTCATGTTTTCTTTGTTGTGTAAGCATTGGACATCTAATCACCTTTCCAGTAAAAAAAAAAAATCTGTAATCTTTGCCTCCAATAAAAAATACTCCTTGCATTCCCACTCCATATCAAAGTGTTTGTCACAATCAAACAACTTTCAAATTAAACACCTCATTCCAACCTTTATTTATATTCATAATGAATTTAACAGTTTTTTTTTTGCATTTTTGTGTCTGAACTGTCATACTGGACATGCAGAACAGCATTGTAAATTTTTGTTCAACCTACTTGAATATATTTTCTCATTCCATGACATAAAAACAGACTTAAACCCCCCGTGGCCCTGCTCAGAATATTGTTAAGGTTATTAAAAGATAAATGACTATGTAATATGAATAACTACACAGAACTATACAAGGAAAAACCTGCTTGATTGTACACTTAATGTCGACTATCTGGAGGTCCTTCAGAAATGGGTCTAGACGGCAAATGGCTCATCAAAAGTGTGAGAAATTCTTGCCGTGGACCACCAGTGTCAAGCCCCTCCTCCATGGAGCCAGCATCATCAGTGAACTTCACAAGTAGGTCACTTTTTTCAGAGAAGGTTGAACGTCTAAAACCTCCTACAGCTCCATTCCAAACATTTGACCGTACAATGTCAAATCTACTGACACTTGTATGGTCAATTACACTTGCTAATTCCTGAATTATCGCAGCTGATGAAATACCTGTGACCCCGTAAAAAAGAAAAGGGAATGGATCACAAGAATTAAGATAACCAGTCAATAATACCTCAGATTGGTAAAATGGACAAAGAGTTGAAAAACAGAAATACTGTTTGAATGCTTTTTCATGTAAATCCAGACACCTGACAAAAAAGATATATCAGAGCTCGTAATCCCCAAAGCCAACTTTCTGGTTAGTGGTTTCTCTGTGGAACTGAATCTAAAATAGAAATACAAGACAATCAAATATTTAATCATTTCAAAATTTTATGAACCACAATGACAATTTGTTCATAATATTATATATACATATATATATACAAAAATTACAAGCCTAACGGTGTTTGGCAAATTTACCATCTTATCTCTTAACCCTGTAAGACCCACCCATTGTAAAATAACAACATCAGATTTACCTGATGTACCCAGGGCTCGGCAGTGCGAGGACGTACCAGCATTTGCTACTTAAAATATTACAGTGTCAGTTGTGATTTGCATTCGGTAGCATCCGTGCCACTTTGGGAAAAATGACTGTTCAAAACATGTTGTATCTTGTCTTGAATACGTTGGGAGTTGAGGACGGCGGTATTCCTGAACGCATCCTTAACTAGAAACATGTTCTGGTTTGAAACGTTTTTTTTATTGACCTAACTGCGTTGCTAGCTAGCCTTCAGGACACCCGACATGCCTGCACTGCCCTTCGCGAGGTGAGGACGAACATAATCAGGCCCTCCCAAAGCCTCATCTCGACCAGTCACAGCGCATCAGTGGGACTGGTTGCCGGTGTGCCGTATTAACTGGTGTTGAATTAACTGGTGACAGTCCAGGCAGATGTGAAGGGGGGCGTGCCTTTGAAAGACCCTTTTGTTTACTATCCAAACACCTCCCAAATCCATATTATACACACAAATTAGCTCTTTACACCCATTTACTTCGTGGTGGTATTGACTTCACAACATTTAGCGTGACAGCGAAAGACTTCGAAGAATTACAGACTTATTTGACAGCGTAAATATACAGAAGGTAATATATAGGTAACTATCTTAGATGCCTGATCAAAATGACAAACTTTCAACAGTGTCAACTTGTGATGGCCCCAAATCCGCATTTGACTAAAAAGAGGTACAGAGAAGTAGGTTTTTTGACGATGTGGAGGAAAAATAACATTCAGAACATGGTAAAATAGTTCGCTTCATCTTGGGATCAAGCTGATGACCATCTACACACATGGACAAAATTGTTGGTACCCTTCCGTTAAAGACAGAAAGCCAAAATGGTCACTGAAATGACTTCACACTGACAAAAGAAAGAATAAATAAAAATTTACTGATAATCAACTAATGAAAATCAGATATTGCTTTTTAATTGTGGTTCAAAAGAATTATTTGTAAAAACTGAATAATGAAACTGGCCTGGACAAAACTGATGGTACCCCTGACTTCTTATTTTGCTGTGGCTCTTTTGAGTCAATCACTGTAATCAGGTGATTTCTGTAACTCTCAGTGAGTCTTCTGCACCTGTCCACAGGTATGTTGGCTCACTCCTCATGAGCAAACTGCTCTAGCTGTCTCAGGTTTGAAGGCTGTCTTCTCCAGACTGCATGTTTCAGCTCCTTCAACAAATGTTCAACAGGATTTAGATCAGGGATCATGGAAGTCCACATCAGAATAGTCCAGTGTTTTGTTCTGAGTCATTCTTGGGTGTTTTAGCTGTGTGTTTTGGCTCATTATCCTGTTGGAGGACCCATGACCTGTGACTGAGACCAAGCTTTCTGACACTGGGCAGCAAATTTCACTCCAGAATGTCTTGATAGTCTTGAGATTTCATTGTACCTGCTCAGATTCAAGACACCCTGATGCAGCAATGCAGCCCCAGAACATAACTGTGCCTCCTCCATGTTTCACAGTAGGTACAGTGCTCTTTTCTTTGTATGCTTCATTTTTGTGTCTGTGAACACAGAGCTGATGTGACTTACCAAAAAGCTCCAGTTTTGTCTCAAGGACATTCTCCCAGAAGCTTTGTGGCTTGTCAATATGCATTTTGGTAAATTCCAGTCTCACTTTTTATGATTTGCGTTCAACAGTGATGTCTTCCATTCAGTCCACTTTGGCTCAAACAGTGACAGATGGTGTGATCTGACTCTGATGTACCTTGACCTTGGAGTTCTCCTCTAATCTCTTTGAAGTTGTTCTGGGCTCTTTGGTTTCCATTCGTATTCTCCTTCTCTTCAGTTTGTCATCAGTTTTCCTCCTGTAGCCACGTCCAGGGAGGTTGGCTACAGTCCTGTGGACCTTAAACTTCTGAATAATCTGTGCAGCTGTTGTCACAGGAACATCAAGCTGCTTGGAGATGGTCTTAGAGCCTTTACCTTTAACATGCTTGTCTTTAATTTTCTTTCTAATCTCAGACAGCTCTCTCCTTAGCTTTCTGTGGTCCATGTTCAGTGTGGTACACACCATGATACCAAAAAGCACAGTGACTTCTTGTAGCCCTATGGATGGGCAAACTGACTGATTGTGAGTTTGTAAACACCTGTGATGATAACTACAGGACACACTTGAGTTTAACACGTCCCTATGGTCACACCATTTTCAATCTTTTCTAGGGGTACCATCATTTATGACCAGGCCAGTTTCATTAGTTTGTTTTTTAAAATAATTCTTTTGAACCACAATTCGAAAGCAATGTCTGATTTTCATTAGTTGATTTTCAGTTAATTTATTTTCACATTTGTCAGTGTGAAGTCATTTCAGTGACTATTTTGGGCTTTCAGTCTTTAACGGAAGGGTACCAACAATTTTGTCCACGTGTGTACGTCTGCATTAAGTGTAAGCACAAGAGTGCATTTCTGTAAGCATGCTGAATTACCTGTGAATATTCTACTGTAATGTGTGTGGTGTTGACGACAAAATGACTCATCCTTGTAACTCATAGTAGAACAATAATCCCCGTTAAGATCTTCATAATGTGATGGTCGAATGACACTTTGTAAACAGTGCAGCCTTTTAAGAGTTTGAGGATCACTGATTTTTTTACATCAGATCAGGACACTAGCATTGCTGAATGCTGTGTGAATCAAATGGTGATCTCAATAAATGTTTTAACTGTTTAATATCAGTGTGCTGTCCTTTCATTTGCTCATGCAGTCCTGGTAAAAATATCTGTGACCTTTTTCTTACTGACCTTGATAAACAGCAGATTAATTGTGACTGTGATTGAGAAAATACTAATTTATTATACAGTTCAGTGACCTATGGTTTAGTCTGAAGATAGTCAGAGACGCCCACCCAACTTGCTTGTATACGAATACAATGACTTAGAGCCTTCAAATTTGCTCTGAGCCCGAGTGCTCCATGATAAAAGTATTCTAAGATTTAAGGCATTGAAAAGCATGCACATGTGAAACATCAGCATAATCAACCAGAGATATGAAAGTATCAGCAAAAGAAAATCAAGACTTATTTCAGAAGCAAAAGTCCAGCCACAGCATAAGTTTCTTTACAAGCTTCTTAATATGAAGCTTTAAAGGCAGAATCATCAACCACGAACCCAAAGACATGGAAAAACATACAGACTCAATCACATCACCCTGAGCTGTAAAAATAGACCGGGGGGATCTGTGTCATCTTCTCAGAGTTTGTGAACATCATCAGCTTTGTTTTTCAGAATTCAAAACCATCTTAAGCTCGCTCAGATTTTCATGCACAATGTCAAAGGCCTCCTGCAGAAGACAAAGGACTTGATCCTGAGTGAGGGCAGAGCAATAAATAACAGCATCTTCTGCATATAGATGAAAATAAGCAATGTGAACATCATGAAACAAATCTTTTATTGACTCTGTTAATATACTGAGTACGTAAAACATTTCTGATAAAGAAAAGCCAACTAAATGAGAACAGCTGCTCCTTCCTCCTAATCACACAAAGCACTCCACACACCTGTCATGAGCTCATCTTGGTTGCAACTGAACTCCTGGGAACCTATAAAAGCCACTGAGAGCCTCCTACAAATTGCAGAGTAGGTTGGAACTGACAGAGAGCAGAGAGTTTAGAGCATGATAGATTAAGATTTAGAGAGTGTTAGAGTGCTAGAGGTAGTGTAGTGAGCTAGCGTGAGTGAAAGAGATAGTTTAAGTGAGTGAAAGTTGTGCTTGGTTGTTTGTGGTAGCTTGTGTGATTAACTTTGGGTGTGCAAGAGAACTGTGTTGTATTGTTTTTTTTTCTATGCAAGTTTGGGGGATTATGAGTCACTAATTTTGTGTGTATTTCTCACTGGTGTTGTGCATTGTCTTATTTTTGTGTGTTTTAAGGTGAGGGATTGGCGCAGGCAGAGGTGAGGAAAGAGACAGACAGGTAGAATAACTCAGGATAAGACAGGAAAGACAGGGACAGACAGGATGGATCCCAAAGTGGTTCAGGAACTTGTAATGTTACCAACAGAAAAATCCTATCCTGAAGACCTTACAAGTAAGCAGAGATTTGTAATCCAATGACGTGCTGAAAACTTCAGAATGATGGGTAACAATGCATTTTTAGAAATTGTATAATACATTATTCAAGTTATCAGTGCTAATTATGTTTTTTTTAACATATCAGATGGTGAACTGCACTACATTTGCAGACACAAAAGGGCTCTGAGCACCTGACGAAAGTTGTTTCCTGCTCAGAGATGGCAAATTCTATCTTTGAAGAATTCCACTGCAGCCAGCTGGGTGCTCACTGTGGGGTGGAAAAAACCCACAGTGCCATCATTGCCTGGTGTTATTGGCCTGGAATGGAGGATGACATCAAAAAGTGGGTGAGTTGTCAATTCTACAGTGACCACAAGTCATCCGTGTTTAAATGCATTTGCTGTTGTATTTTAATTTATGTTGTGTTATTTTATACTTAGATTCAACAATGTCCACAGTGTCAGTCCAGAAGGGCTCTTTTGAAAGACAAAAAGGAGTACATGCCCATACAGGCTGGAGGACTCAGAAATAAAGGCTCATTCTGTTCTGTTTTTAAGCTCTCACTTCTTCTTATGTCTTTAATTCTGTATCTGCCCAGGTAACTGAACCACTTGAACTGGTTGGGATGGACTTGGTGGGTAAACTAACAAAGACAGAAAGTGGTAATCAGTACATTTGTGTCATGAGGGCTACCCACTAAAGAGTGAAAAAGCAGAGGAGGTCACCAACTGTATTATTGATTTCTTTTACAAATTTGGTGCATCCAAAAGACTGCTGACAGATCAGGGTTAAGAATTTGTCAATCAGTTATGGGAATTACATTTTGATGTTAATACAGTACTTTTGGCATGCAATATTTTAAAAACTTCTTTTTACAGGGTCAACTTCTCACTTTGTGAGAAGCTGGGCATAAAAAGGAGCCTCTGTGCCCCCTATCACCCACAAACTAATGGACTTGTGGAGAAGCTGAATGGCACAATACAGCGGTATACTTTTCTTCCCAATATCTTACATTATTAGGAAGTATTTATGGAGAGGGGCCATGGCATTTTCTGATTACTCACATTTCGTTTTGTAACATTGTAAGGCACTGAACAAGATGGTGGAGGGCAATGCCTAAAAATGGGACCAGATCCTCCAACCAACCATGTTTAGGCTCCGTACAAAAAAACAATTGACAACAAAGTTCAGCCTGTTTTACTTAATGTTTGGATGGGAAGCAAGGTACCCCTCTGAGGTGCCACGACACTACAATGTAGGTTTTGCTGACAGTACATTTCTTAAACATTAAGGAAATTATGACATGTATTAATGTGACAAACAATTCCTGTCTTTTGCCAGGTATCTGATGAAAAAGTCATCATCATCTCTAAAGAGACCTTGAGTAGTGGCCTTCAAGATCAAGAAATGGTTTATGACAAAGTAAAAGCCAACATGAAGGCCAGTAAAGAGAAGGTCAAAAGGAGGAGAGAGGAAAAGGGTCAGGAAGAACATTTTTCTGTGGGTGACCTGGTCCTAAGACAAAACATTAGGGAGGAATAAAGGAAGGGGGGCAAGCTGGGAAAGGAAATGCTCGGGCCCTTTAAAATCATACGGCTGGAGGGGAAAACTGCTGATCTGCTAAACGACAGCAAAGTGATGGTCAGTATAAATACTGACCATCTACATCATTATATCCAGCTGGAGGAGAGGATCCCTCACAAACTGATAAAGAAGGATCTCTCTCCTCTGGCTGAACAACCTCCAGTCTCTGCAGACAAGGATCAGAGCCCCATCAACACACAAACAACCAGCCAAGACAACTGTAAGTAAAAGTCCCAATGTGCAAAAAACTTAAGCATTCAGCAATGACATATCTTAAATTTCTCTGTCTTTACAGTGACAAAGGATATTTGGGCAGGTCGTAGAAAAACACAGTGTGGGCAAGGGTTGGCCCATACAAAATCAAAAGTGATAATCTGAAGACACTGGCTCCTCATGAGGAATTGGACAATGAGGTACTTGTGAAAAGAGGTTGTTTTTATTTCATGTTTTTGTTGAATGATAATTACTGACTCCATCATATAGATTGTGGATGCATATCTGAGAATTATGGCTAAAAGGGCACATGCCGGCCATATTGCATATATGGCAGGGCTCAAAGGGCCCATACACGTGTGAGTAATTTTTTCTCTTTTACAATGTGATCAAATATGGCAAACACAAGCAATGTTAACAATGATAACCAATATCATTTCAGTTTAAACTGGACCAGAAAGACACCGTGGTTGCTGCAGTGTGTGACACTAATGGTTGGTTTTGTTTTTAATTTTTTTCTTGAAGAATTTACTGAGCTACTTTGAACTTGAAATTATGTGTTCTCAGATTATTTATGCAAAACAGAGGAGGGCATTATTCCTGAATCCTTTTGGGGCATCAGAGGAAGACCTGAAACACTGCCGTGATACAACAAGGTCAGTATTAGTTTTCTTGTGAGGCATTTTCCAATACTGCACCCAACTAACTGAATTCTCTGTAGGGCACTTATACGGAAAATTTTCCCAGATGTGGGGCGATGAACATGCACTTCAGTGGCACACCCAATTCAAGTCGATGACACATCATGTGGTGTATTAGTTTGCAAGGTAACCCTTGGAGAATATCATGTAGTAGATTATTATTTTTTTTTGACTAACATGTCTCCATTAGCTTGCAGAACAAACCTTAATGGGTCAGCCTGTTGAGTACAGGGTAGACAGGGCAGGGGTGGAGGAGCTGAGGCTGCAGATTGCCAAGACATTACTTGCTGAAATGGGTAGTTGTTTCACTCAGAGTGAAAAATGTTAAATGTTGCCGTCTTACATGACATTTATGCCAGTGTTTTATTGTCTGCAGATGTCCTCTCACAAAAGCAACGACTTTAGCTGCTGTAAAAATAAATCTGAAATATAATTGTTTTATTTTGTTTTCATACTTTGTTTTTACTGAAATCTGTTTCACAAGATCAGCCCTTATTAAAAATAACAAATAATTTTTAAAATATGTGGATATTATGGAAATGTCATTGATTTGGGGAAAAAAACACAAATGACAGACTTTTAAAATAAATAATGATCAGACACTGGAGACAAGACTGACAGCACATAAAATATCTCCAACTTCGGATCATTTTAATATTGAAAATCATTTATATTGCATTTTTCACTAAATCAGTGACATATCTTATGAAATTGGTATTTAGAGGGGTAAAAGACTTTTTTTTAATTCTATATTTTACATAACAGGTGAGCTTGAACAGATCTGAAAGGAAACAAATTGTATTTGATATGTTTCTACAGCAGCTAAAGTTGTAGCTCACAAACATCTTAAACAGGACCAAAGGGAGAATCCCCAAATTTGGGACAGCTCCTATGAAATTGGCATTTAAAGGTTAAATTGCATATTTTTTTTCAAATAGACATCATTTTTTATCAGGGCTGAGCTCGATGAAGAGAACCGAGCAAAAAAAGAGGAAAAAAAACATTAAATATAAGTTTAAGTGGCAAAGCTGCAAAAAATACAGTTCCACTTCATCCACGGTGGTGGTCTGATTTGATAAAATTGATCATCTGCACCTAAAACACAGAACATAGTACATTACCATTAGCCACAGAACTGGAGACAGTTCCCCCCCACTCCCCCAAAACACATACACACACGCCCTGTAGCAACCAAAAATGGAATAACGGCCAATAATGTAAAAACTAACAATAACTAAGTAATTTTGGCCATTTTTAAATGTAATAAAGCCAATAATGTAATAACTTGCCAATAATGTAATAAAAACTTTGAGCCAATAACATAATAACTTTTTGCCACTAATGTAGTAAGTTATTACCCTTATCATCTCCTACCCTATCCCTAACCCTTACCCTTACCCTACGCCTCTCCCACCACACCTACAACATCAGGAAAAACCTCAAAGCCGACACCCACCATGTTTCCAACACTTCCATGGGCTCAGGAACCTGTGCCTCAGGGGTCTCCAATACAACCCCCAATGGACAACATCACAAAGACCTAAACAAGCTTACTACTGGATCAAAAAACTAGGGACCAAATTCCCAAATGGACTCAACCAATAGGAATAGTATGTTTACATTTGTTTGATTATTGTTAAGAAATTTTCCACATTGTATATTGTTTACAACTGAACTGTAAAATAAATGAAATATTGTAAATAGTTAATAAAATATGAGTAGAGAGGTTGGGAAATGATGATACAGGGAACAGTTCAAGGCAGAAACAAACCCAAGACAGACCCATTCCTCCCTACTCTTCTAAAAATATATTTATCCCCTTTCCAAAAGTCTTTTCATTAGGAAAAATCAATCTCCTCCCCCACTCCCCCATGGGGATGGGGGAGTGGGGGAGATAGAGGTCACAAGCCCGGACAGGCAAAAGGGAGATAGGGGTCCGGACAGACCCGCTCTCCTGGACCTTCTCCTTTCCTTCACTTACTCTCCTTTATTCGAGTCCATCATGTGCAAACCTAGATTAACCTAATTAATTATAACACTAAATAGATAGAATTTTAACAAAAGTTTACCTGCCAACTTTGGGGTTCCATCCTAGAAAATAACACCAGTTATAAATACCATCATGCAGAGGCTGCTAATAACAATTACATTATTGTTACTCTTTTTCTTATTTAATAATGCAACTAGCACTCCTTAAAATTACTACCTCTACCAATACTACAACTAGTGCCCTTACTAATAACCCTAAAAACCACTTACCCATATATTTCCCTATTTTTTTTTTAATTTAACAAATTTTTAATTGTAACTACCAAAACGGTCAATGATAACAACTTGATCCTCTATTAGTACACAATTTTCAGTATTTTTCTATTTGGTCAAAACATAACATTGAGACTGCATAGTACGTGACGACTCTGTCTAAAGATATAAACATGGAAATAGCCGTAAAAAATCTCCGAGATCCACTGGATATTTACATTATGACGTGCATCATAACAATTAAAACATACAGTCAGATGATAACACATGTCTGTAAACACTGACAGATGATTAAATTAAACGCAGCCTGTCCTCTTCCCACTCGGTGCAACAGGTTGGTACAGAGCAGTCTCTGTTAACTTTTGTGTAAATTATTGAATTGATAACTTGAGAAATTCATATTTATTCTGTAAGGTAGTTTCAGTATTTCACTGTTGATAAATGAAGGTTGTCAAGCATGCAAACCCACTAAGGGATTACGACCAATAGTTGCTTTATGGACGGAATTCCGTGCGCAGACCCGGGGTGCGATTAAATCAGCTCTAACCAAGGCGTTTATTGATGTTATTCTTCTTGGTAAACTTTCAGAATCACTTCTCTAGTAATTATTTCAGCCCTAATGTGCACGTGTTTGTGTGTATGTGCACACTGGGGTGGGACCCAGCTGTGCACGATTCAGAAAGCAGAAGGATTGTAAGCGTGCCACCATGTCGACAGTAATGACATGCAGCCCATTAAAAAAGATAATTATTATTATTTACCATTTTATCAGGGGGGCGCCCCTCTAATGAAATGGTAGGAGAAACACTGTTGTTTTCACATATAAAACAAATATCTCATTTTTCAGGCGTGGCAGCTTTTACTTTGTCGTGGCGTTGCGTCACGATCGATTACATGTCGGGGAAACCCTGTGTTATACATCTGATGAGTGATGTTTATGTTACCTCTGTGGTTTTGAGCTGAGCAGTAAGTAGTTTGTGCCTATTAAAAAGCTCTGTTAAGCTGCTACATGAAACCCATCAGAGTGAGTGGTCTTATTACGCCGCCATCTTTGACGTTTCTTTTCTTGCTTGCTGATGCCTTTTCTTTTTCTCTTTTTTTCTATGATGAAGCGTCTCAGAGGCTTTGATTGTAATGACTTGAGGTGTTTTAAATTTGTTTTTACTAAAGCTCTTTGTGTGTAGTAGTCTTCTCACCTTTCTCACCCCAGACCCATTTTCATGCCTGCATGTTGCAGTTCAGCAGCAGAAAAAAACAAGGAAAGCATATAGAGACATTTTTTTTATCCCTGAATCAGATTCCAGACTTTCCTTTAAGGCTCAGGTTCAACCCCGATGCCCTCAGTCCCAAGAAACACTCCTGAACAGCACACACACATGCACTAAAATAACACACACACACATGCACTAAAATAACACACACACACATGCACTAAAATAACACACACACACATGCACTAAAATAACACACACACACACACATGCGCAGTAAATTGCTGAAGTCAGTAAATATATTTGTTTGAATGAATTTCTGCCTCATTTGTCAGACATCCATCCCCACCTCAACCAAATCCCCGCTGCTGCTGGTAAAGTCTCACTCTGAACTCTCTTCCAAACTTGAGAGCCCTGCTTTCTTCATGTGTTTCAGTCCCGTGTGGCCTGATTAGCTGATGCTGATCACCTGAGCTTCAAATCAATCAAACCAGTGAGCAGGAGGACAGAAGACAGCTGGTGAAGAAGAGAGATTCTCCAGAGTGAGACATGTTTTAGCCGTGATCCTGCAGATATCTGCAGCTTTTAGCAACATGTCCTCATGAGGCCTGGTCATGGTTCAACAGCAGTTCCTGGAACATGAGGCCAAGACGTTTGTGCACATTCACACATGTATGTAACTTCTGCACATGGATTCTCAAATCAAGTCCTTTAATTGAAGTTTACACAGACATGCAGCTCCTGTCCAGGTCTTGATGAGAGCAGGTGAAGGAGAGATGATGATCATCATTTACAGCTCCATTTGAACACTTTGAACATTTTACTGAGAAAGAATTGTGGGTTCTAATTTTGACTGAAGTCACCAAAGACAAAACACACACTCTAATTTTAATCTTTTTTTTCTATTGATTTTCTGTTTGTTAAAAATGATTGCAGATTAAATTTTGTTACTGTTTTGTCAAAATGATTCTCATTTCTGTTTTCTTTGTAGAATAATATAAGGTACAGGAAAAAAACTTACTTTACATGATACAAAAATCACAAAGTGTAAACATTGAGGTCATTTCTTGAAAATATAAATGTACCATTAATTCTGTACTATATAGTATCAAACAACAAAACAAGCATCTATAGGCAAAAAATCTACAAATAAGTATGAATTATAGTTTATGGTAACCTCCTGGGTTGGTCAAATGATTCCAAGAGTAAACCATAACAGCAGAGCATTCCTGAAATACAAGAAAGGCAAACCAGAAGTTGCTCTTCTTCTTCCTCTCTTCTATTTTTTACTTTTTCGCCACTACGATGCCACGCAGGAACACGGCGCCCCCCAAAGCCGTGGAAAGCAACAATTACAAACCGAAGTTGGTCTTATGTTGGTTTTATTCGCCACTCCATCAGAGCATATCTACTTTTTATTTTCCTGTACCATATTTACCATAACTTGTTACTGTATTATTTACCTCACTGACTTATTTCTAATGTATGTTGAATATTTCTTTTCTGTGAAACTTTTAACAGGTATAATTATTTTGACAACTTTATTCAGAGTAAATAAAATCCTGAATATTTGAACTGCTAAAATGTGCACAATTGGGAGCCCAAAATAATTACACAAGCAAATGATTACTGTTTCCAATTTTAAAAAATATGTTATAAGCTCTCTGTGTGTGTGTGCAGGAAGCTTCAAGACAGTCTGGCTGCAGACCTGCACTGACAGGACCAGAAGCTGATTTGAAGTCTTTCAAAATAAAAGTGAATGTATCAGAAGTGTGTATTTTCCTCAAAAGTTTATTCAAAACCTTTCAGAATAAAAGCCATCAGAACAGGAAGAACGTATTTTTGTCGTCTGTGAATATACTTAATTTCTTGGGGCTTTATTTTGTGTATAGAATGTTAATATTTGTTTTCATGTGTTCAACTACATATAAATATGTTTATGAGTCATGAAAATGGCACAATTTGAGTCCCTCTCACCTTTAAGGGTGTATTTCATCTATTGAGTCACCTGACTATATAAACAACTTTACATATACACTGGAATGCACTCTTTAATACAGTGTTAAAAAACTGAACTGATTTGATCTTTTTTGAGAAATAATACAGTTTTTTTCATTTGACACCACCTATTTAGTCATGTCCCTCATGGCTGTGATGAAAGTTTACTTTGAAAATACCAATTAAAACTATTTAAAAAGTCAATAAATTTTGATATCAATCTAAACATCCATTTTTGCTCTATTGCTGCTAATGTTTATTTTTATCCAAATTAATTGTTAATTATTCACTAAAATCACAATTATTTCTGCACCTGAGTAGCTCCTCAACCCCGTTACACCAGTGATCCCACCCCCATAAATGCGATGCTGTGATTCAGAATTGCACATACAACAGGGAGTGACATCACTGAAGTCTTTTGAACGACACGACCACAGAGACAGGCAAGTTAATCCATGTATGGTTCATTCTTTCGTTCTTTTGTTTCAAAAGAAAATAACGAAAAAACGGACTTGTTTTTTTGTTTTTCTGTTTTAAAACCCAAACAGAAAAACGGAATAACAGAAGAACAGAAAAACAACATTTTACTGTTCTGGTTTCAAAAATGAAAAAACGAAAAATAAACGGTCAGGGGACATTAGTATAATCCGTTTTTCTGTCAATACCAATGAACAGAAACAGTGAAAATGGAGCCTTTTTTCCTTTTTTCGTTTTCTAACCAAAACGAAAAAACGTTTTTTTCATTTTTTCATTGAAAAGGGAAAAACGAAACCAACACAATCAAATTACGGCCGAATTTCGTTTTTTGTTATTTTCCTTTTCCGGTTTTTCGTTTCAGGTCTCAAAACGAATAAACGGAAGAGCGCGATCATAGTTAGACTGGCCTCCCTACCAAAATAAAAGCCTTCCTGATAAATGGGTAATAAAAGATATATTACGTTAAATGACGCTTTTATCTCTGTACAGTGTTTATTATAAACACTGCTATGATAATCTTAGTAATAATAATAATAATAATAATAATAATAATAATAATAATAATAATAATAATATCCATCAGAGACAATAAGAGACATTTAATGCGTGGAAACGAGATTGTTAATGCTTGGCTACGAGTCAGTTCACCTTCGTGAAAAGTGTTGATGATATGGCTTTTGATTATGAAATGCGTATCATTTTAACTTTGTGACATGCCAGCTGCATGGCCTGTGCTGATGGGCGACATCAACCTACGCTGGGACTGAAAACAACTATCTAGCTACCTGACAAGATCGCGGGTACAAGCAGCTGAAATTAACTTCCTCTGCAGGATGGCTGGGCTTATTCACAGAGACGGGGTGAGAAGCTCGGTGGTCCGGGAAGAGCTTGGAGTAGAACCGATGCTCATCCTGTTCTCCTCGTTGAGAAGAGCCAGGTGAGGTGGCTCGAACAGAACGTTTTCTCCCTCTCGCCCAGTAGATGGCAGTATGAGCCAATTCATAAGAATATCCAGGACTCAATTGAGGGACTGTCTGTCAGCTGGCCTCAGACGCCTGAGCGGTAGAAGCTGGATGGACCGACGGACAGACAGATGGATCGCTTTTTCCCAACCACGACACTCAGTAGCCTACGTGTATTCTAGTTAATTTAACCTCTGATGGTTGTTTTGAGCAAAAATTCAGAGAGAGTGACATCATTTTCGTTGATGTCGTTCTTCCCCTCTTCCATTTAGTCCAGATGGAAAGGGCGCGCACACCCCGGATTTTTTTTTCGCCACATGATTTTTTTGGACTCCTTACAGTGTCTCTTTTCAGAATCTGGTGGTTACCAAGCTGTAATAGGGTGCCAAAGGCTTTTTTGTGCTTCATTGCATCCAACCCAAAAAATGAAAAATTGAAATATGATGTAGAAATAGGCATAACTTGAGATGTAAACAACATACAGAGACAAACCAATACGTTTTCTCATATAATTTTGACCCAAGGAAATCATTGGAATGGTTATTTTTGACATTTGAAGACATTTAGACTCTATTTCTGGTCAAAAACAGCAAAAAAAAAAAATGGCCAAAAATGCCTGTATGACCATCTATCTTTTCATTTTTTCAAGCTCACATGTTGACTTTTATTCACCACCAAGCTGAAACTATGTCCAAAAGTCATCATTGAATGCCTGTGACCTTCTGCATTATAAAGCAGCTTCCTTGTATAAAGGACATCAGCTCGTGGGCTCAGGAACTCTTCAGAAAACCATCGTCAGTTAACACAGTTCACCTCTACATCTACAATGTCAAGATCACACTCTATCATGCAAAGACAAGGACAAATATCAACAACACCCAGAAACACCACCGGCTTCTCTGGTCTTGAGCTCATCTGAGATGGACTGATGCAAAGTGGAAAAGTCTGCTGTGGTCTGAGTCCACATTTCAGACTGTTTTTGGACATCATGGACGTGGTATCCTCCAGGCTAAAGAGGAAAAGGACCATCCAGACTGTTATCAGAGCAAAGGGCAAAAGACAGCATCTGTGATGGTATGGGGGTGTATTAAATTATTACTTCAGAGACATGAAGACACATTCTGCTTGAGTTTCAACAACAGGGACTAGACTGACCTACTGCCGTCCATGCCAGTCCTCTCATTGTTTTGGAAAACTAATTGTTGGAATCATGTCTTTTTAAATTTTGGTTAGAGTGAGGGGTCTCGTAAACATTTCTACAATACTTGTTATCATCAGGATTCAAAATAAGACACATGAGCTTGAAGTCCATTTTTTATTGAGAAAAAAAAAGAGAAAACCACAGAAAATCGGGAGAGTTTTGATTTTAATGTCATAATCCTAAAAGAGAAGACCTGATGATTCAGCCAGAGCATGAAACCACACAACTACTCTATCAAATAAGAATTACTGACAGTGATCTCACAGAAAGTAGCATTGTTAATGTCTTTCTGGCACAAAAACAGAAAAACAAAAAAAAAATTAATGAAACCTTTGTTAATACCATTATCTGAACTGCTCTTGCATCTAAAGATAATTCTCAGAGAATTTTGTCTCAGACTGAGATTTCACAAAGACTGAGGGGGTCACCAACTACAAGACTTTAACTGGATTAAGCCTACGTCTAGTCCCTAATTCTAACTTTAGAATTAGTACAGAAATACATCCTCTTTCATGGTTATATGATAATAATATCCCATTCTGATTTGCTTGTACTTCATGTGGGTGTTTTAGGTTTTTGTTTTCATCAATAATCACTGCGTTGAGTAAAGGTTGACTGGGGTCTTAAGGTCTTGGATGGTGGGCAGTGTGAGTGGAAGAAAAGTTGTACAAACTAGTTGTTGATTCTTAGTAAAAAGTAGCTCATTCAAGTGTACTAGTATATTTATTCTATACTAACACAGAAACAGTATTCTTTAAGTTTACTTTTTATATACTATATATTATTTACTTAAGAATAGTATACTGAAGTAAACTTGGCTTATACTGAAAGGAATAAAGAAAAGTAAAGGAATAAGACTAAGTACATTAACACTGAAACTTACACTTACACTTAAATACTCAACCCTGTACTTTAGAATGATTTTCTTTTTTTATGCCACAAAGTACTTAGACTTAGTATATCTGATCCAGGTACAGATTAAGGTCAAGTCATTGTTCTTACATTTAATTTAGCAGAATAACAATTGAGATATTTATCCTTGTTGTAAACTTGCATATTCAAAATCTTGCATTATCTCTCAGTACCTTAAAAACATAAACAGAGAAACATTTAATTTGATTTTATTGATCAAATTCCGGTTCCTTCATTAAGGTCTGGCAATAGAGTTATGTACATCTGTTTAAACAACAACACATTTTGTTTTAATCATTTAGGCCAGACAGCATTAACAGTTTTTTTTAAACTCATATATGAAATTACTTTGCTGACCTGTGAATCTTTGCATACAGGCCTGTCTGATTTAATAAGTACCTCAACTAAAACACAACAGAGTTTGGCACATGGAATAAAAGCAGAACCTTGACGTGAACGCGATTGTTAAAGAATAACCAAGTTAATTCAACCAAATGTACTATCTTTAAAGCATACAGCACTGTTGTTTCTCTTCTTTAGTCTGTCAGAGCTTTTACTGTGATGCAAAAGTTTTTTGTTTCATCTGTGCATGAAGGAGAATTACAGGAATGTAGAACTTTCAAGTATGCAACAAGTAAACTAGCAAAAACTCAAAAAATATTAATTTTTACCTCATAAACATATACCTATAGTATACTTCAGTTAACTAAAATGTGGATTAGAAGTACATGACTTGTATTTTTGTAGGATTTAGATGGGTATACTGGGAAGTGTACTTGGAAGTGTACTTTTGTAGACTAAAAAGTTCCAATTTCATCAAAAAAAGTATTACATTCCTGTACTTTCTGGTGCACTAAGTACATGGTCCATCTTGCTATACTTAAACTCAAGCATACTAAATAAAATAAACTTCAAGTATATTCTTTTTTCTAAAGGTGAAGAGCTGTCTGTCTCTCCTGAAATGTTTCCAAAAGACAGAGCAGTGGAAGCCGGTCATAATCACATATTAATATACAGTCCTGATCAAAGTCTTAAGAACAGTAGCACTTTGAAAAAGTAATTTACTGAAAACAACAAGTAAACTGAAATAGGCTGTTTATCATCTGATCAAAAGTTTGAGACCATGGATCAAACAATTACAAAAAACTCTCCAGACAGAGCATCAACTGTCTGAACTGATGGCCATTATTATAAACTTCCCTTGACCTCCATCCCCAAATGTTCTCTATGGGATTTAAATCAGGGGAACATGCGGGATGGTCCAAAAGAGTGATGTTCTTCTCCCTGAAGAAGTCCTTGGTCAAGTGAGCATTGTGAACTGCAGCGTTGTCCTGTTGACAAACCCAGCTGTTACCACACAGACGAGGGCCCTCAGTCATGAGGGATGCCCTCTGCAACATCTGCACGTAACCAGCCGCCGTTTGACGACCCTGCACCACCTGAAGCTCCAGTGTTCACTGAATGAAAAAGCACCCAGATCATGATGGACCCCCCTCCACTGTGCCGAAAAACATCTCAGGTGGGATCTCCTTGTCATGCCAGTAACGTTGAAGCCGTCAAGGTTACATTTTTTCTCATCAGAGAATAAAACTTTTTTCCACCTTTCAATGTCCCATGTTTGATGCTCCCTGGCAAAGTCTAAACGGGCAGTTTTGTGGCGTTGAAGGAGACGAGGTCTTTGAATTTGTTTTTTGTTTTTGAAACAGTTTTCCCGCATATGCCATCTGATAGTTATTGTGCTGCAGTCTGCACCAGTAAGGGCCTTAATTTGGGCCGAGGACCGCCCTGTGTCTTGACGGACAGCCAATCGGATCCTCTGGCTCAGCGCAGGTGTAATTTTTTTGGGTCTACCACTTGACTTTTTTGTTCCATCATGCTCAGGATCTTTCAAAAATGTAGAATGACTGTCTTACTGCATCCAACCTCAGCAGCAATGGCACGCCAGAGAGGCCTTGCTTATGCAGCTCGACGATCCGACCACGTTCAAGAAGAGAAAGCTTCTTAGCTTTAGCCATCAGGAGGGCATGACCGTGTGAATGCCAGACAGAAAATGAAAATTTGGAGGAGATTTTGGCTTTAATAGTCTGTGGTCTTAAACTTTTGATCAGCTGATAAACAGCCTATTTCAGTTTACTTGTTGTTTTCAGTAAATTACCTTTTCAAAGTACTTTTTGTCACACTCCCCCTTCTTGCTTTTGCATATTGTAGCTCTACTTAAACCTCATTAAGGTCCAAATGTGCAAAATGCATATTCTAGCAATTTTTCAACTGGTCTTAAGACTTTGATCAGGTCTGTAATACAATGGGTCAGAATACAGTATAAATGTTATCAAATGTAAGAAATAACCATTCAAATTATTTACCGAGGTCAGAATTGTATGGCAAATGTTATACATTTGTCTTTGTATGTTGTTTACTCCCAAAGTAATGCCTATATTTGCACATCATTTCTATTTGTAAGTTTTGGGCTAACTATAGTTAAGGGTTAAAAATGAAGGCTTTTGGGCATAGTTTCAGCTTGGCACTCAATATAATCTTTAAATAGACACTTAAAGGATTAAGAAAAGACTGGTGGTGAATAAAAGTCAACCTGTGAGCTTGAAAAATGAAAAGATAGATGGTCATACAGGCATTTTTGGCCATTTTTTGCTGTTTTTGACCAGAAATAGAGTCTAAATGTCATCAAATGTCAAAAATAACCATTCCAATGATTTCCTTGGGTCAAAATTATATGAGAAAATGTAGCGGTTTGTCTCTGTATGTTGTTTACATCTCAAGTTATGCCTATTTCTACATCAAAGTTCAATTTTTCATTTTTTGGGTTGGATGCAATGAAGCACAAAAAAGCCTTTGGCACCCTATTACAGCTTGGTAACCACTACATTCTGAAAAGAGACACTGTAAGGAGTCAAAAAAAAATCAGCAGGTGAACAAAAATCCGGGGGTTGCGCGTGGACCCCCCTTTCCATCTGGACTAAATGGAAGAGGGGAAGAACGACATCAACGAAAATGATGTCACTCTCTCTGAATTTTTGCTCAAAACAACCATCAGAGGTTAAATTAACTAGAATACACGTAGGCTACTGAGTGTCGTGGTTGGGAAAAGAAAACGATCCATCTGTCTGTCCGTCGGTCCATCCAGCTTCTACCGCTCAGGCGTCTGAGGCCAGCTGACAGACAGTCCCTCAATTGAGTCCTGGATATTCTTATGAATTGGCTCATACTGCCATCTACTGGGCGAGAGGGAGAAAACGCTGTTCGAGCCACCTCATCTGGCTCTTTCTCAACGAGGAGAACAGGATGAGCATCGGTTCTACTCCAAGCTCTTCCCGACCACCGAGCTTCTCACCCCGTCTCTGTGAATAAGCCCAGCCATCCTGCAGAGGAAGTTAATTTCAGCTGCTTGTACCCGCGATCTTGTCAGGTAGCTAGATAGTTGTTTTCAGTCCCAGCGTAGGTTGATGTCGCCCATCAGCACAGGCCATGCAGCTGGCATGTCACAAAGTTAAAATGATACACGCATTTCATAATCAAAAGCCATATCATCAACACTTTTCACGAAGGTGAACTGACTCGTAGCCAAGCATTAACAATCTCGTTTCCACGCATGAAATGTCTCTTATTGTCTCTGATGGATATTATTATTATTATTATTATTATTATTATTATTATTATTATTATTATTATTATTACTAAGATTATCATAGCAGTGTTTATAATAAACACTGTACAGAGATAAAAGCGTCATTGAACGTAATATATCTTTTATTACCCATTTATCAGGAAGGCTTTTATTTTGGTAGGGAGGCCAGTCTAACTCTCTTCCGTTTATTCGTTTTGAGACCTGAAACGAAAAAACGGAAAAGGAAAATAACAAAAACCGAAATTCGGCCGTAATTTGATTGTGTTGGTTTCGTTTTTCCCTTTTCAATGAAAAAATGAAAAAACCGTTTTTTCGTTTTGGTTAGAAAACGAAAAAAGGAAAAAAGGCTCCATTTTCACTTTTTCTGTTCATTGGTATTGACAGAAAAACGGATTATACTAATGTCCCCTGACCGACGTCATTGGTTGATTCGTTCTTCGTTCCAAGTTGAGGAGGGAGAAAAGGAATATTGAAAAATAATAAAACGGCTTGTTTTATAGTCATTTGTAGAGGTTTTTCGTTTTTTGCATCCTGACAAGAAAACGGTTCTTCCGTTTGTCGTTTTGGAACAAATATCAAAATAATCGTTCTTCGTTATTGGATCACAAATGAATTAGGAATTATACGATGGTACCCGGACCCCCTACAGTGCAAGATGCCACACTTTTGTGCAGCATATGGATGCTCAAACGAACGTTCCTTCAAAACAAGAGCCCGTGGAATCACCTTTCACTCGTAAGAAATGACTTGAGGGACATATTTAGGATATTTATTGCTAACTTAGTGGATTTGTACTTATATAATGCAAGCTATTTTGACCCTGACGTTTTCGAAATGTTTCTACCATTTGTTTACATAATAATCATTGAATATTTCTTTTTCATATTTCTTTTAACATGTTATTGTTATTTAGGTTTTCATAATGGCATTCAAGCATAGGCTACATGAATTACCCCAACAATATCATAATTTAGCTCAGTATTTTTGTCCTTACCATTAATGTTAAAGGTAAGAAGGGTGTAAAATGTTGTCAACAATTCATTTATCTTGGTATCTTCTCATGTTTTTAAGGTTTCCCCAAAACGCAGAGAAGAGGCATCAATGGGAACTTGCTCTTAGAAGAGAAGGTTTTTTTGCATCAAAAAACTGCAAACTGTGCAGCGAACATTTCAGGAGTGAGGATTTTGACAGGACAGGGCAGACTGTCCGGCTTAAGGCTGGTGTTGTGCCAACCATTTTCAACTTCCCTGCTCATCTCCAAAGGGTATATCATTGGCCAAAAAGAATATGTGATAAACTTATTGTCGCGATTTCTGCAAGTTTAGGAATACATAAAGTGTTGTGCATTAAGGACATTTTAATATTTAACTGTATATTTTAGCCGGTAGCAGCAAGAAGCACTGCTGCCTCTAGAAGAGCAGAAGAAAACCTGCCCATGGACCTGCACCAGGATGAGCCTCCACCTGATGTTGTGAGTATTTGTACACAACTAGAGCATCATATGGCTTATCATTATGTCATTTTTCTCAGTGGTGCCCAGGAAGGGATATGATGGTGTTACCTGAAGAACACAATATTATTTGAAGTTGTAATCTGTGTAAAAGGATAAAGAACCACAGGCTGTCACTTGCTCATGGCACTCATACACTTTTATGAATAAGCATGTGCAAACTACAACAAGGTGTAGGAAACCTTTACAATCAAAACTGACATTTTTGTCAAGAGACCCAAAACATAATTTCACCTTTAGCCAAGCCAATTTATTTAATTCAATTTATTAAAAGAACACTGATTTGGGTTTTATTTTGTAGACTTAAAGAACATAGTATTGTATTGAACTCAGCACTGATAGGTGAACATGAATTGTTAAAAAGTTACCGCTAATACTGTCCTCATTATCATTATTATTATTATTATTTATATTTTTTTCCAAAGTCTCTGGCAGCCACTGGAGAGGGGAGAAAGAGCCTGAAGAGGAAGGCCCCTGACCACCTGTATGCATTGTCTTCCTGCCCCAAGGCTATAAAGGCCAAACTTAATGCAGCCTTGGCAACAGTGTGGAAACTGCAGCGGGAGAAGAGCAAAGCCTTGGCAAGGGAGAGGAGGGCAAAGAAAAACACTCCAAATCAGGCATGCATGCCCTGATTTGGAGTGAATTTCGTATGGTTTAGAGTGACTCTTTATTTGGAGTGAATGTTGCATGGTTTAGTGTTACTGTTGGTTTGGAGTGAATCTTGAATTGTTTTGTAATTGTGCGCACCTGTTAATAAAAGAGACATTGATATCATGTTACTGAATGTGTTTATACAGAAATTAGGGCTGTCACTTTAGTGCATTAATTAGATTAATTTATTACACCGCAAATTAAAGCATTATAAAAATTAATTGCAAGATCAATCATAGCACACAAACATTTTGATATTGTCCAGCTGGAGGACCCGTACATTGAGCTTAGAATTTTCTAGACAAGTTGCCCTGACTTTGGTTTTATTTAGTCACCAATAAAAATGTGAATTTACAAATCTTCTCTTCTTAGTGTATTCATTTGATTAGTCCTGCACTACAACTTTATAATATCCTAGAATTCAAATTCTTTATTTGGGTACTTTAAGCAGATATGAGATTAAAATGTGATTATCTACTTTTAGAACCAGCATAAAATGAGATTAATTAGATTAATCAATTATAAATCCGGTAATTAGATTAATTTTTTTAATCGTCTGACAGCACTATTAAGAATGTATGATTAAATATAGGGGAGAACAGGTAAGATGAACGAACCATTCCCTTGATCCTTAAAACTATACACGAGTTGTCACGAGACCCTAAAATAAGAACACAAACATCATTTCCACCTGGCTGTGGAATTCTTCGACTTTTGTGGTATAATTATTTTTATGCTAAAGCAAATGGACCCAGGTCTAAACTTATAGGGTGACATCAGGTAAATTGGGCCATCAGGTAAAATGGGCTATTTAAGCTTTAGATGTCCCAGCCCCTCTGATTTTAAGAGCCAATGACAGCAAATGGTTTAAAATGGTTGACACAACTGTACTTGACAAGAAACAACAGATTTGTTTGGTCTGTAGGTGTTATTGTGGGAGGATCTTAGGCCCCATCCACACGAAGCCAAACCGAGGTCTAAACGCATACATTTTTTGCCGAATCTGCGTATCATCCATACGAAGACGGCGTTTTGGGGGTCTGTAAACGAACATTTTTGAAACCAGGTTCCAGAGTGAAAAGATTTTGAAACGCCGTATACGTAGCTCCGTGTTTACTGGCTCCCCGTAACTTTTCTGATACGCTTACGTCATAGTTTCATATCGTCATTGACACGCATGCGCCACACGCGGCAACAACAAACAACGGCAGCGTACGGTGTAGCATATGTGCTAATGAAGCTAGTGACCCTACTATACCTAGTGCAGCAAAATCTCCTTCTTCTCAATCACCACCAAGTTTAACAAACAATTATCAAGGACACATTACGGCACTTTATGATCACTTTATCACAATCTCTGTGTACAACTTTTGCCGCAAGTGCGCATGCCCACTGTTTTTTCGTCTGTTTCCGCTTGTTTCCATCATATCGTTTCAGCGCCCCTAGAGGTCTGGCATGTGTTTTACAGCGTTTTGATGCGTATCGAGTGCATTCATGTGGACGCACACATTTTCTGAGACGCCTTCGTCTTTATGACGATCATTTTGGAAACTGTTAAGCGTTTCGTCTTCGTGTGGATGGGGCCTAAGATTCAAATCTACACTGCACCAGAAAACTGCATGGTGAGTTGACTGGCATAGGGATTTCTGATAAAAATGATAAGGATGATGACTCAATTTAAGAAACATGTATATATAAAATGTTTGATGTAGAATATCTGTCTTGATGACACCTATTAGAAATAATGCTTAAAATGTGGTATTTGGACATATTTTTTGGAATATTGATGCTTTTGTTTGTGGCCCATTTTAGCTTAACCTATTCAGGTAAGTTGGGCCCCCGGTTTCAGCTAAAATGGGCCACCCTTTTTATCAGTAACAAATGCACACATGCACATGTTTGGAGGGAATGGGGCCTATATGTGGCCTGATGAGCAAATCAGTTGTTGTTCATTTATTCATTCATCATTTACAATGTAATTAATTGTCCTGACAATATGAAATTGTTCTAACAAAGTATGTTGCCATATTGACAGTTGTTTTACAATAAAAATTACTGACTATCCCTTTGCAGCTGGACTGGCCCAACTTACCTGATAAGCGTCCCATTTTACCTGATCGGCTGGCCCATTTTACCTGAACTCTGCTTGTGTAAAAAAGTTGGCACAGCTGACCTATCAAGACCTGTAGGGCCTATAAAAATATATATTCACAGCACAATTCCATCACAAGATGTAAAGAAAACAACCATTATTAGCCATAAAACCACATTTTAATAGAATACGTTGTATTTTGTGAGTGCCTGAAGCTATATTTACCAAAAAGTGGCCCAATTTAGCTGATATCACCCTACATTATGCATGTTAGTGATATTCAATGTATAGAACTATGTGAATCATTTAGCAAAATATCATTTTGAATCATTAAATTAATTAGGTTTTATCAAAACGATGGTCATAGGGCAAGAAGAACCGAAAGCCTTGGGGTAAATTGAACTAGTTAATTAACAATTCATATAATGTACATACATTATTTGTTCAGTTTAAGTTTAAAATATCATGTGGGTAAACGTACCCCTTTATATCTAGTATATGTATTAATTAGAAATATAAAATATCAAACTATTAAATGTTTAACATAAACACGGACAATTTAATTTCATTGTAATGCTCTACCATCTACTTTTTTAATTAAATATGAAAGTCCATGGTTATAATTATCCATAAATATGCAATAACATAACTACATCTCTGGCGTTTATAACATAACAAACCGTTTAAAAATCGGTTGAAAATTGAGCAAGCTATTGTTAATTACATTGTACGTGGTCCATAGGCATTAATGTTATCTGTGAGCCAGCAGCCCCGAGGTAAGATGGCCGCCGCGTAGCGACGTCAGCCCTCATTGGCTCACAGCGGCTGTGAGCTATCTAGCCTTTCTTATGTATATCTATCATGGATGTATTATGAGAACTGGATACCAGACCGCTGGGAACAATTTGTTTATTCAAGAAATTAAAAGAAAAACCTCCTGTGTACCAATTTGATTCTTCTCATAAAAGTTTAATAAAATTGATAAATCTTCATATTGTTTTTTACTTTTACTGCTTAAAATCTTTTCCACATCTTCCTAATTAACCACAGATATATAGTTTTTAAATGTTTTTTCTGTATTTAATGTTTTTATCTTTTTGCCATAAGCTCTCTGATGATCAAGAAAACACACAGACAGAGCCAGTTTGACCTCTGATGACTTGAACTTTGCCTCAAGGGTTAACAAAGTAGATAAAAACCTATAAAGAAACAGAACATTATTAGAGAAGCCAGTCTTAATCTGGGTCTCATCCCCGGGATCCATCCATGGTTCATCTAAAGACTATCAGATTGCCTATCAGCAAAATAAAAAGAGAAAATGAATGGGTAGCACAAGGACTTTATGCATTAAGAACAGTATGACACTTACAGCGAAAGCCTCATTAATATGTCCATGAAAAAAGGTAATACCTTTGAATCATCATTGAAAGTTAATCTGATAAGCAGTCACCTCTCAAATATGGGATAATAATATGAACAAATTACTCTGATTTATTTGGCTGATGGACTGCTAAAGTCCACGACAGTTTTTCTGTTGTTTAATCCCATGGTTTTAGAATAGTCATTTATAGAAAGTCATCAAATAAAAATCACTCGTCTTAAACTCTTATTATAAAGACTTATTACGTATATAATGTCATTATATTACATCGTAGTCGGATCATGTGCCCTAAAACTCATTATTTGAGTTTGTACACCTCTCATACTGTAAATTTCACCCGCGGTAGATTTTTATCGTGGCCGCGCGTCATTTCATTAAGACCGCGCTTCGCTCGTTCCCATTGACGTGAAGCATTATGGGAGATGACTTTACTGCGCCTGCTCTATGGGCCCAATGATCAGGAAGTAAACCCGGAAGCCAGAAACTTTTTCGGCGTATGCGCTGGGTGAGCAACTCCCATAGAAATGAACGGGCGCCATGTTTCCGTCCGGCATCCAGTTAAAATAATACATCCATGCGTGGGACGCGTGGTTTAGCGGAAATTGAGAACGCGTGCGCGCTCCCGCGGTCACGGGAACACTTCTAACGGACCTGAGCGCGCTCACCAGCAGCTCCGTGACTGACAGAGACTGTTGAGCCTCGGGGCCCGGCTCTGTGTGAGCTCTGTGGACGCGGACAGGAGAGAGCAGAGGGAGGCTGACAGACTGCAGGTGAGTCTTTCTCTCTTCTTCACTTCTGTCTCTCAGCACAGTTTGTTAGTCTGTAGAAAATGGCGCAGACAGAGGAGATCTGCGTCACTCTCAACTTTACTTTCACTTTGACTGTCAGGGAGCGGCTCACAGAGACTTTGGTAAAGTTAGAAAGATATTCACAGATTCAGACTTTAGGGGTCAATAACTCATCGATGAAACACCGCAGTGACAAACCAGACCCTCTTTTTAATCTCTGTCAGAAAAACTGTTTTCAGAGAGACAGCAGAAGCTCAGATGTCCTGACGTCATTTCCAGTGACTGTCTGTTCATCTGTCTGCAGGGACAGCTGTCTCTGTCTCTGCTGGTGGCCTGGCTCTGTTTGTGTGAAACTGAATATAAAGAGTAAAGAAAATCACCATGAACAGACTTTAGGAAGTCAGGAGGAGCAGCATCAGGAGCGTGACAGTGACTTTGGGTTCATCATGTGAGGGAGGACCTCAGAATGAGTTTGTTGGTTTTATCATTTCTACACTTCACCCTGGAGTACTGCATTAAAACACATCCTTCAGTCCTGTTTTGGTTTAGAAAATCACAACTTTAGCTGCTGTGTAAACATTACAGATTACATAATTATTTCATTTTTTACTCAGATCTCTTCATCAGTCTCAGCCCTGATGGCACACTCCACAATCCCTCTCTTCACTCCATCATAATGACAGACAGCCTCCAAATATTCCATCATTCATCATAAAATTCAGTCATCTCCATATTGTATTAAATTAATGCATTCATTGGTTTGTGACAACATTTTAGGCCAAGCAAAAATTTTCCAGAATCTTAAATTTGATAATATCAATTTTAGGCCATAAAAAGATTAAGTCTGTCCACTTTTGTTAATCTGGGTCTTACATTTTATTTTGTCAGGTCTTAACTGATGTATGTCAATTCATTGCTCCCATTATTGCCGCCTTTTTCAATTTATGTACTTGTTAAACTAACCAAAATGACATTAAAACAGAAAAAAGTCTGAAAAACTAAATTAAAGTAAAACCCAATTCAATTTTTTTAATTTATTTTTTGAGCATTTTGGGACTTTACTGAAAGGAGAAAGACAGTGGATAGGCTTGTGAAAGGGGGTGAGAGAGTAGGGGAAGTAGGGATGTAACCATATGAAAATTTTGTATCATGGTTATTGTGACCAAAATTATCACGGTTATCATTATTATTGTGGTATTGTTGCAGTGTGCTCAAAATGTTCAAAACGTGCTTCAACACACAATTGAATCACTTAACCCCTTCAATATTATTATCATAATGGTTCTTTTTGTCTTTTTTGTCGATAATATGTCAAGAAATGCCCTTAAAGCACATTTTTGTCCTTCTTTCATGAAAAATAAAAATAAACAATTCTGGAAAGTATTTGTCATTATTATGTTATTAACGGTGTGATTACAAGAAAAAACAACTGATTTGAACTTTAAACAGGATTCTCTTTATAAACAGCTGTAAATGAACATGTTCAAAGTTTTGAGATGACAAAAAATGAGCTTAAACTATTTTATATACACTCACACATTTTAGTTTACCTGCAGCAGGGGTCGGCAACCTTTTCAATCAAAAGAGCCATTTTGCCCATCACGCCCACCAAAAAAATCTGTCTGGAGCCACAAACACATTTGAATCTTAAAATGACAACAGCACCTGCTGACTCTACATTATTATGACATTAGATCTATAAGCAAACTGCTTTACCACCTGACATGACTGCTCTATAATAGGCCATGTACTTTTGTTGCTTTAACTTGACATTAGTGTTATACCATATTATTTTGAAGTAATTCATTTAGAACTAAAATGACAACAATGGTGTGTTTACTTTAATTTTCAGGTTTTTCAACAAAAATAACCATCTATTAATATTAGCCCTGTTAACACTGTTATTTTCATTTTTTATTTTGTTATTGTTGTTGCTCCGTTTTTTTTTCTTCTACAGGATCAGGTTTTACTTTCAGTGGAGAAATCATAAATATCTATTTGACATCATCAGGTGAGATGGGGGTCAGAAGGTCTTCCCCTCACATTTTAAATTAAAGTCATTTCTCTCCTGTATTCTGATCTTTATTATGCACAATTTTATCATAATCATGAAGTAGTCTTATGATTTTTGAGGTGCTTTTCGACATCTCATCAGTGTTTTAGAAGTTTATCCCACATAATTAGTCAATGTTTAGTTTCATGCCAATTTTGATGTGTCATTAAAAAATTGTCATATATATATAACACAGTTACTCACACACCTGAGTCTGTAGTTAGTGAATGGGAGATAATGTGAGGGGGACTGACTGCAATCATAACGCAGAAATGGTAATAAAAAACATCCACCTGATATCTTTGTGTAAAAATCCCCCGCTTCAACAACGCCGTCATAGTCGTGCTGAATTATCGTCTCTCCGTGTCGCTCGTCTTTTCCAAAACTTTATCACCGACATGCCTCTGTTTAAGAAGTTTAAATCCCTTCACAGCAGCAATTGAAAGTATACGAGCTCATCAAAACATCTTCATCAGAACTTAAAATGAACATCAAGTGAGCTCACAGCTAAAGATGCAGCAGCGTCCTGCTCTCACTCCGACCTGCTGCAGGTCACGCAGAGGTCATGGGAGGTGCACACATGACGCAAAGTTAGCGATGTCAAAACCAAGAAATTGTCATTAAAAGAAAAAAGGCAGATGGTGCTAAAACATGCAAAAATAACATCAATTAATTAGAGTTTAATGCAGGTCAAAGAAGACGTTTTTTGCTCTTCTAACCTCTGAGTCCAGAGAGCCACTGGCGAGGGGCAAAAGAGTCGCATGCGGCTCCGGAGCCTCAGGTTGCCTACCCCTGGCCTACAGCATTAGTGTCCACGTTACAGCTCCTTATATCAGACCATGTCCAGGACTTTTTTTTTTTTAAATGACGATAGTCCCTGAACCAATTAACCCCCTTCATGATTCTCCTTTGGTCTCCCCTCTCCCTGGCAGATCTCCTCTGTATTTGCTCCTCTAAATATTTCCAAATTACGATCGATGAAATCCATAAAACACAAACTTTGACGAAAAAAGACGATCTTATTCAAAATACGGTGAAAACAAAGGCAAGAACACAGCCTAGAATTATAGTAATTCTGTTATTTATAAGATTCATAAATTTTTGAAGAGAATTACTGATATGTCACCTGTAATTCTCTCAGGTATGGCTCCCTGAATCCTCTCTCTCTCTCTCTATCTCTCTCTCTCTCTCCCTACGGCTCTCTCTCTCCCCCTATGGCTCTCTCCATATTTAATTGAAGAGTTCCTGCCGTTGAAATCGTGCACGTCTTTTTCTTTTGCTGCAGCTTCATGTTTAGACAGGGAGACTGTCATGTATCAGTTTCTCCTAAGGATCCTTGTAAAAATCCAAAATTTCAAGAAACTCAGATGTGGCTCGAACTTTTGCTCTCAGGCTCAGAGGCCATACAACGCAAACTGTGCATGCATGCGTCAGTTTAGACTGCTTAGTCGAGGACAGATACATAGTTTAGGCTTTTCCAGGCAAACAGCAGCAACACCATGCGCTATTGACACAGGGTGGTGATCAAACACAGTAAGACGGTAATTTTAAAAAGACACAGTAATGATTACTGTGGGATTACTGTGGGAAATACTGTGGGTTACCGGTAGAATGGCAGTTTACCATTTTACTGGTAACCGTTACATCCCTAAGGGAAAGACACTCTGCAAACTGTTCACAGGCCGAACCTGAACCTGGACCTGCAGAAGCACGTACATGGGGTGCCTTGTTGCTAACCACTCTGCCAAACCAGCACCCCAAACCCAATTGAATTTTATAAAATTTAATAACCAGGACACTTTCTTTCTCACTTCATTATATAAACAACATTTGTTCTTGATTGTTTATTGGCTGTTCTGTGTAAATAAATTTGGTTAGTTTGAAAGCAGTTATGTGACTGTGATTTTTCCTTACTTTCTCTGACTTTGTGTAGATCTTAAATTTCATTTGAAAGGGTCTTAAAAAGGTCTTTAAAAGCCTTAAATTTGTTAAACTCTGTTTTGTAACAAAAACCATTGATTTAAATGAAGAGACATTTCTCTCTAATCTGAGTGCTGTAGAATAAAGCTGAGCAGTTTGATGATCAGGGTGAGTTTGGTGTCACTGCAGTCATCAACAGTACAGTTATTACAGTCATCATGGTCATTATTGATGAATAAACACATTTAACCCTTGTGGGTTGCTTTAATTTTCTACCCTTTGAGGTAATCAGAGGACATTGATGTCCTCTCCGAAAAGCTGCTATAAAAACAGAACAGATTAATATTTTTTGCTCAAATCATTCAGTCAACTTCAGTTCTAATAAAAATACCAAATATTAAAGCATTTATTGTATTTAACGAAACTGAGTTTTTAGGTGACCTTTGAACCCTGAATGTGTGAAAGCATTTATTCATGTTGCTGCCAGAGAAAGTCAAACACACAACCAGACTGACCGACACAGACGTTTGTTACCAACTGTTGCTTTAACCCAGCTCTCTCACACACACCTTCACTGCTCAGTGTTACACTGACCTTCTTTAGGATCAGTGAAGACTGGATTATTATGGGATGGACTCCTGTCATCATTCAGCAGCACTTTAATCACCACACTGACAGATTTTTAACAAAGACAGCAGCAGATGTGACGTACTGAGAGTCTTTGTTTCATGTTTTTAAGATGAAGCCTCTGCACTGAGAGGTCAGTGATACTATGAACATCCAGGTTTAAGACACTTGCTGATTGGTCAGATCATCTAGAGCTTCATGGAGCTTGTCACACACATCCAGACGCTCTTCAGCAGTCACACACATTTTATGTCTTTGCAGCTCATGTTTTTGGTCATTGTTGTGGTTTCAGAGTTTGACAGCCCAGCGTTCAGTTTGATCCTGTTACATCTGGACATGAAATCAGAGTTTAGGCTCAGAAAAGCCACAGCTGTGACAAACTAAACAGCTTTAAGATCTTTGATTGGAGAAGTTTTGATTTTCAAATCTCATTCTTATAGGGCTGGGAGATATGGACTTTTAATGCAATTTCTGATGTTTTTTTTTTCACAAAACTCAATTCATGAGGAAAATTGTTTTTCGTCCCTTTGAAATAAATAACTTTTATTGACAACACAGAGACTGTATAAAACAAGTTTTGCCCCAGTGTTATAAACATTCAGTCCTACTCATCATTATTGGCACCCATGAAGTTTAAGTGTACAATGTTGAATATCTTCTTGAAAAAAAATGAAGTCAAATATTTGTTTCTATGGAGAACCTGTGTTTGACACAAAAGAGCAATTGATAAAAATAAATTTTAAGCAATAACACATGGGAGGAAAAAATTGAAAAAGCAAAATTTGCTGTGTCACTGGTATTGGCACCCTTGCTGCAAATCAGAATGGAACCACATTGTGACTCATCTGTGGCAAATCAAAATGAGAATTACTTGTGATAAACTGTTTGTGCTCATGTGACATCAATTAGCCAATGAATGATGGCTTCTTTTTTTATTAAAAAGCCCCCCCCCCCCTCCCCCACGTTTCCAAAGGGTACAAGGCCATCTCCAAAGACCTTGGTATTCCTGTATCCACAGTGCGTATTGTTGTTAAGAAGTTTGCCAAGCATGGAACTGTCAAGAACCTCCCTGGACGTGGGAGGAAGAGAAAAATTGATAACATAAGTCTTCGAAGGTTGGTGCGAATGGTGGGAAAAACACCACGTCTAATTTCCAAAGACCTGAAGACCAACCTGAAACAGTCTGGAGTCATTGGCTCAATGAGTACCATACGATGCACACTAAACCAAACAGGGCTTTATGGGCGAAAGCCAAGGATGATACCACTGCTGAAGAAAAAACACAAAAAGGAAAGACTAATATTTGCCGAAGATTACCTGGACAAACCACAATCCTTCTGGGAAAATGTTCTGTGGACAGACGAAATGAAAATAGAGCTGCTTGGCAATGCACACCAACAGTTTGTGTACAGGCGGCGCAATGCAGCCTACAAGGAAAAGAACACCCTATCAACAATTAAGCATGGTGGAGGTTCCATAATGGTTTGGGGCTGCTTTGCTGCATCAGGTACTGGAGGCCTTGACTGTATCACAGGAATCATGAAATCTGAGAATTATCAAGAAATTTTAGGCAGAAACGTCCTACCCAGTGCAAGAACACTTGGTTTGAGTCAAAGATCGTGGGTCTTCCATCAAGATAAAGACCCAAAGCACACATCCAAAAGCACTCAGGAATGGTTGAAAAGGAAAAAATGGACTGTTTTAAAATGGCCAGCAATGAGTACTGGTCTGAATCCAATTGAAAATTTTTGGTATGGTTGAAATCTGCCATTGGGGAAAATAAACCTGCAAATGTCCAAGAGCTTGAACAATTTACAAAAGAAGAGTGGAAGAAAACACCAGCTGAGAAATGTAAGAAGCTTATAGATGGCTACAAGAAACATTTGGAGGCTGTCATCAGTGCCAAAGGGTGTGCAACAAAATACTGAAGAGGGGTGTCATTATTGCTGCACATGCTTTTTTCGGTTTCCTCTTTGAAATTACAAGTTGTAACTTGTAAAACTATTTATTGCTGAAGTATTTTGGGCCTCCAATTAAAAGATCCTGATGACATACATTTGGTACATTTCGATTCATTTCTGCATATATTGTTAAAGTAATGCAAATAATGAAGGGGTGCCAATAATACTGAGCAGGACTGTATGTTCGTGAACTATACTGCATTCACCTCTTATCCTTAAAGTGCATGCTGTTTGTCATCAAATGTTAATTTTGTAGTTTGGACGTAGGCAGGCTCATCTACATAAATGCTAAAGCTGCACTATTTTCACAAAAAAATGAAATAAACTTTAACACTCAAAATTTGACAGGGTCTGCAATCATAAAGACATTTTTGATTTTCAGTTTTCATATTTTCAAGCAGTGGCACAGTTTACAGATGGAGTGAGGACAAGTCAAGAGAAAATCTGATTTCTGGATTTTAAATGAAGGGAGGAAATCAGAAAAAAGTCCAAAATAAGTGAGAATTATTAAACACAAAAATTTAAATAAAATCACAATAGAAAGTGTTACTCAGTTTGAAACAAAAATGCTTACACAAACAAAGAAGATCTCTAATTCAGGAAATAAACCTCTTAACTTAGAGGAGAAGATGTCTTTAAAACATCTGTCTTCTGGGTCAGTGGTTATGGACTGGTCCAACTTCAGGACCCACCATCACCCCTTGCTGACAAGCTGTGACTCAAAGCGAGGATAATTTTCAAAGTCTCAAATGTTCTTTATGAAAAAATGCTGCAGGTTGGAACTGAGATAATACACGATATCACAGTATGACAACACAAATAAATGTAATGATAAATCAAAATGGCCAGCAGGTGGTGATGCTGAAGAGGAAAATATTCCCTTTACACTCAATTATCTTATTTTAATTACAACCAAAAAGAACTTCTTAGGACACAAGGTTTAAGAGTACGGGCTCTACAGGCGTGGCGCAGCATAGGGGGTGCAAGCCTGGCACACCCCGCGCAGTGTTAATTGCGTCCGGCGCACTGCCGTGCGCTGCCAATTTTACAATTTGGTAGACCGTCTGCGCAGAGGTGGGTGTGACGGCGCACCAAGGGGAGGTGATGGCGCACCAGGGGGAGGTGTCGGCAGATTCATGTTGGCGCAGTGACAATTTCGTGCCAAAAACAGTGCAGAAAGTGCGCTGAAAGCTCGCCAGCTGCAACCTGGTCTAACCTTGGCGCAGGGCGGAGCGCACCCTCCACAGCTGTAATTTGGTGACAAGCGCACATGTGCACACGCCTCAGAGGCAGGTTTCCAGAGTGTCAGGCACATTTTAATGCAATAAACAATCACAGCAATCACTATTTAATGTCCCCGTCTAAACCAGCATATACATTTGTATCTATATTAACTTTCCCGTCACATCTGATGTCGGATTAAAGCCGTTTGTCATAATGGAAACTTCACCTGATGGCAGCTGGAAGTTTGATGCACATCTTACAAGTCAACAATAAACAGCCTTAACATCTAATACTGAGTAAATATCTGGCTTCTCTCGTTTCATTTAATTCAAAGAAAAGAGGGAGAAAAAAGACGAAAAAAAAAGGAGAGAAAATAAATGTATGTCACTCAGGATTTACCTGTTATTTCCCATATTCCTCTATTTTAGTCTTTATTTTTAACGTGCTCTAAAAAGATGGAGAGCATTATTGCAAGGAGGATGAGGAGGAGACACCGGGAGAGTATACAGTTTATCACTAAAGGCTCTGCTATTTGGCGATGACAAACCAGGAGTGCAGGTGGATCACAAGCATGAATGGATAAGCCAGCTGTGGTGTAACTGTCTCTTATTTTTTTTACTCCTATTAATGACAAAGGAACAGATTACATCTGTCCTGGGAGCTGGCCCACACGGTGACTCGCCAGCGTCTCCACTCCTGGGTCTTTCCAGCACAGTGTTTCCACGGTGGCGGGATAATTCAGACCAATCAGACGCTGCGCCTCAGCCGCAGCGCATTTAAAGGCGAGGAGAGGCGCTCATTTGATTGGTGAAAACAGCGATCGGTTGTGTTAATCCCACTCACGTCTATTCTCCTCCTATTCTGACATTTGCGCGGAGACGTGGAGACGTGGGCGTGGACGTGCAACCTCTGCGCCCCTGTGCGCCATGAGTGCGCCTCTCTTGGCACTGCAGGAAACTTGCAAAGTGCGCAGGTCACACCCTGTCCGCGCGGCGAAGGTCGGCGCAGGCAGGTGCGCCTGCGCTTGCGCCTGGTCTACGAAATTAGAGCCCTACAAGTCTAACTGTAGCTGTGATCAGCCTACATCAGTGGTCATTGTCGGCAGAGAAAATCCCCTTTGTTCCTGGTATGATTCTTCCTTGTTTGTGGCTGGTTCTTCATCACAGACTCTTGCAGTCTGTGTCTCACTGAGGGAGAGGAGAGAACTTTCTACTGTATCTAATGAACGTAGGGGCCAAATGGAGCTCATGAAATCCCATGTCATAAATAATAAACTATCCCTTTAAAAGACTGAAAACAATATTTGTGGATTCTGCCAGAGTTTATTTAAGAGGAGAACAGAGAGCAGGAGGAGCAGGAGGAGGAGCAGGAGGAGGAGCAGCGACTCAGAGACTAAAGACATGATGACGGAAAATGTAAAAGATACAGAACAGATAAATAAAGTCAGTGGTCAACTTCTTTTACTTTGTTTACTGACTGAGGTGGAGGTGAGGTGTGTTTTATACAGCCCTACTTCAAAAATACTGAAATATCCCTTTAAGTCTAAAATCTGAATCACTGATGAAGTCGGAGCTGAAATTCACTCTGAGACCAACAGGAGAAAAGATCATGAGCTAAAGATTATTTTTTAAAATTTGTTTTCTTATTTATACTTTCACTCTTTTTCTTATTTATTTTTGTTGTTCATTTACAGTTGTGCCCAAAAGTTTACACCCCCCAGCAGAATTTCAGATTTTTTGTCCTTTTCTCAGAAAATATGAATGATAACAAAAAAACCTTTCTGTCAGTCATGGTTAGTGGTTGGGTTTTATTGAAAAAATGATGTGATGAGTGATAAATAAAATGATACTCTTTTTAAATCAGAATGACAACATAAACTTCAAAAATTACCCTGTTCAAAAGTTTACACCCCCAGTTTTTAATACCGTGTATTTCCCCCTTTAACATCAATAAAGGTGTGTTCACACCGCAAGCGACCCAGCTACCAAAGTCGCGTCACCCACTGAGGTAGCGTCGCGCGTCCATAAATAGCCTACCTGTTTGGTCGCCTGGAGTCGGCCAACGGTCGGTGACGTCACGTCCGCTAGAGTTTTACCGCGATCGTATCATATATCCCATAATAGGGTGTAAAAGCGAACATTATTCCAGCTGTGTCCTTTTCACTCACTTATCAAACACAAAACTCTGCAGCTGATGATGCAGCAGCATCCTCTGTGAGTTTACTGCGGTCTGTCTGCAAATGTCCTCACTGAGATTAGTTCCGCCTATGCGGAAGTCATCCGCCCTGTAGGCCGGATGAATAACAGCACCGTCCCACGTACACACACCGCTGATTGGCTGATGCTGCACAGCCACGCACGACATCGCCTGAATAGATCAAATTTTTTTTAACTTTGACATCGCGCGACGAGTGAAGCGGTCGTCTTGCCGCCAGCTGTTGCGTCGCGGGAGGGTTAGCCCCGCCCCATCGCGGCTGTACATTGACTTTGCATGGAGAGTGATCGCCGAGGTAGTACAGGTAGCGTCTGGTGTGAACGCACTTTAACAGCTTGAAGTCTTTTGTGGTTGTTGTGGATTAGGGTCTTTATTTTCTCAGATGGTAAAACTGCCCATTCCTCTTCTCAAAAAGCCTCCAGCTCCTGTAAATTCTTGGACTGTCTTGCATGAACTGCATGTTCGAGATCTCCCTAGAGTGGCTCAATGATATTGAGGTCAGGAGACTGAGATGGCCACTTTAAAACCTTCACTTTATTCTGCTGTAGCCAATGGCAGGTTGATTTGGCTTTGTGTTTTGGTTCATTGTCATGTTTGAACGTCCAAGAACGTCCCATGCGCAGCTTCTGGGCCGATGACTGTAAATTTTCCACCAGTATTTTCTGATAACATGCTGCATTCATCCTTCCATCAATTTTGACCAATCTTCCTGTGCCTTTGTAGCTCACGCATCCCCAAAACATCAGTGATCCACCTCCGTGTTTCACAGTAGGAATGGTGTACCTTTCATTATGGGCCTTGTTGACTCCTCTCTAAATGTAACAATTATGGTTGTGGCCAAAAAGTTTAATTTTGGTCTCATCACTCCAAATGTCTTTGTTCCAGAAGTTTTGAGGCTTGTCTCTGTGCTGTTTGGCATATTGTAAACGGGATATTTTGTGGCATTTGCGTAGAAATGTCTTTCTTCTGGTGACCCGACCATGCAGCCGATGTTTCTTCAAGAGTCTCCTTATTGTGGATCTTTAAACATCCACCCCAGTTTCTTTCAGAGAGTCCTGTATTTCAGCTGAAGTTATTTGAGGGTTTTTCTTTGTGTCTTGGACAATTTTCCTTGCAGCTGAAATTTTTGTTGGTCTGCCTGACCGTGGTTTGGTTTCAACAGAATCCCTCTCTCTCCACTTCTTCATTAGAGTTTTAACAGTGCTTCTTGGCATCCTCAGTTCCTTAGATATCTTTTTAAATCCTTTTCCTGTTTTATACAGTTGAAATACCTTTTCTCGCAGATATTTTGACAATTTTTTTGCTTTACCTACGACGCAGAAACCTGAAATTTCATCGCAGTGAAAGATGCACGTGTCTGTCAGGAGCTCAGAAACTCACTGAGCTTTTATACACACACACAGATTACAAGCTAATAGATCACAGGTGAGGATGGTTACCTTTAGTAGACATTCAAACCCATTTGTGTCAAATTTTGTGCATGTTATCAGGTCAAAACTGCCAGGGGGTGTAAACTTTTGAACAGGGTCATTTTTGAAGTTTCTGTTGTCATTATGATTTAAAAAGAGTAAACTTATCATTTTTTCAATAAATGTTTTCAATCAACCACTAACCATGAGTGACAGAAAGGTTTTTGTGTTATCATTCATATTTTCTGAGAAAAGGCCAAAAAATCAGAAATTCTGCTGGGGGGTGTAAACTTTTGGGCACAACTGTATGTAAATAAATTATATAGTTCTCATGAATAGAAATATTCAGTGGAAGAGTCATTAGGTTGTTTAATGAAGATGTCCTGACTGCAGGACACTTTTCTGTTACATGAGGTCTTTTTAACCAGATCTCATGAACAGATATTATTGATCAATGTTGTCCAAAAAAAGCTGATCAGAGCATCCCTATTATCTACTGAAGTGTTTTTGAAATAACAAAGTAAAGATGAGAGGCTGTGTGGTGGAGACTGAACGTCTGAGTCCAGCTCTTCAGTTCTTGTTGTTAAAGAGCTGGACCCTGACAGATCAGACAGCAGCTGATTTTATTTATTTATTTATTTATTTATTCATTCATTTAGTAAGAATCCTGTCAGAGAATTATGATCTCATGTCCCAGAGAGAAAATGATCATCAGCAACATTTAACAAGAGCTGTGCAGCCTTAGTGAGTTCTTCATCTGAGAGATTTGTATTTATTCTAGGCCGAGTCATTCTTCAGATCATTTTAACAATCCAGCTCCAAAAATTCAACAGTTTATGGTTCAAGGCTTCTTCTTCTCTTTATTAAGGGAAGGATTGTAGAAATGAACAAGAAGGAAGAAGTGATGTCTCTGAAATCCTCTTCAGTTCTACACACAGACCAGAGTCAGAACAAACTGTCAGAAGTTCAGTCTGACCTGAGGAGCTGAGATGTGACCTTTGACCTTCTCCATCCAGAACATTCCTCTGTTAGAGTCTCATCTGCTCCTCTTCTCTGTCCACAGGCTGGTTTACCTGCACGGACCTCAGACACTGTCCTCTGGACCTCAGAACCAGAAGATGGAGGATCAAGACTGCAAAGACACGGACGCAGCAAAGTCCCCACAGTCCAGAGCTGACTCTAGGAAGAGGGACTGGTCTAACGATGAACCCCTATACTTGAGTACTGGACCAAAACCAGGACCAAAGTCCCCCCTGTCCAGTGCTCTCTCTGTGAAGAGTGACTGGTCAAAAGATGAAAACCCGGTCTTCAGTCATGGACCAGGACCCTCAGATTCAGAGTAAGAGAACTTCTTTAAACCAGCAGACTGTTTAGATCCTAAACTTCATGTTCAAAGATCAGGAGTTTTCACTGCACCAGAATATTTAGAGGATATTTGAGACCTCTTTGAGATCTTAGACCTCAGATCTCTTCACTGATCCAGTCCATCAGAGTCTGATAGGTGGTCTGTGTCTCAGGGGAGGGGCCTGAAGTCCTCCATAGTTTCCATGAAGCTGGGTGTTGACATAGACCAGGTTCAGAAAATGTCCCTCATCCAAAGGTCCAGAGCTTCATGATGTCTGACTGATGATCCAACAAAGTCAAATTTATGATCCTAAATAATCTCAAACACAGACACATCTGTCCATCCATGAGGACAGAAACACACTCAGCCCTCGCTTCAGTTTGGACCTCAGGTTTATGATCACGGTTTTAAGTCAGTTTGGTTTTAACAAAAACTTCTTTTTATGTTTCATTTTTTCTTATCAAAATTTTTTTTAGTTTTCAGAACAGTGAGGGCTCGAGGAGAAGAAGCTTTTATTTTACCCCTAATTTTTTTTTTATCTGACTTTGATGCAGAAAATACATTTCCATGAACATTCTTAATACAGTTTTCAACAGTAAAAAATCAACACATTCCTAGTTTTTTTTATCTGTAGAACATTTGTTATATCTATTTTTCAATGTTGGAAAAACAGTTAAACATCTTTAACCTTCAAACAGCTGTCATCAGTTTTATTTTTGCTGTTTGAACAGATGAGGATCATTATTTGTCTGTTATTTTAATTTCTGATGTCTGTGTTTTTGATGTTTTCTCTGATTCTCTGTGTTTTTATTTTAAATCCTATAATAATATTTCAGATATTTCATGAAATCAAAGTAGCATGGTCTTCTGCTTATAGCAGGACAGTTATTCAAGTGTAACCAGCTGAGGACCCTGATGAGGTTTAATCAGTCAGGATGAGTGGAGTGTGACCTAAAACCAGAACAAGTCATGACTGAGACACAACAAATGAGAAAATAACAATAATACATTTTATTTAAGGACTCCTCTCATGACACTCAAGGTCACCTTACAAAAAGTAAAACAGACATATAAAGATCAGAGGGAGTAGGAGAGTTTGAACAGATGGGTTTTGAGTCTGGTTTTAAAGAGGGGTGAGGAGTCTGTGTTATGGAGGTCAGGGGGGGAGAGAGTTCCATAACTGGTCTGAGAGGCTGAATGCTCGACCCCCCATGGTGACGAGGTGAGCAGAGGGGACAGACAGATGGACAGAGGAAGAACATCAGAGGGTTTGAGCAGGTACAGAGATGTGAATGAGGTCAGAGAGGTATGGAGGGGCGAGGCTGTGGATGGCTTTGGAGGTGTGGAGCAGGATTTTGTGTTGGATGTGGTCTGTGATGGGGGGCCAGTGGAGCTGCTGCAGGATGGTGTGATGTGATGAGTGGATGGAGTCCTTGAAATGATGAGAGCTGCTGAGTTCTGGACCAGCTGAAGTTTATGGAGGATCTTCTGGGGGAGACCAAACAGAAGGGAGTTACAGTAGTCGAGTCAGGAGGACTAAACTGTGGACCAGAATGTGGGGGTGTGAGGGGTGAGGGGTGAGGGAGGGGCGGAGAACGTTGATGTTTCTGAGGTGGAGGTAAACCGACAGGGTTGTGTTGTTGATGTGTGAGGTGAAGGAGAGACACCCAGACTGTTTACCTGAGGGGAGGGGAGATGGAGGAGTGGTCAAATGGAATAGTGAGACTGTAGATTTGTTGAGAGTGGATCAGGAGCCAGTTAATAACATTTCTGTCTTATCTCTGTTTGATTTGAGGAAGTGTGTGTGAACCAGGACTTTATTTCAAGGAGACAGTTGTTAAGGGAGGAAGGTGGGAGGAGGCAGAGAAGGCTCAGTGGAGATGTGGAGCTGGGTGTCATGTAGCAGTGGAACTGAATGTTGTGTTTAGGGAGGATGTGGTCAAGAGGAAGGATGTAAATGATGAAGAGCAGGGGCCCCAGAACAGGGCCCTGGGGTACTCCTGTGGTGACTGGGAGATGATAGGAAGTGACTGATTTGAGCTGAATGAACAGAGTTCGGACAGAGAGGTAAGATTTAAACTAGGGCTGTCACTTTAGTGCATTAATTAGATTAATTAATTACACACAAATTAATGCATGAAAAAAATTAATCGCGATTAATCATAGCACACAAACATTTTGATATTGTCCTGCTGGAGGACCCGTACATGGCAGTGGCACGCCACTTTACACATGCGTCTCTAGTCAAACCAAACAAAGCCTAGGTGACAACAGGAATGGCATATTTAACACTTAGTCTTTTTCTATTTTTGAATTAATTTATCTACATTTGTACTACATTCTTTAATAATGCATCAGGCTTATTTGGTTTGCTGGATGTCCTCGACCTTTTTCTTATTTTGAATTTGATTTATGAAACACACTTAAAGTGTAATTTGAGTTGCCTGATTGAGCTTAGAATTTTCTGGACAAGTTGCCCTGACTTTGGTTTTATTCAATCACCAATAAAAATGTAGATTTACAATCTTCTCTTTTTAGTGTATTCATTTGATTAATCATCCACTACAATTTCGTAATGCCCTAAAATTCAAATTCTTTATTTGGGTACTTTAAGCAGATATGAGATTAAAATGCGATTAATTAGATTAATTAATTATATATCCTATAATTAATTAGATTAATTTTTTTAATCGCCTGACAGCACTAATTTAAACCAGGTGAAGAGTGTCTGTGTGATGCTCATAATGTGAAGTCTGACCAGGAGGATGGTGTGGGAGATGGTGTCAAAGGTCACACTCAGATAAAGCAGGATGAGGATGATAACAAATCAGAATCAGCAGCTAGAAGGAGATCATTGGGGATTTACAGTCAGGCTGTTTCAGTGGAACAGAGAGGGAAGAAACCAGGTTAAAAGTGTTCATGGAGATTATTGTGAAACAGATGAGAATGGAGTTAAAAAGCAACGGTTTCTTCAAGAATTTTGAAGAGAAATGGAACATTTAATGTCAAATTTGGACCATTCTGTGTTTTAAGGGACAGGTGCCAGGGCTCACCTGGACAGTTTTGAGCTTTAAGGATTTCATGTTCTTGCTTGATGTTGATGCCTCAGATTCAGTGCAGTAATAATGAAAATGCTTGTTTGCAGTGATCATTCTGTTTATTGCTCACACTGCTGGAACCTGCTAGCTAGAAAACAAAGGTATGCTTTTTCATGATGCACATTAATGTTTACTGAGTCATCCACAAACCTGGATTCAGAGCCAAAATCACAAAGTTTGCCATGATTCGATTTCAATTTGATTTGATTCAGACTCTCACCTATTTACTCACTGAACACAATCAGCTTCATTTCAGCTTAAGCAAGAAAAAAATACAAAACCAATTTGATGTTTTGACAGTTTTATCATTGAAAAGTGAAAAGGTGTTCTGATCTTTGGGTATGATAGTTTATAGAGAATTTTCTGTATGATCTAAACTTGTTTTAAAATTAAAATTGAGCTCATTATTAGTCAGGTTCTTTTTTTGCCCCTAAAATTACCTCATGCATCTTATTGTTACTTTGTGATGTTAGTATATTATACCAAGTCATGATGCAAAACAATAATAAAAATTACTGAAGTATTATTTTATTTGTATTTTTACTGACCTCCAACATTTGACCATGCTTTATTAAACTAAAAATGTATAATTTTGATTTTAATGAAATCAAAACATTTCTCATCTTCTTCATGGAAGAACTATTAAGTAAGTCAACATTGATGATTTTGTTTTACTGTGATGCCTGGTGACCACAGTCTGTATGTCAGTGTGATCAGACTTTGCTTCACTGTTTAATGGACGGTGTGGAGGAAGAAGAAGAAAAAGCTCCTTCTGTTTTCCTAGAAGCAATCCCTCATCATGGTCTCACTGTCCTTCCTCCTCAGGGCTCTGGTCCAGGACGTCCTGACAGATCCAGGTCTTATCAGCGGTCAGTCCAGCACTGCAGAAGGTAAGACTGATGTCTTTGTGAGCAGGAACAGAACTTCTCCATCTTTCTACATCAGTGTCATGTAATGGAGATCATCCTGTCATTAATACATAAATCTAACATTTTAATATAACCTGACTCTTGCTGTCACTTTATTCTGTCTTAGCAGTTCAACTTTATTTCAGGAGAATCTCTGTGTTACTCTGTGTTCTTAATGATTAATGAGGAAAATGGGACATTTGATTTAGTTCATTTAATCAAACCAGTCTGATATATTTGTGCTTGTTTGTCAGATAAAGGTCTGCAGAAGGTTCTAGATGATCATAAGATCAGTCTGAGGAGAAGATGTGAACATGTGACTGAAGGAAGTGATGAAACAGGAAGTAGAACCCTCCTGAACAGGATCTACACTGAGCTCTACATCACAGAGGGACAGAGTGAAGAGGTCAACAGCCAATATGAGGTCAGACAGCTTGAGACAGCCTCCAAGATGGAGACCCTCCATGAGACTCCAATCAGGTGCCATGAAATCTTTGAAGCCTCAGCTGATCAACAGAAAGCCATCAGAGTGGTTCTGACAAATGGCGTGGCTGGTGTTGGAAAAACCTTCTCAGTGCTGAAGTTCACTCTGGACTGGGCTGAGGGCTCAGAAAACCAAGACCTCAGTCTGGTGGCTCTGCTGTCATTCAGGGAGCTGAACCTGATCAGAGATGAGTCCTACAGTCTTCTGGAGCTGCTCCATGTTTTCCATCCAACACTGCAGGAGGTCAGAGCAGAGACTCTGGCTGTCTGTAAACTGTTGTTCATCTTTGACGGCCTGGATGAATGCAGGCTCTCTCTGGACTTTAACAAGGAGGAGGTTGTGTCTGAGGTCACACAGAGGTCATCGTTAAATGTTCTGTTAACGAGCCTCATCAAGGGGGACCTGCTCCCCTCAGCTCTCATCTGGATCACCTCTCGACCTGCAGCAGCCCATCAGATCCCTCCTTCATGTGTTGACAGGGTCACGGAAGTACGAGGCTTCACTGAGAAGCAGAAGGAGGAGTACTTCAGGAGGAGGTTCACTGATGAAGATCTTTGCAGCAGAATCATCTCACACATCAAGACCTCCAGGAGCCTCCACATCATGTGTCTGATCCCGGTCTTCTGCTGGATCACCGCCACAGTCCTGGAGCACATGATGAGCACGGAGCAGAGAGGAGAGCTGCCCAAGACCCTGACTGACATGTACTCACACTTCCTGATGGTCCAGACAAAGAGGAAGAAGAACAAGTATGCTGAGGGACATCCTCAGGAACTCACCCAGTCTGACAGAGAAGTTCTTCTGAAGCTGGGGAGGCTGGCCTTTGAGCATCTGGAGAACGGAAACATCATGTTCTACAAAGAAGACCTGGAGCGGTGTGGTCTGGATGTCACAGAGGCCTCAGTGTACTCTGGAGTTTGTACTGAGATCTTCAAAAGAGAGAGTGTGATCTTCCAGAAAACAGTCTACTGCTTTGTTCATCTGAGCGTTCAGGAGTTTCTGGCTGCAGTCTACATGTTCAACTGCTTCAACAACGAGGAGAAAAGAAGTGTGGTGGAAGATTTTGTTGGAGAGATCATGTACAGTTATTTTTCTTTGAGCTCATCCCTGGATGTCCACCTGAGGAGAGTCATGGAGAAATCCCTGAGAAGTCCAAATGGTCACTTGGACCTGTTTGTTCGCTTCCTTCACGGCCTCACTCTGCAGTCCAACCAGAGGCTCTTAGGAGATCTGCTGGGTCAGACAGACAACAGTCCAGAAATGATCCAGAGAGTCATCAACAACCTGAAGGAGATGAAAAGTGATGATATCTCTCCTGACAGAAACATCAACATCTTCCACTGTCTGATGGAGGTGAACGACCTCTCAGTCCATCAGGAGATCCAAGAGTTCCTGAAGTCAGGGAACAGATCAGGGACAAAACTCTCTGAGATCCACTGCTCAGCTCTGGCCCATATGCTGCAGATATCAGAGGAGGTTCTGGATGAGTTTGTTCTGAAGAAGTACAAAACATCAGAGCAGGGACGACTGAGACTGATTCCAGCTGTGAGGAACTGCAGAAAGGCCGGGTAAGTCCAGATGTTCTGAAGTCTGAGTCTGAATAAGATGTAGATCATAGGGATGGGTCAGAGTGTTCAAGCTCTTGTTCAGGACTTCTGAGTTCACATAACGTTTTATTACTCACACACAGCACACGTTGTTTTTGGAGACAGTATTTGACCTCCTTCAGCATTAATTGACCTTTCTAGACTCAGCTCACTGAATATTCAGTAAAAATTCATCACAGAAGGACGACAGCAGTAAACGGTTCACAGAGGTCCTCTGACCATAATCCTCTATAAAAATCCAGAGTGCCATGGTCTGAATCCTGACCAAGTTTTAATGATAGACAAACAGGGAGAACTGGAAAAGACAGTGAAGGATAACCAATGTGCCCTCGACTACCCATCACTGTCAAAGAGATGCAGCTCAAACTGAAGACCCTTAAAAACAGGAAAGCGTGCGGTATAGACAGCATCAACTCTGAGATGCTGAAACACAGCAATCTAAATCTCCAACTTCCCATCCAAAAACTTTTTAACCTGGTATTGGCAGATGGATATTACCCTGGCATCTGGAATAAAGGTCTCATTTCTCCTCTGTTTAAAAATGGAGATAAGTACAATCCCAGCAACTACAGAGGCATCTGTGTCAACAGCAACCTGGGCAAACTATTCTGCAGCATCATGAACTCCAGATTAATCACATATCTCACAGACCATCAGATTCTGTCTCAAAACCAGATCGGCTTTTTACCCAACCACCAGACATCCGACCACATCTACACTCTCCACACACTCATCCAGCACCATGTTTATGGGCTGAAATATGTGCCGCCAGAAACTGAATCTGAATAATTTATATTGAATTTGATTTACATAATTTGAATTTGTATTTTTTTAATTTGAATCATTGCATTGTAAAACTGAATCTGAATAGCATAATTTGAAATTGAATTTATTAGTTTGGAACTGAAATCCAATAAACTAGAAAATGTATGTAAGATTATGAAAATTCAACTCAATATAATTTCACATTCAGTTCTCACTATTCAAAATTCAATTTCAATTCACTGGGAGACACATCCGGGTAGTTCAGGAAGAGTAATCGAGCACCGATACATAGCACAGCTATATACGGCTCCTCTTCGGCCAAACAGCACCTATGTTTTTGGACACGTCACTTTAAGCCACCTGCCATGAAACGGAGGAAGAAGCGCTTGGCTTGACCTGCGCTTGAGGATGGATGAGGCCAAAAACTGATTTCTGCTAGAAACTGATTTCCGGTCCGCGGGAGCGCGCACAGCCTTCATAGTGGAAAAGCGCAGCTTCTGTGGCTCTGCGACTTCATCGGGCTCAAACAACAAGGTTGTTTGTGAATACCTAACAATGTTTATTTGTGTTTGCGTTTGATAGCCTCCTGTACGTCTACTTGCCTTATATTGCTGTTCAATAGGCTAGTTAGTGATTTTAATCTGGCGCATATTTGCGCTAATAAAGATATGTGTCACTGACGGAGCTTCTTTTTTCTGCACCAAAATTACATTATCCCTCTAAAGAGTTGACCCCACACAGTGATTTGTACAGTTTGAATATGAGAAAAAATGGTGAAAAAAAAAAAAAAAAAAAACGCATTACAATGTAAAAATCAGCTTATTTTGCTTGCCAAAAAACTGATTCATGCCTCTGGTATAGTATATAGATGGATATTTTGCCCAAAAACAACTAAATATAACACAGAAGAGTAATATTTACAAGATTTGACTCCAACAAGTACTTTTTACCACTTAAAAATGGGGAAAAAAACCCATTACAATGTAAAAATCAGCTTATTTTTTCTTGCCAAAAACTGATTCATGCCTCTGGTATTGTACATAGATGGATATTTTGCCCCAAAATAACTAAATATAACACAGCAGAGTAATATTTACAAGATTTGACTCACACCAGTACTTTTTCCCCCTAAAAAAAGTCAATAAAAGGACATTACCAGTACTTGCATGTATTGTATGTACAATACCAGAGGCATGAATCAGTTTTTGGCAAGCAAAATAAGCTGATTTTACATTGCTGTCCTTCTATTGATTTTTTTAGGGGGAAAAAGTACTGGTGTGAGTCAAATCTTGTAAATATTACTCTGCTGTGTTATATTTAGTTGTAAATATTACTCTGCTGTGTTATATTTAGTTATTTTGGGGCAAACTATCCATCTATGTACAATACCAGAGGCATGAATCAGTTTTTGGCAAGCAAAATAAGCTGATTTTTACATTGTAATGTGTTTTTTCCCATTTTTAAGAGGTAAAAAGTACTTGTTGGAGTAAAATCTTGTAAATACTCCTCTGTGTTATATTTAGTTGTTTTGGGGCAAACTATCCATCTATATACAATACCAGAGGCATGAATCAGTTTTGTTATTTCTGCCTGGGACACAAATTCTTTGATAGTTGGAGAATCACCCATGTACATATATATGTGTATATATCTATATCTATATCTATATCTATATCTATATATATATATATATACATATATATATATATATATATATATATATACATATATACAGTCATGGAAAAAATTATTAGACCACCCTTGTTTTCTTCAATTTCTTGTTCAGTCTGTTTCATATTTTTATTTTGTGTATGCAAGAAGAGGAAGGGCACATACATGTTTACACTGATGTCATCAAATATCACCATTGGATGCACCATTTGGATTAAATTTGTACATTTCAACAAGAACAAACAATAACCACAACACACACATAAAAAAATAGTAGCAATAACAGATACTAAAATCAAATAGCAAAAAAGGATAATAGTAAAAAAAACAAAACAAACAAAAAAAAGAAATAATAATAATAATAAAAATAAAAAATAAAAAATAAATAAATAAAAATAGATAAAGTTGTATACATATATACATATCCACATACATACGTACAAACGCAAAAATAAAAGAAAAAAAGAAGGAGAAAGGGAGGAGGGTGGGTGTTACACTGTTGTAAAAAGATCCAGAAATGGTTGCCACTTCTTGTAAAAATTATTCTGTTTTCCCATTTTTGAATATCTAATTTTCTCTACTTTTAAAAAAAGACATAACCTCATTAACCCATTGTGTGCTGGAAAGAGTTGCTGTGGATTTCCAGTTTAGAAGGAGGTGGCGTTTAGCGATCAGAGAAGTTAAAGCAATCACTTCCAATTCGTTTGTAGAATATTGGGTGTAGTGTTCAGGAAAACCAAAAATACCAATGTGTGGTGAAAAGTCAATAGTTTTAGAGTACAGCTGAGATATAGTGTTGAAGTAAATTTGCCAAAAATTTGTCAGTGCTGGACATGAAAAAAACATGTGTGAGATTGCAGGGTGAGCCTCCACATCTGTCACAAACATCTACTATGTTTGGGAAAATTTTTGCCAGCTTAGTCTTTGAATAGTGACATCTAAATACAACTTTAAATTGTATTAAAGTCAAGCGGGCACAAATAGAGGCTTTGTGAATACCTTTCAATGCACCCTCCCACCACTCTTCATCAAAAGTCAGTCCTAATTCACTTTCCCAGGTTTCCTTTATGTTGGTGGTCAGGTAACCATCATATGACTGAATTGATCTGTAGATCTTTGAAATCAAGGACCCTTGTAAAGACTAAGTTGCAAAAGTTCACCCCATGGTTGCTCAGGTGGAAGGTGAGGGAAGTTAGAAAATAGGGATTTAGCACAATTCCTCACCTGAAAATACCTAAAAAGATGGGTTGATGGGAAATTGAATTCAGTGGCCAGGTCTGAGAAAGAGCGAAATATTCCTCCCTTATAGAGATCCTTAAAACACTTCAGCCCTTTTTCCTTCCATAAGGAGAATGTGGGATCAGTGAATGTAGGTTTAAACACAGGGTTTTGCAATAATGGTGTTAAGGTTATGGGGGCAACAAATTTATATTGCTTCCTAAACTGAAACCATATTCTAAGGGTAGCGATAACCACGAGGTTGCATGTAAGGCCAGAGGGGTTTACAGTGCCTGGACCAGTTAATAAAGCAGAAAGAGAGGCTGAGGGACATGACTGTGCTTCGAGTTGACTCCAAGGTGTATGAACAGACTTGGACCAAAAAATAATTTTATTTATGTTTGCAGCCCAATAGTAAAGTTGAAAATTTGGAAGAGAGAGGCCACCATAGAACTTACAGTTCTGAAGAACTCTTAGTTTAACTCTGGGTGTTTTACCATCCCACAAAAAATGATTAATAAGTGAGTTGACAGTTCTAAAAAAAGTCTTTGGTAGAAATATAGGCAGGCATTGAAACAAAAACAAAAATTTTGGCAGAACACTCATCTTAACTGTACTTATCTTCCCAACTAAAGAGAGAGGGAGAGAGCCCCATTTTTGAAAATCTGCTTTGGTCTCTGCTAAAAGAGGTAAAAAATTTTCAGAGTAAAGAGATTTAAAAGATCTGGCAATGTTGACCCCTAAATACCTAAACCCCAGAGGACTCAATTTGAATGGAGTGTCAGATGGGAAGAGTTGCATTGCTGGTTTATTCACAGGATAGCATTCACTCTTGGCAACATTAATTTTATACCCTGAGAACAGACCAAATCTAAAAAAGAATGAGAGAATAGCCGGGCATGCTTCTACTGGGTTTGTAACATAAAGCAATAAGTCGTCGGCATAAAGGGATAACTTAAACTCTATATTATTTCTGATAATTCCATTAAAAGTGGAGAGGTCCTCAAATAAATAGACAGGGCTCTATTGCGGCGCAAACAAGGGAGAGAGGGGGCAGCCCTGTCTACAGCCTCTATTTAGGAAAAAATAGCCAGATTGAATGCTATTAGTTGTTACACTAGCACAAGGGAGTGTATAAAGAAGACGTATCCATGACAAAAAATTTTCACCAAATCCATATTTACCTAGAACTGCAAAAAGATAACTCCGACCCGATCAAAGGCTTTTTCAGCGTCAATCGATATCACTACTTCAGGCATGATTGATGTTTCTTTTGAGTAAATTACATTCAATAGAGTACGGACATTATAATAAAGCTGACGCCCCTTTATAAAGCCGGTCTGTTCCTGAGAAATGATTGCAGGAAGAATCCTCTCAAGTCGGCGAGCAAGAGCCTTTGCAAGAATCTTTGTATCTACATTCATTAAGGAAATTGGTCTGTAGGAGGTACATAAGTCAGGATCTTTGTCCTTCTTCAGAAGAAGGCTAATAGAGGCTTGTCTTAACGTAAGGGGAAGAGAGCCAAGCGACAGAGATTCAACATAAACAGAGTGAAGTAATGGCATGAGTTGAGTATGAAATGCTTTAAAGAATTCAGCTGGAAACCCATCGGGTCCTGGGGCTTTGCTATTTTGCATGCTTTGTAAGGCCAAATTTAGTTCTTGAATAGTCAGTGCGGAATCCAACTGATTGACCAAATCTGGATTCATGGGGGAGAAATGAAGTTCATCTAAAAATGTGTGCATGTCAGCAAGATCAGATGGGAGCTCAGACTTATACAGCGATTCATAAAAAGATGAAAAAACAGAATTAATAATACTTGGGTCTTCCTGTGGCACTCCAGAGCTATCTTTAATACGAGGTATCAGACGTGATGCTGCTTGACGCCGCAGCTGGTGAGCTAGTAACCTACCGGACTTGTCGCCATGCTCGTAGTATCTAGATCGGGAATGGAGTAACAGGCGCTCCGCCTCATTAGTAGTGATAAGATCCAGCTCAGTTCTTAAAGCTACGCGACGCTTTACAAGATCTTCATTTGGAGTGGTGGCAAGCTGTTGGTCCACTGATTCTAAATCAGATGAAAGCTTTTGAATACTGGACATCCTTAATTTCCTTAAATGTGCAGAATATGAAATTATCTGACCTCGCAAATAAGCTTTTAAGGACTCCCACAGCAGAGCATTAGAGATAGGTTCAGAATCAGATTGATTAAGAGTAATAAAGTCCTCTATTGCACTTGTAATAAATTTATGAAATTTGTTATCTGATAAAAGTGCTGTGTTGAATCTCCAATGGGTGGGATAGCGAGATCCAGAAGAAAGCCTAACATCTAGTGAGATGGGCGAGTGATCAGAAACAATAATTGGGTGATATGAAACATCTGTCACTTTTGGCATGAGTCTCGCATCTACAAAAAAGTAATCTATACGAGAGAAAGTTTGATGCACATGGGAATAAAAAGAATATTGCCTTCTGTTTGGATTACGAAATCTCCAGGGGTCAACATAGCCATTGCTAGACATGAAATCGTGGAGGGCCTTGGCCATTTGTGCTTGAGTTGAACCAGGTTTAGAACGGTCTAATTGGGAATCAATAGCACAATTCATATCTCCTCCAAAAATCATAAAAGAGTCACTCAATGAAGGTAAATTTTCGAATAGCTTATTCATAAAACTAGGATTATCAAAATTTGGTGCATACACATTAACTAATAGGACCGGTGTATGAGACAAAGTTCCCAAAACTATTAAGTACCTGCCATCTTTGTCAGAAATAGTTTTAGTTGGTGTAAATGAAATGGATTTACCAATCAGGATGGCAACCCCTCTGGCCTTAGAATTGAAACTAGAATGGAATACTTCAGCAACCCAGGGACATTTCAGTCTGACTTGATCTTTATTCCTCATGTGGGTCTCCTGCAAAAAAATAATGTCAGGCTTCAAGCGCTTTAGATGAGAGAAAACCCTACATCGCTTCACAGCACCCCCTAAACCTTTAATATTCCAGCTGATTAGCCTTACATTAGAGCATGTGACACTGGTCATGTAGAGTATGAGTTAAAATAGAAGAGGCAAACCATTTCCCATCCCAACCTCCCTGAGATAAGAAGGAAAAGAGAGGGGGGGAAAAAAAAGATAATAAATAATAATTTAAAAAAAATTATATATATATATATAAAAAAAGAAGAAGAAAGAGAGAACTGACCCAAGTAACTTACTCCCAAAGAACAAACTCCAACAACCTCCCCCCATAGCACCTACCACTACCCCATCCCCAAACGACAGGATACCAGTGCTAACTCCAAAAGGAGTCGTAACCTGAAAGGATAAACTCAAGGCTTTGGACCATACACTCATCAATATCTTGCTCCAATCTGGCTGGAGCTCCTGCAAACATTTACAAGTAAAAATTGTACAGCTAATGGCGGGCCGAAGTATTGAACAGAATATCACTAAGAACTTTGAACTGACATGGGCCTAATAGCTGCTTAACTAGAACAATAGGGCTTATGGTGTTATTCACATTATTTGACAGGGTAAAGGTGCGTTCACACCGCAAGCGACCTAGCGACAAAAGTCGCATCGCCCACTGAGGTAGCGTCGCGCGTCCATAAATAGCCTACCTGTTTGGTCGCCTGGCGTCGGACGTCGGTCGGTGACGTCACGTCCGCTCGAGTTTTACCGCGATCGTATCATATATCACATAATAGGGTGTATAAGCGTACATTATTCCAGCTGTGTCCTTTTCACTCACTTTATCAGACACAAAACTCTGCAGCTGATGATGCAGCAGCATCATCTGTGAGTTTACCGCGGTCCGTCTGCAAATGTCCTCACTGAGATTAGTTCCGCCTATGCGGAAGTCTTCCGCTCTGTAGTCCGGATGAGTAACTGCACCGTCACACGAACACACACCGCTGATTGGCTGATGCTGCATAGCCACGCACGACATCGCCTGATTAGATCAACTTTTTTTAACTTTGACATCGCGCGACGAGTGAAGTGGTCGTCTTGTCGCCAGCTGTCGCATCGCGGGAGGGTTAGCCCCGCCCCATCGCGGCTGTACATTGACTTTGCATGGAGAGTGATCGCCGAGGTAGTCCAGGTAGCGTCCGGTGTGAACGCACCTTTACATTCACAGCTATTTTTTATAGTGTTATTAACACTCAGTATTAAGGCACTGTAGCTGCAGCGTTACCTGTGTTGAATGTTTCAAAACTTTCCAGTAACAAGACAATGTCTATTGGAGCGTTTTCACAAAAGCTGCAGCATCTTCGGGTGATGTAAACTCCTTTGTGACATCTCCGCTTGTGACCCGGAGGCGAGCCGGATATAACAGTCCAAACCTTATGTCCGGAATATCCCTGAGCTGGCGGCGAACGTCATTGAAGGCTGCTCGGGCTTTTGCCGTCCGTGCAGTGAGATCCGGAAAAATTGAGATCGTTGAATTCTTCACTTTGATCCGCTGCTGGGTTCTGGCACGCCGCAGGATGTCAGCACAGTCTGCGTAGTAGTGTAAACGTGCTATTACGGGGCGAGGGCGCTCACCAGGTTTCGGTCTCGGCTGTAGGGATCGATGTGCTCGGTCTACAATCGGCTCTTTTTCTAAACCGAGGGCTTCTTTCAGCAGTGTGGAAACTGTGGATGCGGACACCGGGGCGTGCTCTTCGGGTAGTCCTATTATCCTCACGTTGTTACGACGAGACCTTGCCTCCAGATCCTCACATTTACTTTCAAGAGTGACGAGTTGGGCTGAAAGTTTATCTACTTTACTTTTGAGTGAAACCACATCGTCAGTGCATGTTGTCAAAGAGCCCTCCATGTCGTTCACAGTCCCTCTAAGCACATTCACCTCCGACTTGATAGCCGACATGCTAGTGTTGAACTCCGTCTTCACGCTCTGCAGCTCGGACTTTATTTGGACCAGGTTATCAGTCATTGCGGTCTGTAACTCAGACTTAAAAATGCCTACCATCTCTTCACAAAGAGCAGCGAGAAGTTCAGCCTTAAAGTCCGGAGTAGTCATGCATGGAGTGGCGGTAGCTCCCTGTGGAGATGATGATCTTGCAGCTGAGCTCCACGGCGGTGTAGTCGTAATACTGTGGGGTGGGGATATAGCCGGGGGAGCAGGCCTCGTTAGCGTAGTTGCTGGGTTGTTAGAGCTTTTTGGCTTTGAAGGCATTTCGACGTGTAACGCAGTCACAACAAGCTTGTGGACTCAAACTGTGCAGACAGAAAGTTCGTTAAAGTGCCTTAAAGTTCTTTTAAGAGAGTTTTGCAGGAGCTCCCGAAAATGCGTCTCACTCCATCAGTCGCTAAGCCGGAAGTCCCAATTTCTTGTTCATTCTAATATCTGGTACCACTAAACGTATAATACAATGAACACAACAAAAAATGCAGCTGGTCACATAATACTTTATGTCCTATTTGACATTCTTAAGCTTAATTGATTCCCAGGGTATATAAGAGGCCATTTCATGTCACAAGCAGCACTGCACATGCAAAGGCCTAGAGTGGTTTCCTGCTTACATTCAAGCCGTAGCACAACTCAGAAGTTGTCAGCTCTCACATAATGCCTAAAACAAAAGAATTATGTGAAGCCACAAAGGCAGCCATCTTGGCATGAGTGAGAGACAGGTAGCGAAAAAACTGAAGATCTCCAAGACAGCCGTTCATTACAACAACAAAAAAAACAAGCTGAACATGGCACTACCAAATTGCTACCTGGCCGTGGCAGAAGCGTCTTTCTACCCACGAGATGACCGTGCACTCATCCGTTCCTGTGTCAGGAATCGTCGTCAGACCTCCAGGGACCTTAAAAATGAGTGGGCACTGTCGAGAAATGTGACTTGTTCAGCAAGGACAGTTCGAAACCGACTTGTTGAAGCTGGTTTGAAGTCACACAGAGCACGCAAGAAGCCCTTCATCAATGAAAGGCAGAGGAAGGCCCGGTTACTCTTTGCTCGAGACCACAAGGATTGGACTGTTGATGATTGGGCTTAGGTTCTCTTCAGTGATGAATCCAATTTTGAATTGATGCCCACTCCAGCCAACTTACTGGTTAGGAGGAAGCCTGGAGAAGCTTACAACCCAGACTGTCTTGCCCTACAGTAAAACATGGGGGTGGATCAGTCATGATCTGGGGTTGTTTCAGTCTGAGTGGAACAGGGCAAATGCAATTGTGTGAAGGCCGAATGAACCAGGTCATGTACAGGACTACCCTTGAAAACAGTCTTCTTCCATCAGCTGGAAAACTCTTTCCTGCCTCGAATGACTGGATTTTCCAACAAGACAATGCCCCTTGCCACACGGCAAGGTCAGTTAAACGCTGGTTGGAGAACCACAACATTCGCACCATGCCTTGGCCTGCTCAATCACCAGATCTTAATCCAATTGAAAACCTGTGGAAAATCATCAAACTCAAAATGGAGAACCACAAGCCCAAAAACAAAAAAAAATTTGTTTGAATTTGTCCAACAGGAATGGGCTGCTGTGACAGCAGAACAATGTCAGAAGCTGGTGGAGAGCATGCCAAGACGCATGGCTGCAGTCATCAAAAACAATGGTTATGCAATCAAGTATTAACTCTTGTGTGTATCATGTGTTTAAAGCAAACAGAAAAGAAAACATGGAATGCTTAAAAGTAGTGTTTTTGGCGGTACAATGCCATAGCTATTGATGTAAGAATTTAAGTAATTTTGGTTATTATCAAGAAAACCATGGAAAATGAATAGTTCTTAGTTCTTAAATTAAACTCTCATGAGCTATTTTTGTTGTTATCATTATAATTGTCCAAACAAATGTACCTTTAGTTGAGCCAGGCATTAAAATTAACAAGAAATTGAAGAAAACAAGGGTGGTCTAATAATTTTTTCCATGACTGTATGTATGTATACATATATATATATTAGTGCTGTCAGGCGATTAAAAAAATTAATCTAATTAATTACAGGATTTGTAATTAATTAATCTAATTAATCTAATTAATCGCATTTTTAATCTCATATCTGCTTAAAGTCCCCACATTAAGAATTTGAATTCTAGGACATCAAAAAATTGTAGTGCATGATTAATCAAATGAATACACTAAAAAGAGAAGATTGTATATCTACATTTTTATTGGTGACTGAATAAAATCAAAGTCAGGGCAACTTGTCCAGAAAATTCTAAGCTCAATCAGGCAACTCAAATTACACTTTAAGTGTGTTTCATAAATCAAATTCAAAATAAGAAAAAGGTCGAGGACATCCAGCAAAACAATTAGGCCTGATGCATTATTAAAGAATGTAATACAAATATAGATAAATTAATTCAAAAATAAAATAAAACTGAGTCTCAAATATGCCGTTCCTGTTGTCACCTGGGCTTTGCTTGGTTTGACTAGAGACGCATGTGTGAAATGACGTGCCACTGCCATGTACGGGTCCTCCAATAATGGCCAATATCAAAATGTTTGTGTGCAATGATTAATCGTGATCTCGTTAATTTTTTTAATGCATTAATGTGCGTTGTAATTAATTAATCTAATGAATGCACTAAAGTGACATCCCTAATATATATATATATATATATGTATGTTTGTATAATATATATATATATATATATATATATATATATATATATATATATATATATATATATATATATATATATATATATATATATATATATATATATATATATATATATATATATATATATATATATATATATATACATATATATATACATGTATATATATGTATATATATATATATATATATATACAAACATACATATATATATATAAAGAAGGGTATCTCTCTTTCACACACTTAAATGTACACAAATATAAGTGTGAATACATGAACCAGAAGAGTAAGCAGAATGTGTACTTCTCAATTTTAATAAGTTGAAAAATAAAGAAACAATACATGAATACTTCATATAGGATATATATAAGATATTACGCAATAGGTAGAAGGCATACATTAGAAAAAAGGAAATTCTGTATCTATCTAGCTATGTATAAGCTAAATATATATGTGTATACATATATATATATATATATATACATATATACATATATACACATAATATATATATATATATATATATATATATATATATATATATATATATATTTATATTAGGGGTGTAACGGTACATGTATCCGTACCGAACCGCTCGAAATGGACCTTCAGTACGGTACAATGCTGTACTCATACGAATACGTATGTTTACGTTAGCCGCTGCACATGGCTACTTGATATTCACGGGGTACTCGTCTATGGTTGGCGTGGTTAGGGAAGTCTTTTTAATATTCATAAAGAAAGTGGTCTGTAATTCGTGCTCTTGGATCACAAAGTTATTGATCTGCATAAGTAGCACATGGCTACTTGAATATTCATGAGAAAAGACGTCGGTTAGCATGCTAACGGCTATCCGCCTTTAGCATGCTCACAGCGGTGAAGACGTAAGCTGATAGAGGGATAAAAAACAAAAGGACAGCACAAAACTACCAACAAACGGAGGACATCACTTAACTTTTACTGAACCAGAGGACCCATTTTTCATGGCTGGATGTTTAAGTTTAAGGTGAACAGCGGGTGCAGCTGAATTCATCGGCCTGTAACCAGAAGATCGTCAGTGGGTGAGCAACAGTTCATTAAAAATGCCGAGATTTGTGTCGATGTTTTGTGTGGAGGATATGTGGCTGTGAGCTGCTAATCAGAGTTTAGAAGCTGTGGGCTAACTGGGAGTTTACTGAAGCTACTGGTTGCTTAATGTGTGAAATTAAGCCAAAAACAGATAAGAAACACATTGCCATGCTGAATGATCTATTCTGTCCAACTTGCAATCAAATAGACGTAATTATGACTTTCCCAGTCATTTTGGAGTTGTGTCCGTGTGTAATCTGTGTTCATAGACGGGATGGTCAGCTCAGACTTAGGCTGGGTTTGGTTTGTTATCCTCTTGAACTCTGGTGAATTTTCTGCTGGGGCTCCAGCCTCGTTCTTGTGAGACATGATACTGGATCAGTGTTTGTGTTTCTGTCTGTTTCGTTGCTGTTGCTTATGCCCAATAGTTGTTATTGAGTTCTGGAGTTTGGTTGGCTGCCAGAGTGTAGCCTGAGCTGTAGACCGAATTTCACAATTTTTACTTCATTTTTGAGTACAAACATTAATCTGTGAAATCTAATTAAAGTCTTAGCCCTCTGCCCATCTGCAAATTCAACTGCCGTCTACATTCAGGCAGCCTCTCCCTGACAGTTTAGATCAGACCAAAGCAATAACAGCATCCATCAGCGTTTTTATAGCATCGGGTCTAAGACCATATTCAGTTGTGGAAAATGCTGTTTTTAAACACATACCCAGTCGTCCACATTTATGCCAGGAATTTAAAAAGAAACTCATTATTTTTAATTTTATACATTTGTTGATTATTTATTTTATTTAACTTATTAGAATTACCTAGCAGCACATTGAATTGATTTAGTTTTTCAGTTTGTATAATGAGAAATTTTTGGTTTAAGAAATGTGCAAAACAAACAACAGGTTTTGCGTTGTTCCCATACTGTACCGAAAACGTACCGAACAGTGACGCCAAAACCGAGGTACGTACCGAAGCGTGATTTTTGTGTACCGTTACACCCCTAATATATATATATATCTATGTATACATATAAATACTGTGTATGTATATATAGATAGATAGATAGATAGATACATAGATATGTATATGTATATATATATATATGTATACACATATACATACTGTGTATGTATATGTATATACACATATATATGTATGTATATATATGTATACACATATACATACTATGTATGTATATATGTGTATATATATATATACACACACACACACAGTATGTATATGTGTATACATATATATATATATATACATACTGTGTATATATTGTGTGTATATATACACACAATATACATATTCATACACATATGTATTTCTGTATTTATATTCACGTGTGTGTGGTTTGTAAAATACCTGTCATACAGATATGACACACATCAGAAAGTTCTTCTACCTTCAAGCTCACTAAAATTACGTTGAACCATGTGTCTTATATCATACCGACATGTATGACAAGTGCAGGAAAAATAACACTTGTGAAATCAATTCAGTTTTCACGGAGTTATGACGGCTTAAATGCGCTGACACTTCAATGTGCCTGGCAAATACTTTACACTGAACGGAGTGGCTGACCGGACCAAGATGGCGGCCGTATTTCTTGCGCCCCGCCTGTCAATGGGGCGTCTACTCTTTCTTATGTCTATGGTTACCGGCCTCATCCATCCTCAAGCGCGGGTCAAGCCAAGCGCTTCTTCCTCCGTTTCATGGCAGGTGGCTTAAAGTGACGTGTCCAAAAACATAGGTGCTGTTTGGCCGAAGAGGAGCCGTATATAGCTGTGCTATGTATCGGTGCTCGATTACTCTTCCTGAACTACCCGGATGTGTCTCCCAGTGAATTGAAATTGAATTTTGAATAGTGAGAACTGAATGTGAAATTATATTGAGTTGAATTTTCATAATCTTACATACATTTTCTAGTTTATTGGATTTCAGTTCCAAACTAATAAATTCAATTTCAAATTATGCTATTCAGATTCAGTTTTACAATGCAATGATTCAAATTTAAGAAATACAAATTCAAATTATGTAAATCAAATTCAATATAAATGATTCAGATTCAGTTTCTGGCGGCACATATTTCAGCCCGTACATTTTCACCAAAACCACAAAGGGAAGGGATTTGCATGCTTTGTAGATCTAAAGAAAGCTTTTGATATCATTTGGCACAATGGGTTGTTCTTACAGCTCTTACAGTGTGGAGTTGGTGGTAAAACCTTCGCCTCATCAAATCTAAATATTCAGAGAACCAGTGCTATGTTAAAATTAGAAACCAAAGAACAGAGTTCTTCAGACAGGGGAGAGGGGTGCATCAGGGCTGTAACCTGTCTCCCACCCTCTTCAACATTTATATCAACCAACTGGCCACCCTTCTTGAACAATCCTCAAGCCCAGGATTAGATCTACAAGGCAAAGACATTAAATTCCTCATGTATGCAGACGACCTGGTTCTCCTGTCTCCAACAGACCCCGGCCTGCAGCAGAACCTCTCTCTGCTGGAGAACTTCTGTCAAAGCTGGGCGTTAGATATCAACCTGGACAAAACAAAAGTCATGGTGTTCCAGAAAAAGCCCAGGTTACAAGAATCTAAGTATGTTTTCACGGTAAGAGGGACCACTCTCCAGCATACGATGGAGCACAGTTACCTCGGCATCAGCGTCAGTGCATCTGCAGCTTCAGCAGAGCAGTAAACTCGCTCACAGACAAGGCACGCAGGGCTTACTACAGCATCAAAAGTTCACTCAGTCTGTTCAAACCCACCATTCAAATCTGTATCAAACTGTTTAAAAGTGTCATTCAGCCCATCCTTATGTACGGGAGTGAAGTGTGGGGCCCCCGACTCACCCAGGGACACACCTCATGGGACACAACTCCCCCAGAAAAGTTTCACCTTCAGTTCTGCCAAGAAATCTTCAGAGTCCAGAGAAAGTGTCCAAACCATGTAGAGCAGAGCTGGGACTCTTCCCTCTCTCTCTGCACATGATCAAAAGGTCCATTAAGTTCCAGGTTCACTTAGCTCAAGCTGATCCTGATTCCTATCACCACAGAGCCTTTCTTAGCAACAGCCTCAGCCCAGAGACAGACCCTCTGAGAACCATCAGAGAGACCTGCCACCTCAAAATAAAACAAACCCAAGACCTCCAAAATCTCTCCAGAACTCAGCTGGCATACAGACAAAAAGAACAAAGCTGTTTATATTGACAATTGGAAAAATTAAATTAAATCCATTCATAAACTAGAACGTTCTGAACTCCTGAACAGAGAATATTCTCTGTCAAAGTATTTGATCGGTGTAAAAAACCTCAAACAGAGACGCACATTAACAATGTACAGACTCAGAGACCATCAGCTCCAGGTTGAAAAAGGTCGCCACAGGAAAGAGTGGACACCAAAAGAAATGAGAATATTAAAACACTGTTCATATGTTCATAACAACACTGAATCTAACTGTCCAACTCATGTAAATATTATATATGACTGTTTATTGTTATGCTTTGGCAACAATGTATTTTTCTATTCATGCCAATAAAGCTTTTTTTTTTAATTGAAAATTATAATTAAATTGTGTGTGGGTTGGTGTGTATTTGTGTGTGTGTGTGCTGTTGTGTCTCCCTGTGTGTCTCTGATCATCTCTGTTCTCTGCTCGTATTTCTCCGTCACTGTGGTCCAAAGGTTGAGCTGTCTCCAGTTATAATCCCGTTAATGACACAGTGTCTCCATCTGCATGATATCAGCTCAGGATGAGTGTGTGTTTGGTTTAAAGACAGTTATTATGAATACCAGGACACTGTCACAGCTGTAATAAACATGCATTTTGTGTTGCTCAGGACTATGGGATGTCTCCTGTATGAAGTCCTGCCTGGTTTTCTGCTCTGTCCACTTTAATCTCTAAATAAGACACAAAAATAAACATTTGAGAAAACTGAATGTTTACTGGAGAGGAATGTAAATCATAGTTTAGTGTGAACGATGATGAATTTAGATCAACAAAATCAGTGAAATGTGAAAATAAAAACAGTGTGTAAATATAACTGGATTATCTGAATGACTATATGAAATATAAATTAATATCTTTACAGATTATCTGGCTGTGGACTATCAGAGCCTCAGGTTAAAGTTGTGGCCTCAGCTCTGATGTCTAACCCCTCCCATCTGAGAGAGCTGGACCTGACCAACAACAATCTTCAGGATTCAGGAGTGGAGCTGCTGTGTGCTGGACTGAAGAGTCCAAACTGCAGACTGGAGGCTCTGACGTGAGTTCATTTATTCTTTAATCATTGACCTTTAACCTTTTGTAATATAATAAACTGATATAAAACTATAAATTGTCTTTTGATCATATTTAAATGTCCCAGACTGAAGTTTTTCCTCAGACAGCAGATAAATGTTTGGGCCGCCCAGAAAGGCTGATGGTCATTGAAGTTTAATATCTGACCAGTTCATACATTTATAACTGCTGTGCAACAACCCCGTTCTTAACTTTACACCACACAACCTCCATCTGCCCCTCAGAGGAGGTGAAGGCCGCAGACATCCATCTCTGCTCCCTTCACCCTCTTCTGTCTGCTCACCTGTCTGCTCTGTGGCCCCTCCCCCTCCTGTGTCTGCTCACCTGTCTGCTCTGTGGCCCCTCCCCCTCCTGTGTGTGCTCACCTGTCTGCTCTGTGGCCCCTCCCCCTCCTGTGTGTGCTCACCTCTCTGCTCTGTGGCCCCTCCCCCTTCTGTGTGTGCTCACCTGTCTGCTCTGTGGCCCCTCCCCCTCCTGTGTGTGCTCACCTGACACATTTCCACTCTTTTTCTGCTCACCTGTCTGTTTCTCAGCTGCACTGCTCACCGATAAATGTTCATTCCATCAAGGAGGATCTGCATGAGCAGAGCCACAGACTGCAGATTTACACTCATCAGCCGCTGCTGTCCTCTGATCCTGAAACATCCTGAAGTGTTTAAGGCCGTTTACACCACAGTGTTGTCTCCAGGATCTTTACAGCAGTGTTACAGCACACGTCTGTGCACTAACGCTCTCTGGTGAAGACAGTCCTTGGCAGATATAACAGATGTGTCTGTGCTGTCTTTTTTTGGGCTTGTTTCTTTACGTGCAGTTGTTTATTGGGCTTTTCTGTTTGTGTGAATCCCCTGATTATCTCTCAGCTCCCACAATAAAGAAAAACACGAGTGTGGTTGGTAGTTTGTGCTTTCCACTTTCTCGTTTCCTGGTTTCCTCAAACACACTCACACAATCTGTGAATCAATCCAACAGATGTTGTCAAAACGTTTATTCAATGTCCAAAAGTGCAAACCTACAATCAGTCCAGACCAGGATCCTTCACAGGACTCACCTGAGGGGAGCAGAGTGTTTAAAATGGGATTCAGCTCAGACACCTGCACTGACTGCTCTCCACACAGCCCACACACTGACATTCACACTATCTGTCACTGCACACGCTCATCAGCTTTGGACTGATGTCACAAACACTGACTGCTGTCATGGACTGTCTTACCCCTGTCTCCCCTACACTCTGTTCACTCAGCCACACATCAATAACAAACCTGTCTGGATCAAACCATGAATTACTCCTCACAGCAAAACTATGGCCAAGAAAACCATCCTCATGACCTGGAAACAAAATCAGCCAATGGAGACATTTAGTGATGGAGCTCATCTCTATGGAGAACTCAGCAGCTCCACAAACAGCTCTGCAGTAGACCCCCTCCATCTGGACCCCCTCATGAACCTCCTACAGACCTGAAGTCAACCAGCTCACTTCAGCGCCCACACCTCTGTTCAGCCTGAGAACCAATCCCAGAATATTCCAGCATGGATATGAACCTGATGTTCCACCCTCCATGGAAATGTCTAAAGTCCACACTGTGACAGTAATGACAGACTTTACCGATGTGCTTCCTGTCCCCTCACCTTCAAATCTGTTTGTCATGTCTGCTTCCTAAAACACTCACACACTGTTAACACCCTCATCTGCCATCTGAACACATCTTCATCATCCCCGTGTGTCTCTGTGCAGCCCTTTCTGTTCTTCTCTTTCTTCTTTTTGGCTTGTCTTCAGTGTCTGTATTCTTCATGTGCTCTTATCTGTCATGTCTTTGTTGACCTGTGAGTTTTTGTGCTGCACTGCATCACCCACAGAAAGTAAAGACAGAGAGAAGTCAGCCGTGGATTATAGAGTGATGTGAGCAGTAGACCAGTCTGAAATACTGAGACATGCTCCATCAGCAGGATATTCTGAAGTCAAACTCTTGTAAATATTCAGGTTTAAGCCCAGAGTTTAGGACATGGTGGGACGTGTTCCAGTAAAAAGAGAGGAAACTTCTCTGAGCTGCAGACTGACACTATCACAGGAGGAGAAGGAGATAAACATGTTGTTGTTTGTCCTCCTGAAAAGAAGCAGAAACAGAGTCAGAAACAGCAGCTCTGCAGAGACATGACAGTCAGCAGTTTGAGTTCAGACACATTTTTAAATGTAAAGTCCGACTTTCTAACCCGACACACCACATGGACAGTTTCATATACCTGTGACAGAAATATTTCACTGGTTCATCTGGGAAAGAGCAGTTCAGAAATGTTTTCAGGACCTTCAAAAACAGCTGCAGCTGGTGATTGGATGATCGTTGTGCTTGTCAGACTCATCACAGACCAATCATATCAAGCCACGTAGCAACTAGACCCTGTTTTAGCTGTTAGCTTTAGCTACAGTTTAGTCCTTAGACTATCATCTTACATTAAACTATACCACACAGATGTATCATTTACCACTTAAATGTGACATGTACCTCATCAACAACAATTTCCACCAAGTTCTCCCAGTAAACTTCTGAGGAGAGCAGATTTCTCCAGGTATCATTGAGTCACCTTGACTCTGGGCTAACATGCTAACAGCATCGTTCCCGCAGCATCACTGCATTTCCAGTTTCTCAGCAGTGATCCAGCGGGAGAAGAACAAAAACATGTTTTCACATAAGAAAGGTTTAAGTGACATTCCTTAGTCCTCTTTTAAAGAGGAAATTGAGTCCATTTCTAAAAACACTGCAGTTATTGCCACATAGACAGAAACCGTTTCACATGCTGCCATTGTTTTCAAACATTCAACCACTTCCTGCTGTCGACACGTCTGCACATCCGCTTCTCTTCCCTGATTTAGCCGTGAAATCATTGGACAGTCGAGGTTAGCAAGATGGACATGCAGGATTTTAGACAATGAATCAGGCAGGTCCATCTGCTCTGTGATTTTACAGACTTTCTGTTGAGCACAAACATGTTTGATTCCTGATTTTGTCTGTGTAGGAACATTAATACTTCAAGTTTTGTCAGAGGCTCATGGGCAGCTGATTTTGGAAGAAGAGACAATAAAAGAGGACAAAGCTGACAGAGACAGACGTGGTTTATCTGAGGGCTTTATAGTTGATGATCATCAGAGCAGAGACGACACACAGACATCAGTGTGAAGTGAACAGAGTGAAATCATTGTGATGAAAGAGCAGGGTGGTCCTCTGAGAACATCCTGACAAAGAGCTTCAAATATCATCCAAACACATTCTTCTCCAGTGGGACAGATGAAACTATCTGGAGTTTAGAGCTCAGACTTCAGTCTTTAGAGCTCACTGGAGAGTTTAAAGGATGAGGATGAAGAAGTCAAAGTCTTCATCTGATGAAGGTCTGATGGTTCTGATTCAAACTTCATCATCTTCATGATTCAGCTCCTTCACATCCTGCTGAGATGTTATATATGTGTGATGTCATCACAGGAGGCAGAGCAGCAGCTGATTGGCTCTGCTGAGCAGACTGTGTGATGTGGACACATCTGATTGGATCCTAAAGAGTTTTTCTCTTCATTCTCTCTTCTTTATTCAGACTGGAGCGCTGCAGTTTGTCAGAGATCAGCTGTTCTTCTTTAGCCTCAGCTCTGAAGTCCAACCCCTCCCATCTGAGACAGCTGGACCTGAGCTTCAACAATCTTCATGATTCAGGAGTGAAGCTGCTGTGTGATTTTCTGCAGAGTCCAAACTGTAGACTGGAGATTCTGATGTAAGTTCATGTGTTCTCTGTTTCTATTGTAGATCTTGTGTGTGTGATTATGAACTGAAGCATCTTCATGTCCAGATGTTTGACTGATCATATGTAGGGATGCATGATGGTGGATTTTTGCTGAGATCTGATCTGCTGACATTTCAAACTTCTCTGAGCTCCTCCTGATATATCTCCACTCTTCTTCTATTGTAAATAACATCAAGTGTGTCCTGTAGGAGAACTGATGTGTTCCTCTGATTGTGACAGTCTGTTTGTTTTAGAAACAGGAAACAAGACAAACAACATCTGATTCAACAATAAATGACAGATGTGTTCTTTTCAAATATAGACATTTATTCATGAAACTGAAGTCATTTCTTGTTCTCATGTTGATTTCATGTCAGATTTAATTGTCTCAGTAGAGTTAAACTTGTTCAGATGTCCAAACTGAACTGTAACAACCTGCTGACAGACAGAGAGCAGAGCAGAGACCAACCAGGGGGCTGAATAATATTTAGTCATGTCTCCTCACGCTCTGCAGAGTGTCTGTTTGTCCAACACCTGTCCAGGAAAGATTATAACCACACAGCAGACACACCAAGGGCCACAGACCGGCCCCTGAGGAGATCCAGACAGAATCCTGTGTAAAATGGGGGTCATGATGTCATAGTGGGCAGATAACAGCTTCAAAAGTCAATCAGTGGTTTGTGCAGGAATGAAGACGTCCTCCAATCAGTGGAGCAGAAATATTTGATGTAGACATCAGCAGAATGGAGGATTGATTTTCTCCAGTGCAGCATGAAGTTTGTGGTTTTTCATGTGGACAGACAGACCTCCGTCAGCTGAAGCTCTTTTCTTCTTCATCCTTATTTCTTCAGCTTTCAGGCTGTTTAGAGGACTGAAGTTTGAGGCTCTGAACTACAGGACTACTGAACTACAAACATTTGAGTTTTTGTCTTAGTTTGTGGTAGGGATGTAACAGGATGAAAATTTCATATCACGGTTATTGTGACCAAAATTATCATCCTGATCATTATTATTGTGGTATTGTTGCAGTTTCCTCAAAATGTTCAAATAGTACTTTATCACAGTCTAAAAATAATTTAACCCCTTAAATGTTATAATTTTAACAGTTCTTTTGTCTTTTCTGTCAATAACTGTGTCTGGAAATGTACATTTATTTATCTTTTTTCATGAGAAAAAAAGTAAACAATTCTGGTAAGTATTTGTCATTATTATGTTATAAATGCTAAAACAGTGTGTAATTACAAGAAAAGAAAAAAAGGAATTTGAACTTTAATTAATTTTCTCTTTTTAAACAATCGTAAATGAACATGTTCAAAGTTTTGAGATGACCAACATTAAATGCAACATATTTTACAAACACTCACACATTTTAGTTTGCCTGCAGCATTAGTGTCCATGTTACAGGTCGTTATATTAGACCATGTCCAGGCATTTTTATTTGTCTATTTTTTGTTTTACTAACGATAGTCCCTAAAGCAGTTAGCCCCCTTCATAACTCTCCTCTGCTCTCCCCTTTCCATGACAGATCTCATCAACATCTCCTTCTTTAATATTTACAAATTATGATTTATTAAATCCATTAAACACAAACTATAACAGAAAAATACGATTTATTATGGCGAATAAACGATGAAAGAACGGTAAGAACTCACTCCAGAATGATACTAATGCTGTTATTTACAACTTTTATCCATTATTACACAGAAAATCTTGATAAACCTCCTATAATTCACTCAGGTATGGCTCTCTGAATCCCCTCTGTCTCTCAGTCTGCTCGTTTACTCGAGGAGTTACAGCAGTTTTAATGACGTCATTTATGTCTTTCACCACAGCTTGGTGTTTTAGACAGGGTGACTGTCGTCAGTCAGTTTCCCCTCCACATCCTTGTAAAATCCAAACTTGACCAGATGTTAGACTTCAGCTGTCTGGAGTGGGAAAAACCTGTAAGCGTTTGAGCAGAGCTCAAACTGCTTGACTTTCAGAGGCCAAACAATGCAAACTGTTTGTGAGGGACGGCTGCTTCACCGAGGAGCAGACACACACAGTTCAGGCTTTTCCAGTCAAAGAGCAGCATCACTGTGACTTATTGACACAGTGTGGTGATCAAACACGGTTTAACGGTCATTTTAATTGGACACGGTAATGATTACCATGGGAAATTTTACCATAGTTTACCATTTTACCGGTAACTGTTACATCCCTAGTTTGAGAGGAGTCTTCAGGATTATGTGAGAGGAGTGGCCAACAAAGGTGTTTTTAATGAAGAGAATGGACTTTAAAAGGTCCGAATAATCTGTTTTCATTCAGTGCTCTGTGTCTCACTGTCTGTCAGCAGGATGTTACTCAGCTGTTTGGAGCTCTCAAAAAGGCAGATGAAGCTCCTTTCAACTGGAACTCCTCCAAAAATTCTACATTTAATGTCCTGAATGTGATCCAGTGACATGAGGCTCAGTTTTTCATGAACATCTGTATTTGACAACAGAATTTATCTGTCATTCATTTTAGACTCTGGTGTCTCCTGTTTTGTTGTAAACAGACTGAATGAGACAAAGAGCTCAATTCTTCTCCACCATAGACTTTGTGTTCTAGATAATTACAGAAACAGTGGAAATAGATCTGCATCAGCACCGACTGAACTTAGTCTAGTTTCAGCATTTTGTACATCCCTACTGTCAGCACTGAAGAGAGCACTGAGATAATCCTAAATAATAAAAATGAAGTGTAATGAGTGCTGTGTTACACTGTACTGATTAAATATATAATTAAAACTTTTATTCTTTTTTTGATGATATGTTTTTACATTTCAGCTCAATTTTTATCTGAGAGAAGAAAGCACCAGACCAAAGTCAAAATACTTGTTTTAGGGGTGGACTCATGTTGGTTTTTTAGGGTCCTAGCTGATTATTGGTTGTTTGAGGGCCTGATAACTGATATTTGAAACTGATGTTAATTTACAATAATCAAATCTTTCAGTCAAAATGTAGAGATTTAAACTCTGCAAACTCCAGACTGTTTAAATGAAAAAGCTCAGCTGCATCTTTTCATATTAAAATATATAATCACATATTAATGTAAGATGAAATTAATTTTAATAAACCACTGGTAACAACATTCATCAGGGCTGACTTTGTTATAAGAACTCAGATACAGCTGTATTGTTGGACAACATTTCAGCTGATTTACAGTCTGATCCACATCAACCTGATGAAGGTCTGAGCTCCAACATGTTTGAAGGGACAAAGAAGGTTCTGGAGATGCACATGTAGACCACAGTGTGTAGGATCAAGACGTGTGTAAAGCAGCTGAGACAAACTGAAGTACAGGAGGCAGAGCAGCAGCTGATTGGCTCTGCTGAGCAGACTGTGTGATGTGGACACATCTGATTGGATCCTAAAGAGTTTTTCTCTTCATTCTCTCTTCTTTATTCAGACTGAAGGAGTGCAGTTTATCAGAGATCAGCTGTTCTTCTTTAGCCTCAGCTCTGAAGTCCAACCCCTCCCATCTGAGACAGCTGGACCTGAGGAGGAACTATCTTCATGATTCAGGAGTGAAGCTGCTGTGTGATTTTCTGCAGAGTCCAAACTGTAGACTGGAGTTTCTGGAGTGAGTTCATGTGTTCTCTGTTTTATATTGTAGATCTTGTGTGTGTGATTATGAACTGAAGCATCTTCATGTCCAGATGTTTGACTGATCATATGTAGGGATGCATGATGGTGGATTTTTGCTGAGATCTGATCTGCTGACATTTCAAACTTCTCTGAGCTCCTCCTGATATATCTCCACTCTTCTTCTATTGTAAATAACATCAAGTGTGTCCTGTAGGAGAACTGATGTGTTCCTCTGATTGTGACAGTCTGTTTGTTTTAGAAACAGGAAACAAGACAAACAACATCTGATTCAACAATAAATGACAGATGTGTTCTTTTCAAATATAGACATTAATTCATGAAACTGAAGTCATTTCTTGTTCTCATGTTGATTTCATGTCAGATTTAATTGTCTCAGTAGAGTTAAACTTGTTCAGATGTCCAAACTGAACTGTAACAACCTGCTGACAGACAGAGAGCAGAGCAGAGACCAACCAGGGGGGCTGAATAATATTTAGTCATGTCTCCTCACGCTCTGCAGAGTGTCTGTTTGTCCAACACCTGTCCAGGAAAGATTATAACCACACAGCAGACACAAATGCTCATTGGAGACAATCATGAACAGAGATGATTCTTTTTGACTCTTTCCAGTCTTTATGGTGACAAGAATCAGGCCCAAAATAAAGATCTGATGTCAGTTAGTGCTCCATTCATCAGGTCTGACTTTGTTATAAGAACTGGGATAAACAAGAGCCCAGTGACATAAATGAGACCATGAGGACCAGAGATAAAGTATATAAAAATAAACATAAAGGAAATGGAAAAGACAATAAAAAAGTGACAAAGCAATAGGAAAAAATCGATTAAAGCAGTACGACAAGAAAAGCTCTGAAATGATGTAGAAATTCATAGCAGATAGATCTATGAACATAGAGAAGAGATGACGCTATAAAAGACCCTAAACTAGAAAAGCACTCAGAGAGCACAGACGTCCACCAATCAACTCAGATCATCAGATCCAGAACAGAGCCAGGATCCAGACCAGACTCAGCACAGACATGGAGATTTTTATCCTGTATAAACACAGCAACCTTTGGGAACTTCACTTAATAATTTGATTTTACTGTATATGAATAAATTCAGATTTCTCCATTATAAACTTTAATATTTTCTGTGACATCAGTCTCGATCTGATCCAGATGAAATTGAACCTGATGATGGAGACATGGACCCCAAATTATCCTGTAGAATTGGAAGAAATTCAGTAAAGAAATGGCGGAGATATCATTTTTTTTTTTTAGCCCCTGTGTGATTTTTTGAATTTTGGGGCATTTTTTGCATCCAGACAAATGTCCAGACTACCATGAAGATGTAATGGATTATTCCTTGGACCAAACCACAGCTCTGTTAAAATTAACATGTGAATCCTTCCAGTAGTTTTTCTGGAAATTTGCAAAAAAACAAACAAACACCAGCAAAAGGAACCTCCTCAAAGGAATGAAGTTCTGACCTCCCTGATATTATTGAATCTCTCCATGTTGTTGTTGGTGTTGTTGTTGTTGTTGTTGTTGTTGTTGTGAGTCTCCTCTAAGAGTGTCCCTGAATCATTGGGGGTTTTGCTCTGTTGGATCTCTGGAGCTTCTGCTCCTCTCAGCTGGGAGGCCTTCTGCTCCTGGTGGTCCTAAACTCTTGGTGCTGATCAGGCCTCGCTGATGAAAACAGTCTGAGGCAGTTGAGGAGGCTCAGAGGAGCTGAACGTTGATATCAAAGATGGACTCCAACATGTTTGAAGGGACAAAGAAGGTTCTGGAGATGCACATGTAGACCACAGTGTGTAGGAGTCTCTCTGTGTTTGTCTTGTTGACTTCTCTCACCTGTCCAGGTGGGATCAAGTTTTTCTTGTTGAACATTTTCTGATCATGAATTCTAATGAAGTTGATGTGGACTGCAGTGTGGACCATGTGACAGCAGACTGTGACTGTGAGCTCAGACTGAAGTGTTTAGATGTGAAGGTTTGATCCTGACAGAAAAATCTGAGCTCTGCTGTTTACACTTTAGAGAAACAGGAGGAACGGATCAAGACGTGTGTGAAAGCAGCTGAGACAAACTGAAGTACAGGAGGCAGAGCAGCAGCTGATTGGCTCTGCTGAGCAGACTGTGTGATGTGGACTCATCTGATTGGATCCTAAAGAGTTTTTCTCTTCATTCTCTCTTCTTTATTCAGACTGGAGATCTGCAGTTTGTCAGAGATCAGCTGTTCTTCTTTAGCCTCAGCTCTGAAGTCCAACCCCTCCCATCTGAGACAGCTGGACCTGAGCTGGAATGATCTTCAGGATTCAGGAGTGAAGCTGCTGTGTGATTTTCTGCAGAGTCCAAACTGTAGACTGGAGACTCTGAGGTAAGTTCATGTGTTCTCTGTTTCTATTGTAGATCTTGTGTGTGATTATTAACTGAACCTTCTTCATGTCCAGACCGTTATTTTTTTCCTTTTGTCAGACTAGACTGGTCAGACCGGTACGCTGCTCTTCTTCTTCTACACTTCTGCTTTTTGCCATTGGTAAACAATATCACTTGTGTGCATTAGCGCCACCTACTAGCATCAGTGTGGATCAGGAGCTCACTTTCTACTCTCACGACTGGAGAAAAAAATAAATAAATGAATGATAAATCAATACAAAAATATAAAGACAAATGAATAAATGAATAGTAAATAAATCAATAATACTCTGACTCTGCTCCTGGGTATCATGTATGTGAAATTTCCCTACCTGGTAACCCCGGGCTCTCTGAGAGCTGTCAATCAAAGACCAGGGACTCCGCCTCCAAAGTGCCAAATGTCTTAAAGTCCAAACTCAGAAGATACTCACGAACATGTAGTGAGGAGAAAGCTGTGATGATCAGAAAGCAGAGAGAGATTTGGTAGAAGAGCTGAACACACTATGGAATAAAAACTCCCTCAGAGAAGAGGAGGACCTGAACATCTCAGCCCGTCTAAACTTGATGATCTTTTTATCTCCAAAGCTAAAGGAGCCTGAAATTTGATTTTAAATGCAATCTGAAGGAATTTAATCAATAATCAAAACTAAAGATATTTTTTAATTCAGAATCCAGACAATCCTCCCACAGCCCTAATCAATGGAGTTCATTTTCTTGACCAAAGATGTTCCCATAAATTCATGAGATCTGTTTAAGCTAATGATTTATCCCCGGCTGAACTCTGTAGGAATAATATATGAAACATTTTTGATCAAACCACAGCAACAACACTGAGAACTAGATTTTTAAAATATCCACTTCAGCCTGAAACAAAAGAAATCCATCACAGAATAATGATTCATATTTATCCATCCAGTGAATCTCTAAGATTAAGATTTGTCTTTAAATCAATGAATGCACTTTTAGTGAAGAAGACGTTGATACAACAGAGCATCTCTTTGTCTCAGGCTCTCACACCAAACTGTTGTTGAAGCAGTTCATGGAAACAGAAAAACCAACTCAAGATAAAGAAACAGACCTGATAAAAGAAACCTCTGATCATTTGATTTGATTTATTTGTGTTCTGTTTTGATGAATTTCATCTTTTTCTCCTCTTTTCTCTCTAAACTCATGCCTGCTTACATATTACCCTGTTGTTGAAATATTCTGAATGTTTTGCCTTCATGTTTTTAACTGAATAATTTTATAATAAAGTTATGAAAACCTTCTGCCATCAGACAAAAGTACAGAAGTATCCGCTGTACCACCGGACTGCAGAGCAGCTTCTTCTCTCAGGCTGTGAGTCTGATGAATGCTCCATCTGCACTCCTCCACGTCTGAGGGTTTGGGTTTTGTTTGGTTTTGGAGCCACAAATTAATTTCACAGTGAAACACTTTCAGGTATCTTGTTAAAGTAAATAAATAAATAAATCTCCACTGAGGTGTGAAAATCAGTCTCCTGGTGTCCTCCATAAAACAAACACATGAGCACAGTGTGGTGAGATTAGGGAGGCCACCTCTCATGATGAAGATGAAGGACCCCTGTGCTCCTCTAGACTGAGATCACCAAGGGCCACAGACCGGGCCCCCAAGGAGATCCAGACAGAATCCTGTGTAAAATGGGGCTCATGATGTCATAGTGAGCAGATAACAGCTTCAAAAGTCAATCAGTGGTTTGTGCAGGAATGAAGACGTCCTCCAATCAGTGGAGCAGAAATATTTGATGTAGACATCAGCAGAATGGAGGATTGATTTTCTCCAGTGCAGACACCCAACATGGTCCAAAACACAAAGGGCCCTCAACCCACAGGACCAGAACCAGCAGAGACCACATCCAGGGGCATCAGCGGGACCCTGATGAAGGTCTGAGCTCCAACATGTTTGAAGGGACAAAGAAGGTTCTGGAGATGCACATGTAGACCACAGTGTGTAGGAGTCTCTCTGTGTTTGTCTTGTTGACTTCTCTCACCTGTCCAGATGGGATCAAGTTTTTCTTGTTGAACATTTTCTGATCATGAATTCTAATGAAGTTCATGTGGACTGCAGTGTGGACCATGTGACAGCAGACTGTGACTGTGAGGTCAGACTGAAGTGTTTAGATGTGAAGGTTTGATCCTGACAGAAAAATCTGAGCTCTGCTGTTTACACTTTAGAGAAACAGGAGGAACGGATCAAGACGTGTGTGAAAGCAGCTGAGACAAAGTGAAGTACAGGAGGCAGAGCAGCAGCTGATTGGCTCTGCTGAGCAGACTGTGTGATGTGGACACATCTGATTGGATCCTAAAGAGTTTTTCTCTTCATTCTCTCTTCTTTATTCAGACTGAGGAGCTGCAGTTTGTCAGAGATCAGCTGTTCTTCTTTAGCCTCAGCCCTGAAGTCCAACCCCTCCCATCTGAGACAGCTGGACCTGTACAGCAACGATCTTCAGGATTCAGGACTGAAGCTGCTGTGTGATTTTCTGCAGAGTCCAAACTGTAGACTGGAGATTCTGGAGTAAGTTCATGTGTTCTCTGTTTCTATTGTAGATCTTGTGTGTGTGATTATGAACTGAAGCATCTTCATGTCCAGATGTTTGACTGATCATATGTAGAGATGCATGATGGTGGATTTTTGCTGAGATCTGATCTGCTGACATTTCAAACTTCTCTGAGCTCCTCCTGATATATCTCCACTCTTCTTCTATTGTAAATAACATCAAGTGTGTCCTGTAGGAGAACTGATGTGTTCCTCTGATTGTGACAGTCTGTTTGTTTTAGAAACAGGAAACAAGACAAACATCTGATTCAACAATAAATGACAGATGTGTTCTTTTCAAATAGAGACATTTATTCATGAAACTGAAGTCATTTCTTGTTCTCATGTTGATTTCATGTCAGATTTAATTGTCTCAGTAGAGTTAAACTTGTTCAGATGTCCAAACTGAACTGTAACAACCTGCTGACAGACAGAGAGCAGAGCAGAGACCAACCAGGGGGGCTGAATAATATTTAGTCATGTCTCCTCACGCTCTGCAGAGTGTCTGTTTGTCCAACACCTGTCCAGGAAAGATTATAACCACACAGCAGACACACCAAGGGCCACAGACCGGGCCCCCGAGGAGATCCAGACAGAATCCTGTGTAAAATGGGGGTCATGATGTCATAGTGGGCAGATAACAGCTTCAAAAGTCAATCAGTGGTTTGTGCAGGAATGAAGACGTCCTCCAATCAGTGGAGCAGAAATATTTGATGTAGACATCAGCAGAATGGAGGATTGATTTTCTCCAGTGCAGCATGAAGTTTGTGGTTTTTCATGTGGACAGACAGACCTCCGTCAGCTGAAGCTCTTTTCTTCTTCATCCTTATTTCTTCAGCTTTCAGGCTGTTTAGAGGACTGAAGTTTGAGGCTCTGAACTACAGGACTACTGAACTACAAACATTTGAGTTTTTGTCTTAGTTTGTGGTAGGGATGTAACGGGATGAAAATTTCACATCACAGTTATTGTGACCAAAATTATCATCCTGATCATTATTATTGTGGTATTGTTGCAGTTTGCTCAAAATGTTCAAATAGTACTTTATCACAGTCTAAAAATAATGTTACCCCTTAAATGTTATAATTTTAACAGTTCTTTTGTCTTTTTTGTCAATAACTGTGTCAGGAAATGTACATTTATATTTTTTCATGAGTAATAAAAGTAAACAATTCTGACAAGTACAATATGTAATAAAAACACCCTCAGAGAAGAGGAGGACCTGAACATCTCAGCCCGTCTAAACTTGATGATCTTTTTATCTCCAAAGCTAAAGGAGCCTGAAATTTGATTTTAAATTCAATCTGAAGGAATTTAATCAATAATCAAAACTAAAGATATTTTTTTAATTCAGAATCCAGACAATCCTCCCACAGCCCTAATCAATGGAGTTCATTTTCTTGACCAAAGATGTTCCCATAAATTCATGAGATCTGTTTAAGCTAATGATTTATCCCCGGCTGAACTCTGTAGGAATAATATATGAAACATTTTTGATCAAACCACAGCAACAACACTGAGAACTAGATTTTTAAAATATCCACTTCAGCCTGAAACAAAAGAAATCCATCACAAGATAATGATTCATATTTATCCATCCAGTGAATCTCTAAGATTAATATTTGACTTTAAAACAATGAATGCACTTTTAGTGAAGAAGACGTTGATACAACAGAGCATCTCTTTGTCTCAGGCTCTCACACCAAACTGTTGTTGAAGCAGTTCATGGAAACAGAAAAACCAACTCAAGATAAAGAAACAGAGCTGATAAAAGAAACCTCGGATCATTTGATTTGATTTATTTGTGTTCTGTTTTGATGAATTTAATCTTTTTCTCCTCTTTTCTCTCTAAACTCATGCCTGCTTACATATTACCCTGTTGTTGAAATATTCTGAATGTTTTGCCTTCATGTTTTTAACTGAATAGTTTTACAATAAAGTTATGAAAACCTTCTGCCATCAGACAAAAGTGCAGAAGTATCCGCTGTACCACCGGACTGCAGAGCAGCTTCTTCTCTCAGGCTGTGAGTCTGATGAATGCTCCATCTGCACTCCTCCACGTCTGAGGGTTTGGTTTTTGTTTGGTTTTGGAGCCACAAATTAATTTCACAGTGAAACACTTTCAGGTATCTTGTTAAAGTAAATAAATAAATAAATCTCCACTGAGGTGTGAAAATCAGTCTCCTGGTGTCCTCCATAAAACAAACACATGAGCACAGTGTGGTGAGATTAGGGAGGACACCTCTCATGATGAAGATGAAGGACCCCTGTGCTCCTCTAGGCTGAGACCACCAAGGACCACAGAACGGGCCCCCAAGGAGATCCAGACAGAATCCTGTGTAAAATGGGGGTCATGATGTCATAGTGGGCAGATAACAGCTTCAAAAGTCAATCAGTGGTTTGTGCAGGAATGAAGACGTCCTCCAATCAGTGGAGCAGAAATATTTGATGTAGACATCAGCAGAATGGAGGATTGATTTTCTCCAGTGCAGACACCCAACATGGTCCAAAACACAAAGGGCCCTCAACCCACAGGACCAGAACCACCAGAGACCACATCCAGGGGCATCAGCTGGACCCTGATGAAGGTCTGAGCTCCAACATGTTTGAAGGGACAAAGAAGGTTCTGGAGATGCACATGTAGACCACAGTGTGTAGGAGTCTCTCTGTGTTTGTCTTGTTGACTTCTCTCACCTGTCCAGATGGGATCAAGTTTTTCTTGTTGAACATTTTCTGATCATGAATTCTAATGAAGTTGATGTGGACTGCAGTGTGGACCATGTGACAGCAGACTGTGACTGTGAGCTCAGACTGAAGTGTTTAGATGTGAAGGTTTGATCCTGACAGAAAAATCTGAGCTCTGCTGTTTACACTTTAGAGAAACAGGAGGAACGGATCAAGACGTGTGTGAAAGCAGCTGAGACAAACTGAAGTACAGGAGGCAGAGCAGCAGCTGATTGGCTCTGCTGAGCAGACTGTGTGATGTGGACTCATCTGATTGGATCCTAAAGAGTTTTTCTCTTCATTCTCTCTTCTTCATTCAGACTGAACTGGTGCAGGTTGTCAGAGATCAGCTGTTCTTCTTTAGCCTCAGCTCTGAAGTCCAACCCCTCCCATCTGAGAGAGCTGGACCTGAGCTGGAATGATCTTCAGGATTCAGGAGTGAAGCTGCTGTGTGACTTTCTGCAGAGTCCAAACTGTAGACTGAAGATTCTGAAGTAAGTTCATGTGTTCTCTGTTTCTATTGTAGATCTTGTGTGTGTGATTATGAACTGAAGCATCTTCATGTCCAGATGTTTGACTGATCATATGTAGAGATGCATGATGGTGGATTTTTGCTGAGATCTGATCTGCTGACATTTCAAACTTCTCTGAGCTCCTCCTGATATATCTCCACTCTTCTTCTATTGTAAATCACATCAAGTGTGTCCTGTAGGAGAACTGATGTGTTCCTCTGATTGTGACAGTCTGTTTGTTTTAGAAACAGGAAACAAGACAAACAACATCTGATTCAACAATAAATGACAGATGTGTTCTTTTCAAATATAGACATTTATTCATGAAACTGAAGTCATTTCTTTTTCTCATGTTGATTTCATGTCAGATTTAATTGTCTCAGTAGAGTTAAACTTGTTCAGATGTCCAAACTGAACTGTAACAACCTGCTGACAGACAGAGAGCAGAGCAGAGACCAACCAGGGGGGCTGAATAATATTTAGTCATGTCTCCTCACGCTCTGCAGAGTGTCTGTTTGTCCAACACCTGTCCAGGAAAGATTATAACCACACAGCAGACACAAATGCTCATTGGACAGAGACAGTCATGAACAGAGATGATTCTTTTTGACTCTTCACAATCTTTATGTTGACAATAATCAGGCCCAAAATAAAGATCTGATGTCAACAGTTAGTGCTCCAGTTATGGAGATGAAAAGCCTTTATCCCTCTGATAATATCATTGTGGGGGATTTTAATATGACCCCAGACCAATGGAAGGACAGACGGCCATCAAGATCTGACAAACATTATTTTAACAACATAATAATGGACTTTTGTAACAGTAAATTTAGAGGATACATGGAGAGTTCAGATCCTGAAATGCTGAAATCCTCCTGGTTTAAAGCAGATAGAAGCTGCAGGTCTAGAAGTGACTGTTGGCTACTTTCACATAATCCATGACAAAATGTCTCTGATATATCTTTGGATATTTGACCCTGAACACATCACAGCTTCATGCACCTGGAGCTGACACCACACAAAAATAATAATGATCTCTTTTTGCGCTTGTTCTCAAGGACCACAGTCACTTTTGTGACTGCATTTCTCTCCAAAATAAAAAAAACATGGAATTGATAAGCTGGTCTCTCAGCACCATTAACCAAATTTGATCAACAAGAAGATGAGGTAAAGGAGGAGCTGTCACAGGCTTATGCTGACACATCCACTCTGGCACACATTCAGACATTCTCCTCCACTCAATGCCTTCTTTGTCCACATGTGTTCGTTTCCATGTTTGTTGTAACATGTTGCTCATGTGCTGAGGTGTTTTTTTAATCTCACACTGTGCTCCCCTGACAAGTGCCTAGTTTGGGATTGTTTCCCCCCCTCTTCTCTCTTCCTGTCTCCTTTTCTGCAGCCCCCAGGTGAGTGGATGCTGGCATGACTGGTTGTCGCTGCTCCCCGGTAGTTTTGTTGTTATTAAATCGTACAGCGTCCATGGGTGTCATGAAAGGCGCTTTACAAATAAAATGTATGATTAATATTATTGCAATGAAAGATATGACAGAGGATTCTGGAAATTCAACTGTGGTCTGTAAAAATAAGACTTACTCTCAAAGCATCAGGACCATGATCCAGGACTCTCACCAACCCAGAGAGTCAGTCATATGAGAACAAATGTGAATTTTTAAAGTCCAAACTCAGAAGATACTCACGAACATGTAGTGAGGAGAAAGCTGTGATGATCAGAAAACAGAGAGAGATTTGGTAGAAGAGCTGAACACACTATGGAATAAAAACACCCTCAGAGAAGAGGAGGACCTGAACATCTCAGCCCGTCTAAACTTGATGATCTTTTTATCTCCAAAGCTAAAGGAGCCTGAAATTTGATTTTAAATTCAATCTGAAGGAATTTAATCAATAATCAAAACTAAAGATATTTTTTTAATTCAGAATCCAGACAATCCTCCCACAGCCCTAATCAATGGAGTTCATTTTCTTGACCAAAGATGTTCCCATAAATTCATGAGATCTGCTTAAGCTAATGATTTATCTAATATTCTGAATGTTTTACCTTCATGTTTTTAACTGAATAATTTTATAATAAAGTTATGAAAACCTTCTGCCATCAGACAAAAGTACAGAAGTATCCGCTGTACCACCGGACTGCAGAGCAGCTTCTTCTCTCAGGCTGTGAGTCTGATGAATGCTCCATCTGCACTCCTCCACGTCTGAGGGTTTGGTTTTTGTTTGGTTTTGGAGCCACAAATTAATTTCACAGTGAAACACTTTCAGGTATCTTGTTAAAGTAAATAAATAAATAAATCTCCACTGAGGTGTGAAAATCAGTCTCCTGGTGTCCTCCATAAAACAAACACATGAGCACAGTGTGGTGAGATTAGGGAGGCCACCTCTCATGATGAAGATGAAGGACCCCTGTGCTCCTCTAGACTGAGATCACCAAGGGCCACAGACCGGGCCCCCAAGGAGATCCAGACAGAATCCTGTGTAAAATGGGGGTCATGATGTCATAGTGAGCAGATAACAGCTTCAAAAGTCAATCAGTGGTTTGTGCAGGAATGAAGACGTCCTCCAATCAGTGGAGCAGAAATATTTGATGTAGACATCAGCAGAATGGAGGATTGATTTTCTCCAGTGCAGACACCCAACATGGTCCAAAACACAAAGGGCCCTCAACCCACAGGACCAGAACCACCAGAGACCACATCCAGGGGCATCAGCTGGACCCTGATGAAGGTCTGAGCTCCAACATGTTTGAAGGGACAAAGAAGGTTCTGGAGATGCACATGTAGACCACAGTGTGTAGGAGTCTCTCTGTGTTTGTCTTGTTGACTTCTCTCACCTGTCCAGATGGGATCAAGTTTTTCTTGTTGAACATTTTCTGATCATGAATTCTAATGAAGTTCATGTGGACTGCAGTGTGGACCATGTGACAGCAGACTGTGACTGTGAGCTCAGACTGAAGTGTTTAGATGTGAAGGTTTGATCCTGACAGAAAAATCTGAGCTCTGCTGTTTACACTTTAGAGAAACAGGAGGAACGGATCAAGACGTGTGTGAAAGCAGCTGAGACAAAGTGAAGTACAGGAGGCAGAGCAGCAGCTGATTGGCTCTGCTGAGCAGACTGTGTGATGTGGACACATCTGATTGGATCCTAAAGAGTTTTTCTCTTCATTCTCTCTTCTTTATTCAGACTGAGGAGCTGCAGGTTGTCAGAGATCAGCTGTTCTTCTTTAGCCTCAGCTCTGAAGTCCAACCCCTCCCATCTGAGAGAGCTGGACCTGAAGGACAACAATCTTCAGGATTCAGGAGTGAAGCTGCTGTGTGATTTTCTGCAGAGTCCAAACTGTAGACTGGAGATTCTGAGGTAAGTTCATGTGTTCTCTGTTTCTATTGTAGATCTTGTGTGTGTGATTATCAACTGAAGCATCTTCATGTCCAGATGTTTGACTGATCATATGTAGGGATGCATGATGGTGGATTTTTGCTGAGATCTGATCTGCTGACATTTCAAACTTCTCTGAGCTCCTCCTGATATATCTCCACTCTTCTTCTATTGTAAATCACATCAAGTGTGTCCTGTAGGAGAACTGATGTGTTCCTCTGATTGTGACAGTCTGTTTGTTTTAGAAACAGGAAACAAGACAAACAACATCTGATTCAACAATAAATGACAGACGTGTTCTTTTCAAATAGAGACATTTATTCATGAAACTGAAGTCATTTCTTGTTCTCATGATGATTTCATGTCAGATTTAATTGTCACAGTAGAGTTAAACTTGTTCAGATGTCCAAACTGAACTGTAACAACCTGCTGACAGACAGAGAGCAGAACAGAGACCAACCAGGGGGGCTGAATAATATTTAGTCATGTCTCCTCACGCTCTGCAGAGTGTCTGTTTGTCCAACACCTGTCCAGGAAAGATTATAACCACACAGCAGACACAAATGCTCATTGGACAGAGACAGTCATGAACAGAAATGATTCTTTTTGACTCTTCACAATCTTTATGGTGACAATAATCAGGCCCAAAATAAAGATCTGATGTCAACAGTTAGTGCTCCAGTTATGGAGATGAAAAGCCTTTATCCCTCTGATAATATCATTGTGGGGGATTTTAATATGACCCCTGACCCCTGATGGAAGGACAGACGGCCATCAAGATCTGACAAACATTATTTTAACAACATAATAATGGACTTTTGTAACAGTAAATTTAGAGGATACATGGAGAGTTCAGATCCTGAAATGCTGAAATCCTCCTGGTTTAAAGCAGATAGAAGCTGCAGGTCTAGAAGTGACTGTTGGCTACTTTCACATAATCCATGACAAAATGTCCCTGATATATCTTTGGATATTTGACCCTGAACACATCACAGCTTCATGCACCTGGAGCTGACACCACACAAAAATAATAATGATCTCTTTTTGTGCTTGCTCTCAAGGACGACAGTCACTTTTGTGACACTCCCTCCCTGACCAGAACCTTCCTGCTGCTTGCTCTTCTTGTCTCTGTGATGTCTCTGTCTGAATTACTGCAGCCTCTCTCTGCATTTCTCTCCAAAATCCAAAAAACATGGAATTGATAAGCTGTGTAGTGCAGACACCCAACATGGTCCAAAACACAAAGGGCCCTCAACTCACAGGACCAGAACCGCCAGAGACCACATCCAGGGGCTTCAGCTGGACCCTGATGAAGGTCTGAGCTCCAACATGTTTGACGGGACAAAGAAGGTTCTGGAGATGCACATGTAGACCACAGTGTGTAGGAGTCTCTCTGTGTTTGGCTTGTTGACTTCTCTCACCTGTCCAGGTGGGATCAAGTTTTTCTTGTTGAACATTTTCTGATCCTGAATTCTAATGAAGTTCATGTGGACTGCAGTGTGGACCATGTGACAGCAGACTGTGACTGTGAGCTCAGACTGAAGTGTTTAGATGTGAAGGTTTGATCCTGACAGAAAAATCTGAGCTCTGTTGTTTACACTTTAGAGAAACAGGAGGAACGGATCAAGACGTGTGTGAAAGCAGCTGAGACAAACTGAAGTACAGGAGGCAGAGCAGCAGCTGATTGGCTCTGCTGAGCAGACTGTGTGATGTGGACTCATCTGATTGGATCCTAAAGAGTTTTTCTCTTCATTCTCTCTTCTTTATTCAGACTGGAGGGCTGCAGTTTGTCAGAGATCAGCTGTTCTTCTTTAGCCTCAGCTCTGAAGTCCAACCCCTCCCATCTGAGAGAGCTGATCCTGTGGGACAACAATCTTCAGGATTCAGGAGTGAAGCTGCTGCGAGATCTTCAGGAGGATCCAAACTACAGTCTGGAGACTCTGTGGTAAGTAGAGAGTTGAATTTACTGTAAATCCCAGAATATTAATCTCTCTGGTCTCTGTTTTTTGAGTCTCTCAGAGGGAAAATGAATTTCTCTCTTTCTGCCTGATGGTTTCTGTGCGGATGGTTTTGCACAGAAACCTGGTCATTGTGTCTGACAACACGGACACAACACCAAAACACTAACGAGGACAAAGTCCCTGCTGAACCTCTGAACCATGAGCTGCTGCTGATGTGCTGAACATGTGAACACACTGATGAAAATATCACTTTATTCTCTTTTCCTTCAAAAACAAACATGAACGCTGTCATCTGACAGAAAAGGCAAAGACAGGAAGTCAAAAATCAAACACATGGAGCTGAAATGGAGCAGAAGAATCAATCTGATCATGAAGAGCAGATTATTTCTTTGACTGAACTGTGGCCTCAAAATTCATGATGGGCCCATCCCTAGAGCTGGACCACTATAGAACAACATGTGACAGGCTTTGGTCTGCTGGACACAGAGCAGAGTGAAAACTCAGCAAACAGATGAAGATCCAACAAAGCTGCAGCTTCAGCCTGAACTGAAGAGAGTCCTCAGAGCTTTGTCTGCTCTCAGACTGATGGAGCTCAGTTATTGGAGGGCTCCTGATTCATTTTTCTGCTCTGACCACAACTCACAGCTCTCTGCTCTAAACACTGACTCTGTTTTTACCTACAGAACTTCGCCTTACCGGAGACAATAATCATCTGCTGCTCAGAGTCCTGACCTGGTCCATGTTCCTGGAGACTGAGCATCACAGCAGATGGTTCTGTGTTGGAGCAGAAACCCTCAGAGGACTCTCTGCCACATGGAGGTCTGACCATGTGTGAGCTCATCAACAGTCAGTAACTCAGAGACTGGGACGTCCTGCTGCTGTGTCCTTCTGCAGACGTGTCCACACAGACTCTGTTCAGGTCCCTGCAGATCCTCAAACAGTCTGACAGAGTCTCACATTTGCTTTTTGAAATCTGAGGCCTTCTAAAGTCTCAGCCGCTCTTCTTCTTCCTCCTGAGAGGTCTTCATCATGGGACGTCCCGTTGACGGAGCCCCCCTGTCTCAGACCTGTGTGAGTCTTTTTTAAAGGCTCTTCAGAAAACAGCAGAAACAAACTGCAGCAGCAACATGATGTTTGTTCAGGGAGCATTTCAAAGGTCTCTGTCCAAATGCAGGCGTGTCCTCTCTCAGCTCTTCTCAATCAGTACAGGAGAGAGATCTATGTGACTAGATCTATTAGCTCATAATTCTAGTCCTGGTTTAAACCAACAACACATTCTAATTTTAATTATTCTCATTTAAAAAGGATCGATTTGCTGTTTCCTTCTCTGTGTTTCAGCCTGTTTCAGACAAACAGAGACCTGCACAGATAACAGACTTTCAGATCTGCAGACTAGAAGACACAGTAACCAGTGAATTTAACTTTAAAAACTTAAAAACTTTAAATGCTCTGTCAGTTTTTATTTTTGTCTGTTAATGTCTAATTAATGTTTTGTAATCATCGTGGCAGTGGAATTACAAATGTAGCTGTTTTACATCTGAATGTGGTTTTATCATGAAGATGACTCAAAGTCATGAGGTTCGTGTTTAACCCTCAAGGGACTGACCTCCCGCCGGCGGCCCCGCCCACCGCGCTGTCTACATAGTTCTGCTTAAACTGATATAACTCAAAAACGACATTAGCTAGAATGCTCATTCTTTTTGCTGCTAAAAGAATAGACTTCTGTCTTTCATGTGACGTCTCCATTTACGTCATTACGTTGTGTTACTCGCGTAAAATCACCCGGGAATTTTCCCGCGCCACCACTGTGTGGCGCGAAAGGACCTTTGTAACGCGTAGGTTGGAAAGAGCAGGTAATATAGTGGGAGAGCTAGAGATTGATTCATTGATTGACAGGCTGATTGATTAAAATTGTGATGGGGAGAGTTAGGTACTGTATGAATGTGTGATTTAGGAAGAGTAAGTTGTTTGATTTGGTGAGAGAAAGTCGTGTGATTTGGTGAGAGATTGTGTGTGAGAGAGAGAGTTTTTGTCTGCCATGATGACTTCAACAATGGTTCTTTGTAAAATAAAATATAGGCTATGTAATGTGTATTGTGTAAAATATGCAATGTATATATGTTTATGGAAAATGTATATAGTTGAAACAATATTGTTGAGAAATATTTTGTTCAAGTTTCTACAGTCATGGAAAAAATTATTAGACCACCCTTGTTTTCTTCAATTTCTTGTTAATTTTAATGACTGGCTCAACTAAAGGTACATTTGTTTGGACAATTATAATGATAACAACAAAAATAGCTCATGAGAGTTTAATTTAAGAACTAAGAACTATTCATTTTCCATGGTTTTCTTGATAATAACCAAAATTACTTAAATTCTTACATCAATAGCTATGGCATTGTACCGCCAAAAACACTACTTTTAAGCATTCCATGTTTTCTTTTCTGTTTGCTTTAAACACATGATACACACAAGAGTTAATACTTGATTGCATAACCATTGTTTTTGATGACTGCAGCCATGCGTCTTGGCATGCTCTCCACCAGCTTCTGACATTGTTCTGCTGTCACAGCAGCCCATTCCTGTTGGACAAATTCAAACAAATTTTCTTTTGTTTTTGGGCTTGTGGTTCTCCATTTTGAGTTTGATGATTTTCCACAGGTTTTCAATTGGATTAAGATCTGGTGATTGAGCAGGCCAAGGCATGGTGCTAATGTTGTGGTTCTCCATCCAGGTTTTAACTGACCTTGCCGTGTGGCAAGGGGCATTGTCTTGTTGGAAAATCCAGTCATTCGAGGCAGGAAAGAGTTTTCCAGCTGATGGAAGAAGACTGTTTTCAAGGGTAGTCCTGTACATGACCTGGTTCATTCGCCTTCACACAATTGCATTTGCCCTGTTCCACTCAGACTGAAACAACCCCAGATCATGACTGATCCACCCCCATGTTTTACTGTAGGGCAAGACAGTCTGGGTTGTAAGCTTCTCCAGGCTTCCTCCTAACCAGTAAGTTGGCTGGAGGGCATCAATTCAAAATTGATTCATCACTGAAGAGAACCTTAGCCCAATCATCAACAGTCCAATCCTTGTGGTCTCGAGCAAAGAGTAACCGGCCTTCCTCTGCCTTTCATTGATGAAGGGCTTCTTATGCGTGCTCTGTGTGACTTCAAACCAGCTTCAACAAGTCGGTTTCAACTGTCCTTGCTGAACAAGTCACATTTCTCGACAGTGCCCACTCATTTTAAGGTCCCTGGAGGTCTGACGACGATTCCTGACACAGGAACGGATGAGTGCACGGGTCATCTCGTGGGGTAGAAAGACGCTTCTGCCACGGCCAGGTAGCAATTTGGTAGTGCCATGTTCAGCTTGTTTTTTTTTTGTTGTAATGAACGGCTGTCTTGGAGATCTTCAGTTTTTTCGCTACCTGCCTCTCACTCATGCCAATTTCCAGCAGTGCCAAGATGGCTGCCTTTGTGGCTTCACATAATTCTTTTGTTTTAGGCATTATGTGAGAGCTGACAACTTCTGAGTTGTGCTACGGCTTGAATGTAAGCAGGAAACCACTCTAGGCCTTTGCATGTGCAGTGCTGCTTGTGACATGAAATGGCCTCTTATATACCTGGGAATCAATTAAGCTTAAGAATGTCAAATAGGACCTAAAGTATTATGTGACCAGCTGCATTTTTTGTTGTGTTCATTGTATTATACGTTTAGTGGTACCAGATATTAGAATGAACAAGAAATTGAAGAAAACAAGGGTGGTCTAATAATTTTTTCCATGACTGTATGTTCAGTATTGCTTTGGTTCTGCAGTAGTGATCAAACTAAAAAAAAAACGCCTCTGTAGTTTTTTCATAAAAATGATCATATCTCAAAAACTAAAATAGGTATTTTGTTCAAATCACTACTGGTGTGTTCAGAAATATTTTGTTTATTTTTCTACATTTGGAAATCATTTCGATCAATGTGTTTTGTGTGCATATTTAGTAAATATAATGAAAAAAACATCCGATTTTTCTATTTTCTAATTTATAACACAATTTGAACACCTTTACCTAATTTTTATGGTTTATTTACATGTATACCATTTTAGATTAAGTTGTAAGGATTCTAGGGATATTAGGTATTTGAAGATATTCCAAGAAATGACATCAGAATGAACAAAAATACAAATGTATCTACTGGCGAACCCTTACAATTGCAGTCCCTAAAGGGTTAAAGCTTTGATTATGCAGATCATGGATATAAACTGTGGACTTTGTCAAAAACTAAATCCTTTTGGCCCTGTTATCACTTTGATTAAACCCTTTACCTGATTTATAAAGGGAGCAGCTGGGAGCAACAGTGTCCAAATCTTTTGGATATAATGTTGAAATTCAAACCCTCTGGAAATCTTCTTCAGGATTATCGCTCACTGTTCAGCTTTTCCAGGACGTTTGACTTTTTTACTCATTTTCCAAATGTTTTCCATGCCTGGGAAATTGGTCAATCATATTTCAGGATTCCAGGTTTTCCAGGACATGAGAGAACCCTGAGTGAGCGTCGACACAGCAGGCTCCATCAGTGACAGACATCTCACTGACACTGGGGGATTGTGGGTAGGCTATAGAGACAGACAGAAGTCAGAGACTGTGGCTTCATCATGTTTTATGTTCTTAAGAAGAGGCTGATTAAATATGAGCTTGAGCCTTGAGGGAGCAGCTGCACGGTTTCACACCCTGGTGGCCTGTTCTTGGTCTACATGGACATTATGGCCAATAATCAGACACACACAGGCAGCACAGCCTGTATGAGGGCGGAGCTGATGGAGCAGAGCTCATCTACTACACCTGTAACAGACAGTTTTTCCTTTGACAGCCATTACAGGGGCAGCTTTTAAAAGAATGGACTCATATGACAGGGTTCACACTCTTTTCTGGAAATCACTTTCCAGGAGTTTTCCAGAAAACCCCTCTCCCCTTTGCTCTGCAGCGTCCTTTTCTACAGCTGTGCCTCACATTTAGTACATTTACCCAGAATGCTTTGTTTATGCCTCTTCCACCCCACAGGTCTGATTTACAAGATGTGCAGCTGTAACAATGAAATAATTTGGTACATACTTAAACATCATGACTAAAGAATAGTTTAATAACACCCACAGGTAAAAATAATAAATATTTGACTACTCAGTGGGCTTTTATTTCACAATTCCTCCCCAGACACTCCAGCTCCTGTGTTTATATTTAAGTTGGACTAATGACACACACAGAAGAATCGTTTATCAATCAGTTAACAGACAGACCCATTGAAATCGTGCAGACAGCTTTTATTTTGAAATCTTTTCTGGCACTGCATTACCGTAATACCATGTGTATATGGGCACCGCCAAATTGAGTGGCGGCTCAGTTGACGGGGGATTTCAGAGTGGAGGCTGGCTTGACTACAGTGAAGTAATGTTAGCATAAAACTCTCTTACATTAGCCCAGTAGAGGCAATTTGCTCGGTTATGTAGGCAGTGTTCAACATAATTTGTTTGGTTTTTGTCTGAGGAGACTGCTGGACCACACATTAAGACAATGTTTTTTTTTATTTTGCTAACTTTTTACTTTGCTGTTCTTCTGAACATAAATGTCTCCTCAGCCTTCCATCAGCAATGTGACACCCACCACCTCCACCAGGGCATCATACCGCTAGATACTCTTACACTTTTATACCCTAATACGACAGACAGGTTATCAATCAGAAATAAGTTTAAAATAAGTTTGATAGAACATTCGACAATTTTCTCGTTCAGTCTGACAGTATGAGCTTTAGCTTAGCTTATCACCTCTTCAAATATGGACTCCACTGAGTGACTGTCATGACTTGTCTCTTTCTCCATGATGTTTTGATAGTTTTGTAAGCCTCCTGCATCTCTTTTGAAATAACTGTGAGTTCAAGAAAACTGTCCGTTTTCATATTTTCATGTATTAAGTGTAGCACTCCGCTAGCTTCGCCCTTTTTCAAGTGGATTCCCTATGTTATTTGTTAGCATAATGCTAGGTGAGGATTGATCCATTAAGGTTTTAAGAAGCAGAACCAAATTATTGTGTTAAAATTTATTTTTGTAATTTTTAGAACTTTTGAATGTAATTTAAGACAGAGTATAATTTAATGTCTATTTCTGTGCATATTGTGTCAAATAGCCTATAGATTTTTTTTAGGAAGAACTTGAAATGAAAATACAGTTCATGGTTTGCATTAACTATGAATTAAAAACTTTGTGATGGATTTCTGGTACTGTTTGGGCACCTGTGTTTGTGTGTTTAATTTCAGGTTCCCCTGCCAGCAGTTCCCCAAAGTCATGCTGGACGCTCACATTTTTAATAAAAAACAAGGCCTGCAAACACTATACATGTGTATACTGCTTATTTTAGCCATCTGGGCATACTTTCATTTAATTATTACAAATATTACTTATTACTTTTTCCCATTCTCTTTTGCATGGACAATTCTAACCCTACCCACATCTCTGCTTCATCCTTGTCTTTGGGCAAAAAGGCTGGTGGCTGCATATAAGAAGTTTGTTAATTCTTATGTAATTGGAAAAATAAAAGGAGGTGTTAAGTCAAAAAGTATTACCACACTTCACCTCCTTTTCCAGTGTAGTGGTACAGAAAGAGAGGTTGTTGCAATTTGCTGCAACTTCTTTTCAGCGTTTGTAGAGTAAGTGCACGTACACACCAAAAGTAAAATGCATTGGCGGAATCCGAAAATCAGGAAGCCTCCTACTTTCAGTTTTCATGTTTAGAACATCAGTGTTCGTTCTAGCTGATGTTACTGCGCTGTTGAGCAGTTACAATGTACAATTTTACCATTTAGTTTGCCCTTTTACTTTTTATTTTTTATTACTTGTACACTGCAGTTTAGCACAGCACTTTTGTTTTATTTGATGTTCCAAAATCTTTGCCGATTCAGCACTGACAAAATAAAACACTGTCTAGAAAGTGTAGTAACACATACTCATCCCTCAGAGACACAGACTATACAGAAACGGACTGACTTACCAAAGACCATTATCTGGGCTTAAGCTGTGTGTCATACCAACTGTCCTGTCAGTGTCATCAGTGTCATACATGTGAGTATTAGGCCTATAGCCAGCATTATGGTCAGTACAGTATGCCGTCAGTGTCATGGACTATATTGATTAGATGGAATACTTTATTTGGCCGAAAATTACTCCATTTAGGAAAAAGGCCTGGATAATCATGGCAGTCTTAATTGTTTCCACACACAAAAGTCCCATAAATATAAATAACTAGCAATGTGCTCTGTCCACTTTTGAACACTGTTCTAATAATCAAGCCTATTCTTTCATGGGTTTCATAAAACAAGGATTGACTCACTTCAAAATAGGAAGGCGGCCATAAAACATTGTTAGTTTTTGATTAATGAATAAAATACACATTGGAGAGATATTCTTCAATATCCTGCTTATTTCTGTCGTGAAACCTGGCAACCAGGCAACTATCTGTGGCATTAGGAAAAATACATCCGAGGTAGCTTATAATGAGCCGACGTGCAACACTGTCAGTGGGAGTAAAAGTATCGCACTTGCAAGGATGACGTTTGTGAATATGTGTTTATAGGACAGGCTAGCCGCCAGCCAAAAATTCTTTAAATAAACAATGAAATAGGCAAAGTGAGTCATATGTCTTATACAGCATGAGAGGATTTTAAGATGAGCCCATGCTATACAGAAAAACTTCCTACGACCCCGGGGGATGAGCGAATGACATCAGGACTTTATCTCCCGATTCCTCGGGCAGAATAGCATACGCACGGGCAGAACGGTTCAGTAGCGTTAAATGCGAAAGCGTTGCACACTGTTTACGAGTGGCAGTGAACCTTTATTCCACCAGAAAAAGAATGGATAAATTTATAGCATTTTATTTTGAGCTTGGTCTGAAATATAAAGACATAACATCAGTGCTCTTTTCTAGACATGGCTATAAGTGAAAGGTGACTTAAAAGAATCCTTTGGGAAAACGGATAAAGAGTACTCAAGTTTGTCTGAATTGGTAGATTTCATCAGTGAACAACTGCAGGGTTCTGAACAACTGCATGGCTATCAATGGATGTATGCTAAATGCAGGGAACGTGGCCTAAGAGTGAGAAAAGAAGATGTCCAGTTGGTTTTGGCAGAGCTGGATCCCACAGGAGTTTCCATGAGGAAAGCACAAGGGGAAGCCAGGCAGAACTTTTATTGAACTATCCTGCTAATCATATAGAAAGGACAAACTTGACTAACACATGACATCCAATCATCACAAAACAGCCTGTGTGCGGCAGTCAAACCTGATAGCAGGTAAAGTATTTAGATCTTTTTTTTTAAATCAGTACTAACATTAACCCGCTCCTTAATATTGATGATGCGTTCTGTTTCAGGCAACAGTGTCGTTGCTGCTTTTGAGCCAGTAACTGTCATGGAGCATGAAGCCATGATGGGGCATTTAAGTGCTTGTGCTGACTCATAAAACATGAAATAGCTCATTACACCAACTATCCATCCTCATTGGATATGGCCAATCTGTTGGGCTGCAGCTACTTCAAAAAGCTTAATGTATGCTGAAAAAAGAGTTGGTGTAATATCTATTTGTTATAAATTTAGTTTAAGAAATAACAAAATATTTGTTTCAGTGCATTTTTCTGTAAACCTTTTCAACAATTTATGTTTCAGATTGGCAAGGCTACAAACTACCGATCCCACCAAATTGTTGATGAGATGTTAGATATTCTGGCCACCATAACAGCAGCCCATGGTAAGCAACATTCATCAGTCAAAAGCTATTGATACAGACGTCGATGAAACAACAGACAGCTGGACATTCATGTTAGGTATGCAAAGAGTAACACTCAAAGCTGGAATCTGGAACATTGTTTTTGCTGCTGATGTTGTCTTTACAGTCTATGTTTGTGGTTTGACTTTTGCAGCTGCTCTTGCTTCTATATATAAAAAGAAAGCAGATGAAATAAATACTCTAAGATCTTTTTTCTCATCTGTGCAAACAGCTGCTCTGCTGCTTGAGGGGCCAGACCAAGCTTGTGTAGAGCCTCACGATCACCTTTGTAAGATTTGTAAGCAGCAGTGACAAGAAAAGAAGTTCCAAAAAAATACAACCAACATCTCACTGCGTGTTTTTTTTTTTTTTTACTGTATATATGGAAATTGCACAAATGTTTAACTTGACAATACAGTCCATTTGAACTGAATGAAAACTGAGTTGAAGTACCTGTGAGTGGATGGCCATTGCTGTCTTGAGCCAAGGCAGAGAAACCTTTAGTTTCCAGTCTTTATCCAGTTCAATGTTTTCTGGAGTGGGGTCTTTCAGTCAACCTTCAAATGGGCTGAAAATCAGCTGTTCTGGTTCCAGCAGGTTGCAATGTACCGCCAACCCATGTACAGATTCATAAATTACTACATTTGGCGCATGCTTCCATGACAGCAGTATATCTGTGAAATCTCTCGGGCTCTCAGCTCACAAATTGCACTTGTTGCTGTAAATTATACAACAGGGACACACGACCACAGCCCATCCGCCTAAGATGAAAAAAAATCAAACAGGTATATCACATCAGTCACTGTTAGACAAAATTCATAATATGCCTTTTCCCTCTTAAATAAATTCTGTACACATATTATAACCAGAGGTAACACTACAGCAGCTCTGTAATCCATCTTACCAGAAGCTTCCCAGATCTTCTCAAAGATTTTATCATAAGCTGCCTCGACTTCATTTCTATGGACGGTCTGTGAAGGAGGTCAGTCCACGACCCCGTGGAATTCAATCCACATTCCTTTAATAGATGCCGTATCACCAAAACCTAAGATATATATATATAAAAAATACAAGAAACAGCCACAGTGGTGAAGGTTGGACAATGATCATGAGTGCACCACAATGAATCTTTATGAGGCAACAGGAAATAAAGGCACTGGTTTAAGTTCAGGAAGTTGTGGAGCTGTGCATAGAGCCCATTTATATACCTCCTGGCTTACATCATTATGTACTGAAACCTAAGCTAACTTACTTCACATAGTAAATAAAAAAATAAATGGTAAGTCTTCCTTGCTGAATTTCAAATAACAGAAAAAAAAAACATCTATTACCTGTGAAGACTCTTCCATGCCTGTGGTACATGGGACGGCTGCTCCAAGACAGAATAATCTTCATGAGGACATAACCCAGCCTAAAGCAGCCTTGTGGAGTAACCCTCAGAGTCAGTTGGAATTATTGAGAGCTTGCAACGTCCACTGCCACCTATTTTAAAATGGAAAGAAGTAGGAGTTCTTAAAAACCTTGCAATCTTGTATTCATTAATATCAAACAACAGTTTTATTTAGTCAGGCAAACATGTTCTAGAGGACTTGAGTATTGTCGCCTACTAATTGAGTTGTGACACAAATGGAAATTCAAGGTTGGATATCACATGACACCACATCTCTGGGGTTTTGAATGGGACAAGCATTAATAACAATAATTTTCATGATCGGGGATAAAGGAAAAATTCTACCTGTAGATCTGAAAAAGATCCAACCTCCTTTTAAGGTTTTCAGTTTGGGCTATTCTTCTTCAAGTACAGCCACAATCTTAAAAAGATGAAAAAGTGAAAGATTTAGTATTCAGTAAGTGTCAAGCAGTTTTATTTAATGGCTAACACCTTGTTCAACATTGTACACTATATGATTACCTCATTGTGTTTCAGGTTGTCTGACAGACTAAACAACCTCTTCCCCAGGCCAGCATGAGCAAGTTGGAGCTCTTCTGAGCCCTTTGGGGTGAACTGGATGGGCTCTGGAAGGACATACATCTGGAAGTCTGTTCTTTTAACAGCACAAGGGGTGGGTGTCAAAAATCTTCTTTTCCCTCTTGGCTGGTCAGTATTAAACATGCTGGGAAACTGCCTGATGGACACAAAGATTGAAAGAAAGTTTGTTGTTTTGTTTATTTCATTAAAAAATGATTATAAGTTACAATCTATAATTTATTCTACACCAAAAAATTCATTAGCAGATACCACTACAATGCTTGAAATGTTACAGAGACCAATAGATGTTTTTTTGTGTACAAATATGAGGTGTGTGTGCAACTAAGGGGGCAACCAGGGGACTGCTTCACTGAGTAAGTTATCCCTGACTAAATTGCAATAAAATACCATTTTTTTAGAAAAACCTATTTGTTTCTGTAGTGGCAAACATTAACCTTGACTTATTTCCAGCCACTCGAATTTTGGCAAAGGGCATAGTTCACAATATGTTACAGGACACGTCTAATAGCTCCTCAGCCACGTCAGGGACAGAGACCAACAGCATAAGCAGCTCAAACTGCACCGATAACCTCAAGAAACTGGTCTTCAGTATTGATAACAAACCACCAGAGCTTTATAATATTCTTTGTGAAGAATGGACTTCAGGTCCAATAGACCAGATATCTTATTGCTCATCATACAGAATCTCATAGAGAAGATAGTGTGCTGTGTACACAAAGGACAAATGGCATTTTAGACATGAATAATTACCGGTATATACCTGGTCATGTGCAAAACCTAGAGGGTTATGACACGTTTACAGGGTCCTGCCAAAGACAGGGACTAAAAAGTAAACCTTATGATGCCTGGGTGTACATGCACAGGGGTAGTTTACACACTAACCACCAATCTTAGGATATTATAAACATTTCCATTCATCCTTTGGCAGGTTTGAGCATGGCTGCACGTGTATATCTGCGATGACTAGGACAGAAACCGTCTATATTAAAAGCTTGACAAGAACAGGGGTCACCGTAACTTCCCATAGCAGCATAAATACAGTCAGTCACCTTCTCATGGCCTCACTGACCCTACCATCATTAGCAGGCACTGTAGCTCTGCCACCAGCCCTGACTGAGGTGCTTTGTATGGTTGATGGGGCAGAAGACAGCTCCTGGGCCAACAGCTGCATGAAGCTCTGGGCAGCTACCTCGGCTTGAGGCGAAAGACCCTGTCAAAAATTAATTATATTTACTATAACTTTAATTTAGCTGCAAGATGTTACTGTAACTTTATTAGCATGTGGGAGCGCTAGCATAGCAAAGCCATAATACATCCATGGCCAAAGCCCTCTCGTATAAGCTGCTAGCTGACGCTATTATAGCTGGCTTACTCATAACTCTAGATACACAGTTAAACTGCGTAATAAATATGCACATTTCATACATTTCTCTAAGTCTCTGAGCAAGCCTCACGACTTAGGAAAGAAAAGAAAACCCGGATAATGATTCACTGACACTTTGTTGTGCTGACGCCATGTTCACTTGGATGCCGACTTGGAATGGTTCTCTCAGTCCAGTATGTCAGTTAAGCTGTGCGGACGAGTTCATATGATTGACTGAAAAGTACATCCACCCGATGTTGGATGCGTTCTTGTGATTGGCTGAAAGGGGGGAGACATCTGATTGGCTACAGATACTTCCCTGTTGAAAAAACGCATTTGTGGATTGAGACACGTCAAGGGAGTCTCAAAAAGATTCACACACAAATGCAGCGATGTTCACAAATGACGAGCGGTTTGTGAATAAATATCACAATATACATATTCGTTTTAAGCGAAAATTGCAAATTACATTTGTGAACTTTGAAAAATATTTGTGAGTTGAGAGACATTTATATATTAATGCCAGGATAAATTTGTGAATCCTTCTGTGTGTATTTATTTATTATGAGACTGATCTAACTCCAGACTCTTCTGGGTCAGTGTTGTTCTCATCAGCTTTTCTGGCCCTAAGTCTTTCCCCACGTTGATGTGATGCCTCCGTCACTGGTTTACCTCTCTGATAGCCCAGGTGAAGTGTAGGAGACCAGTCTAGTGAGTCTACTTCTGAGACCAGTGGGGGATTTAAGAAATTTGGGGCCCTAGGCAAAGGCAGGTATGGGGCCCTCTGAAATGAGAAGATAACACACAAAGCATAGTGTAGGGCCTGACAGTCCCATTTGCAGACCCACTGCAACAGGTGTCGACGACATCGTTTCACTTGCTGCTGGTTGTAAGTTGCCACTGCCACAGTGAAGAACGTCGTCACTTTAGTAACTTTGAGAGCAGCTTTCTGCTTTCCTCCTTCTTTCTCCTCTTTTCAGCACGGCTGGGGTAGCTCCTTTTCATCTTCTTTTTCTTTTCTTTTCTTTACTCTTCTCTCCTCTTCTCTTGTCTTCGCTTTTGTCTCTTCGCGCTGTTTGTTTTGTTTTGCTGCTGTCTTCCTGGATCCTTTCTGCACATGCTCAGTAAGATGGACTGATCCAATGTAGTGGAGATGGAAGGGGGGACCCCGAGACACACATAATACAATAAGCATTCTATTGGCATTTTAGTGAAAGGATTTTAATCAAAAACATAATTAATGTGTGCAAATAAGTAACAACTGTATTAACCATAAGTGAATGAGGAGTTTTAGGGGCCCTCAGGGACTCGGGGCCCTTGGCAAACCTCCTAGTTTTGCTTAATGGTAAGTCCGCCCCTGTCTGAGACAGCACTTGGGCAGCCTAAATAAAATAAATTTGATCAACACTGTATGCTGAGAGTAAAAAGGGATTACTATAGTTGACATCATGGTGTTACAGTCTATGACAGTAATTCTCAACTTCCTTTCATATAGAGTAAAAAAAAATGGGCTCAATCAGAAATCTGACGATATCTTTTTACTGTTAGATGATTCTGTCCAGACGTCCAAGACTGTATCACACACAGACAGGTAACAGAAAAACTATGGAACAATAGGTGCTGAAGTATAACCATCAGTTTGCTGTGGCCTTCCTGGATCAAGGATACCAATTTGAGCTCCACTGGCCGTGATAGCTAATGTTAGCGAACAATGCTAAAAACAAAGTCATTGGAGATACTGCAGAACAAACATCACAGGGTAATCACAGATGTAACGTTAGCTATGTTTCTAATAATACTGAAATACGCCCTCTGTACTTTTGACAGTTTTAGCCAGTTATGTAAGTAGCTTAATTACGGTAGCCTTACCTTTCACAAAGTGATCACTGCAGACACGGCGTTGACCGACTCTGCTCCCCCTGACCTAAGACGGAGGTTTTTTAACCAGGTCAGCCGCCGTTTTTCGGTCAGTTTTTTAAATCTCTCCCCTTTGTGAGTTACAACTTTCAAAAATCAAAAGTAGCTCTTTTGATTTTCCCGGTTTGTACAGCCGTACACAGCGTAAAACTTAAGCATCCTCCTATTGTTTTCCTACCAGCAAAACACTTCCTGCCCCCCATCTGCAGTTATGACGTTTCACGTGACGTCATCTACAAACCACCTATATGAATACACTCTTTAAAAATGTTCAAGAAAACCTCTGTAACTTCATTCTTAAATGTAAAGAAAAAAATACAATTTCACAGACTGTCAAACAGGAAATTTAAATGACATGCATTTTTTTGATTTGTTGTTTCAAAGAAAACTATGATGCTTTTTTTGCATCCCATCTTCTTTTGGGTTAGGGTATATTGGCGTCAGTGGCGCAGTTGGATAGTGCACTTGGTCAGTGATCGGGAGGTTGCAGGTTCAAGCCCAGCTCCAGGTGACACATGGCAATGTGTCCTTGGGCAAGACACTTAACCCCAGGTTGCTCCCACTGCTGCGTCAGTGGCGTGTAAATGGGCATGAAGGGGCGTGAATGTGTTAGAAATACTGATGGAAAAACTAACATAGAAGCACAAAAAACCATCAGTGTGTGAATGGGTATGAATGGGTAGGTGTGACCTGTGGTGTAAAGCAGCTTTGAGTAGTCAAAGACTAGAAAAGCGCTATATAAGCTCAAGTCCATTTACCATTTACCATTTATATTGGTGTCCTGTTCTAAGAGATGTTAGACAGTCTGAAGACTTTTTTCAGAGAACTTCAGTGGGTGTCTAAAAGGATAGCTCGTCGAGTTTGAATTTGCTTGCCTGGGAATTTCTAACAAAACTTAAGGATGTTTTTGGAGATATCACTCCAAAATGACACCATATGATGCATTACATAAGACTTAAAGCCATGTACGGGCCCCTGTGGCGGGTATGGTGCTTGCTCTTTGAACTAAGCAACTAAGCACCAATTCTTCAAATGTACCGCGAGTACATGTAGAAATTTCATAAATGTGGCTAAAACTTTGACAAACAGACACCAGATGAGACAGTGCTGGGAGTTTACTCAAAAGACTATTCTTGATGAATTTGAGCCTGTGAGGATCAATACAAACACCCATTTTCATCTGTCCCACTTGAGCTGCAGATCTGTCTCTCTAATGTAACAGGAGGTGAGGAAACATTAGAAGACATTCAGTAATGTTGACAGTGTTAAATATGCATAAAGATGTCTTTGCTGTTGATTATTTACATGCAGAAGATATTCCTCTTTTTTATGATCAAATATATTCTCAGTATTAGCACAGTTTGTTCTTTTTTGCATCTTTCCTGGACGCCACATCGTGCAGGGTAAGGACTGTTAGCTTATTCAGTTGACACCATCAGTGAACAGTAAGTTAACTTGGCTTGTTATAGATCCTTACTAATCTTACATAATAGTAACAATGAATTTGTCAGCATACATATCTGCATTTATCTGATCTGAAACATATCTGAAACATATCATATCTGATATGTTTAATAATAAACTTTGTTAACAACTGTTACCTGTGCTTTTCTTTGTCAACAGAGCACCATCCCAGCCAGTGCAGGACATGGTGAAGTATTTGGTGGATGAGGAGTGTCTGCTTGAGCTTTTTCAAATTTGCCCACCTGCTCATCAGTTTGCTAAGTAGAGACATTTGTCAAAGGAACCTTCCTTTCTGTGACCCAGAAGTGCCTCCACCAGAGTTTCCTCTACAGCAGAAAGTGGGAGAGTCCACCACTTCTGACAGCTGTCACCTGTCAGCCGCTGTATACCACACAGGCTCTTCTTTTATACAGACTAACAAGGTTTGTTACAACAAACAAAATCATCTGTAAAGGTCAAGCTGCATTTATATACATGTGTGCTTCTCCCACAGCTCTTTCTTTTCCTCCTTCCTAAAACATTGCTGTATTTACAGTTCAGTTTCTAGAGCAGGTGTGAGAGACAGTGCATGTTGTGAACTCAGTTCCAGTGCAGCTGATAACTGATTTTACATCACAGGTGCTGAATGCACTGAAAACGAGAACCTTTTTCAAGAATGACACACCGTGATCAGGTGCAAAACTACATTTTGGCTTACGTGCTGCATAAATCGAGATCACTCCAGAGTGACCAGCTTGAGGAACTGAACAGAGAGAAAGTGTTTCCCTTGCTGGTGACATATCTGCTGACAGTCCGGCCATTGTGCAAAGTACATCTCTTATTCCTTGATGGATCTGAAAACAAATATAGTTGCTGATATCAAATTTGTGCAGGTAAATCAATTGTTAAAGACTAGTACAAGACTTGTTAAACTAAGTAGATGATTTGCTTGAATTTTTTTTTTTTTTTTTAAATGAAGCAAATGATGTATGTTTATGTTTCACAGAGCAATGAAGTGGGAAGCAGTGTCCGCATGGAGAATGAAGGGCTGATCCAGAGTCTGGGCTTCCTTGAAAAATCTGGTGTCAAAGTGGCTTCCTTGAAAAATCTGGTGTCAAAGTGGTTTCTTTGGTGACAAACCAACACACTCAGGTCCAAAAGTTCATTTGAGAACAGAAACTTAACATTGAGCATTTTTATGATGTGTGGCATTTATGTAAATGTGAGATAACAGGAAAATGTAGTTTATTTGTATTACTGCAAATCCTGTTCAAATTTACACTCACTGTATGAAAATTCTCTTTCATCTTTACAAAATGTTTTCAGCCCTCAACCAAGAAGTTGGATGCCATCTCCAAGGAGAAGGGCTGCCAATAACTCTGCCCCCTTTGTCACTGAGATGACAGCAGTGGCTGTCCCCAGATCCCTGTGCTCACAGTATGAGTACCTGTGAAGACAGCTGCAGCTGACAGCCATGAATCCAGGTTCAACTGTAGAGGTGGGTTGGGAACAGCCCAAAGACATGAGCCAACAGCCATCTAACCCCACAAATATATAAGTCACAGCCATGAGATTTGGTCATGATGATAGTTTAATCTTTTAATTCAATTCTTTCAAAATAAAAGCACATATACCGGAAGTACATATATTCCTCAAAAGTTTTTTCAAAACCTTTCAGAATAAAAGCCATCAGACCGGGAAAAACATATTTTTCGTTGTCTGTGAATATACTTAATTTCTTGGGGCTTTATTTTGTCTAAAGAATGTTAATATTTGTTTTCATGTGTTCAATTACAAATAAATATGTTTCTTGCTTAACAGGATACCTGGAAAAACACATGTAGGCTAAATATTAAGATTTTAATATAAACTAAATGCACAGCAATTGTCCTGATCCCTTCAAAGCATTCTCAAAACGTTTAATTTACTCCAGTACTTTCAGCAGCACAACGTCGGGTCTGAGAGGGCCCTGTCAGTGCAGGTCTGCAGCCAGGCCCCTCTCACAAGTTTTCGTCTAAGTACAGTAGGACAGTACAGTAGTGTTTCTATCTGGCCAGAGGGCCTCATCCACATCGCAGAGGATGGTCTCTCTGGCACCTCTGGAAAAATCGCCTCGAGTGCCTCATAAAGCCTTGACAGGCCTCAGCAGAGAAGTCAGTACAGGCCTCATCCATGGCCTGCTGCAGTGGACCTGGCCCTGGTGGTTTCTTTCATAAACCTTCCTCCTCCAAGGGGAAAGGAACTCTTCTATAGGGTTTAGGAAAGGGGGATAAGGAGGGAGGTAAAGTACAGAAAATCCTGGGAGGTCCTGGAATGACTTGCTTACTACTGCGGCCTTGTGAAAGCTGACATTGTCCCAGATTATTACATAGCGGATCCCGGGTCATTAATCTGGCCTTGTGGCACCAGCAGGCCATGCAGGCTATCCAGGAATGTGATAAACTGTGCAGTAGTACCTCAGGGTCCGCGAGGGCTCATATGGTAAAAGTAATTCTGAAAGATAAGAATGTCCAAGACCCCTAAAACATTTAAAAAACATGAAAAGGACCTTAAAATCAATGTTAAAACACACAGGGAGCCAATGCAGTGATTTTAAAACTATACTATAAACTAAAATATGTGCTGGTCCCAATGATTTAACAGCAGAGGATGTGTGTTGCAACTGAGAGGCATAGTTAGATATAACAACTTTTTGTGAAATAGATATATTAAAATATATATATATATATATATATATATATATATATATATATATATATATATATATATATATATATTCATTTTGTCAAGTTCCAGTACTCTCTAGAATATCTTCTCAAAAGCAACTTTTGTCGTTGCAGGCCTTGATTGGAAGCATGGACCTTGACCAGAGTCACCAAATGCTGAGGGATGTGCTGCGCCATGATCCCTCTCTGGTTTTTGATTTGAGGCTTCGTCAAACATCAGGTCCACCTGCAGAAATGTCAACATCTGATGCTGCTTCCTGGTGTGTGTGCTCCAGGTGCAGGGAAATGCCCACTGACCAGGAGAGAAAATGTTGTCGCTCCCCACCTCAAGACTGTATGTCCACCATGCCTCACATGGACATATACGTCTTGATGGAGGGTCACTTGAGGATTGCTCGGAGGCTATGGAATGATGTGAGGGCTCAGGAGGATCCTCAGGACCCAGGGGAGAGCAACAGGCAGTTTCGGCACGCTGCATACCGGCAGTGGGTGGCATGGCAACATGGGTCGCTAGGAAGTGGCTACCACACAGTCATTCCAAGCTGCTGCATGTGGAGAATCAGGGACACATTCCCGGACCCTAACGAACATAACGTGGGGTTCATCCCCAGCAGGGTCTAAAACATCCGAACATTTCAAATATAATGTGTGATTTCCGTTTGTTTCAGTTACCTGAAACAAATGGAAATCCCCATCTCCCTCCTAAACGTCGACTTAAAAATCATCACAAAAACACTTTCTCACAGAATAGAAAAAAAATCATCCCGTCCATAATCCACCCTGATCAGACCGGTTTCATCAAAGGCAGACATTCATCCACCAACACCCGCAGACTCTTCAATCTAATGGAATATTCATCACAACAACAAATACCATCCATCATTGTCACACTAGATGCAGAAAAAGCATTTGATAAAGTTAGCTGGTCATTTTTCATCTCTACAATGCAAAAGTTTGGCTTTGGGGAATCATTTATTAATTGGGTTAAAATACTTTACATCTTCAGCCACAGTTATCACAAATGGACTAACATCACAACCTTTCACACTTCACCGGGGGACTAGGCAAGGATGTCCACTCTCCCCCTCATTATTCACCATATTCATAGAGCCGTTAGCTGCTGCTATCAGAATGAACACCAATATACATGGATTCAAAACACCAAACCACCATCACAAAATCAGTTTACGTGACAGAGAAGGCAAACGCGGATTTGTATTGACGTGGCTTTTCCTCGGTGGAGAGCCTTGAAGACAGAAATTGGGCTGAGGGCAGACACAGATGTTGCCTTGCTGTTGTTGGATAAGTAAGTGACTTGGTTTATAATTATATAAGTACTTTATTATTTTCTTGAAAATGGTGCTATGAACATAATGTAATGTTAGCAGCCTGCTAATGTTAGCACCTGGGACACCTGGGCGTACGTCACATGGAAGCACCGGCTTTATTGTTGTAAGAACGCAGAATTCCGCTGGAGGGCGACCGAAGTTATGCACTATAGCTTTAATATGGCAATTGTTACATCTGCTGTATTAGTATAATACTTCATAACTCATCTTCCCGCTACTTCTAAACAGACAAATACTTAAGGTTGTTAAAATGACCAATTTACCATCATTCAACATCCCATCACCAGGAGTACATAAAGATAAAAATTATAATAAAACATGCATAAAGAAAACCCCATTGGCGGTTATACTAGCAGGACATTTCATGACAATTTTACACTACAATAACAAATTATATTAGACAAAAAATCCAGCTTTTTCTAGTTTTAACAAAGATATGAAGACTCACTGTAAAATTAGAATAAGATTAAATGGCATACATATATATAACCAAAAAATAAATTAATAAATAACAGGAGTAATGGATATAATATTGTTGATATTTACACTTTAAGAGAACATGTTCACTATTTCCTTCTGTAGAGAAGTCCAGCGTTACAGATATATATATTATTTTCCTACCTCCTCCTCCAACAAACTAGATAAGTCACTATTCCTGAGATATTGAATAAAAAGCTCCCAAATACTGTGGAAAACATCGTGTTCATCTTTAAGAGTTTATGTGTTTTTTTTTTCAAGAATAAAATCACTGCCATTTCATGAAACCAGCGTTTCACACTGTCACTGTTTTACACATTAGTGCTATTGTTCTTTTTGCTTGTAAAAGACATATCTGTGAAAATTCTTTCCTTTCTCTCTATATTTTGGCGTTTTGGTAGATGCCGACTATAAAAAGTTAGGATCCAATACTACATGAAAAGTTATGAACTGATGTCTTACCTGACAAACCTGTAATTAAACTTCCTTCATTTTTGTGTATTTCCAAAAACAATGACAGAATGTTCCTTTGCCCTCTCTACACTTTAGCATAAGTCTGGAATAGCAGGATTATACTTGTTGAGCATTTCTGGCGTGACATTCACCCTCATCAACCACTTGAAATGAAAAAGTTTGAAATGTGTGTTTGCTGTTCAGGTCTGTTCATTTGTAACATAGTTAAACAGGCTCATTGTTAAATCCATGCTAAATGGTTCAGTGGCGACACCTGGTGTTCTAGATATGTGGGTACAGCTCAGCCTCAGGGTAAATATGGTGATGCATCCTGGGTAATTCCTCACTGCTATGGAGGAATTGCTGCAGGTAACGTGCCTAAATCTTTCTGAGACAATGATCAATTAACTTCACGTTAAAATACACACACAGCTGAAAGTGATGAGATCTGAGTCATTTTTGAGTTTCTTAACTTTCATTTCACAATGTTTATTATGAGTTTACCCTTCCGTTTTGTATGTTTAAAGCAATATAAAAGATCGCTAGCTCGCGGCTAATGTTAGCAACATCCCTCTTTCAGATTGGAGAGTGTGTGTAAATGTCCTGTGTCACCATTTTATCCTGCATCTGTCTCTGTTCATACAGGTATGTAACTCTGGGCTGAGTCTGTTAAAACGTGGGTTTAAAAAAATTCACAAATGTTAATTTCATGTATTTTGCACTATAACTAATTCATGATGTATTTTCAAGTTAAAAAAGTTTTATGAATTCATATAAATGTTAAAAACAGTTAAAATGAGATTAAAAATCCACTGTACGATCACTATTTTTTGTTTTAAATAAGTATTTTATTTTTATTTTGTATTGTACTCTCACTGCTATGGAGGAATTGCTGCAGATTGGAGAGTGTGTGTGAATGTCCTGTGTCACCATTTTATCCTGCATCTGTCTCTGTTCATACAGACTGACACGCATTAAAAGACATCGTGGCTTTCAAAAATGGCTCCGGCGAATGATTTCTAGAGGGGACGGCCTGCAATATCACACAGGGTCACACATTCCTGCAGGCCTTCTCCATTCTTCATGCCCGTGTCCTCCTGAGGCCCTCCTCACACGAGGACGGCCCCGTATTGTCTTGGCATCTGCATCAAAACATGGATCGCTGTTTTCACATCGTATTGTAAATAGGCTTGAGTATTTACTTGAGAGCGCAAAATTCACGCCTGGACGTACCTGTGGGTTTCCACGCATGCTCCCAACTCATATTGCATGCTGGGTAATGTAGTTCTTGGGTTACTACACGCGTAACATCACAGTTCTGCTCCGAGGTGGATTCCATGTCAACAAGTGCTCATGCGTGCGTAACATGCTTCATCTCTGCGTGAGACCTTGTTGCCGAAGGTGGTGTTGTTGGTGTTCCGTGAGCAAATGTTAGTATAAAAGTCGTAGCAATATTTATAGCTGCTGGAACAAGATCAGAATCAGCCCGGCTGCCACCATTGTTGTTGTTGTTGGAGTGTGTGACAGTGTGGGGCGAAGGAGGAGGGGTGCTATGAGGTCACCGTCTTTTCCGGACTTCTCTGTTTATACCAACTACGGCGTGAAGACGAATACGCAGATATCCACTTGCAATCCCGTTTTCAAAAAAGATGCGGAGTCATGGACAAATACGCGTCTCCGTGTGTCAATATCACCAGATCGATAGTTTATTTTACCGGAGTCTTACGAATTCGTACTTGTGTAAAGCCCACCTGAATATCCTTTCTCCAAGCTTCCAGTTTGTTTTCTGATTATTCCAGTGACTTAGTAATAAGCCTGGTGTATATTTCTGAGATAGCACCTTTTTGAAGAGGCTTCTTAACTGAAACGTTCTCCAGTGAAGACTGTGCAGGTATCCTCAGAGACCCATTCTGACTTGATCTAATAAATCTCTGAAGCTGTAGATGTTTAAAAAGTGTTTATGAGGGATTTTGATATCGTCTACCAATTCTCCAAATGTTTTAATGAACTCTGTGGATCAAAAATAGGAGTGAAGTCCTTTAGTTGAGCTTCTCTACTGTGCTTTTTAGCAAAAAACTGTGTAGGGAGTCTGTACTGTGTTTAATGAACCCTCCTGAATCCGTGTATGGTTCGTTCTTTAGTTATTCTGTTTCAAAACAAAATTTAAAAAAATGAAAAAACGGTCTTGTTTTTTTGTTTTTCTGTTTTAAAACCAAAACAGAAAAACGGAATAACAGAAAACAGAAAAACGACGTTTTTCCTGTTCTGGTTTTAAAAATGGAAAAACGAAAAATAAACATATAAGATTTTGTTTAAATTCTTTGTGGGATATTTTGATTTTAAACATGGATGAGTTTTTTTCTTTAAGTTATGAAACTAATCAGTGCACATCTGATTAACCAAAGTGCTTCTGTGGTGGTGAAAGAGTTTCAAGGCTGACGTGAAGAGGGTCTAAATAACACGAAGAAACCAAAAACATGCTGCGCAATGTTGGAGAAGCTCCCATAACACAATCTGGTGTTTTTACACCTGATGTCACGTTAAGTGAGCCGTCACTGAAGTAATTATGGGTAAAGGCTATTTTATTTCTGATGATCCTAAATGCCTCTTTACTGATGAGAGAGCGCTGCGGAAGAGAAAGGCGCAAAGCTGTTACACATGAAATGAGTCATAGCGCGCGGAACAGGTGAAAAGCGAGAGAAAAAAAGCTTATTTTCATCATCTGTTCTGATTTTTCTTGGTTTATCTGTGAGCAGATCAGACAGCAGCAGACTGTGCACTGACTGATGCTGTCTCATACACTCACGGAGTCTTGCAAATCTTGTAGCGGATGAGATGGAGTGCAGTGGATCCAGTGTTGCCAACTTAGCGACTTTGTCACTAGATTTAGCGACTTTTCAGACCCCTTTAGCAACTTTTTTTCAAAAAAGCGACTAGCGACAGATCTAGCGACTTTTTCTGGTGTTAGTGGAGAGTTTTCTGGTGTTTGAGACTGACGTGAACGTATCGTTCTGCAGTTACTGTCCTCAACGAGCAACGGGTGCTCTCTGCCGTGAGCCCCTCCCTCAAGCACTCACAGGCGGTGACGTCTCACAGCCTCGTGCAGCAGTCCCAGCTGCAGGCAGAGCAGAGAGGAGACCCTCACCCCTCTGAGTCCAGATTGCAAATGAAATGGGCATGCGCAAAGCCGCTTTTGGCTTGCAGAGCGGGATCACTCTATCGCTGCAAGCATTTCACTCACTGCCAGAGTGTGTCTTTTTTTTGGTCACTTTGCCGGTCCCAAGCCCGGATAAAGGAGGAGGGTTGGTTGTAGAGCTAGCAATTCCACCCCACATAACAATCATGTGATTAAATTTGCCATTATAACATTTAACAACACAGGACAAAACGAGCATGAAAATCATTTAATGCTGTTAATGTTGAAGTTATTTTATTTGTAGTTCTAATCATATTTAGGGTGTTTTTTACTCACTTTTGTCTCTCCCATGACGTTACTCCTCTCTCCTACAGCGTCCATTACAATTCATGCAAATTGCCGATTATGCAAAATAGGTGATGACATCATTTAGCGACTTTTGGGACAGCCAATAGCTACTTTCCTGACCGAGGAGTTGGCAACACTGAGTGGATCATCAGCGACCTGTTTCTTATAAAAAAGCTAAGGAACATTTCTGTATAAACCTTAAGTGTGAGTTATTTGTCTTATTTTTATATAAAGCTGTTAAAAGCTGCCTTCATTAATTTTCCTCAATACTGCAATAGCCAAAATTCACAAAAAGAAAGAATATAAAAACAAAATCTTTTTATTTTTTTCATTTTTCGTTTTTCCATTTTTAAAACAGAACAGAAAAACGTCATTTTCTGTTTTTCTGTTATTCCGTTTTTCTGTTTTAGTTTTAAAACAGAGAAACAAAAAAACAAGTCAGTTTTTTCGTTTTTTTGATTTTGTTTTGAAACAGAATAACGAAAGAACGAACCATACACGGATTCTCCTGCACACACACATAGAGTTTATAACACATTTTTAAAATTTGGAAACAGTAACATGATCATTTGCTTGCATATTTATTTGGGGCCAATTGAATTTCAGCAGTTCAAATATTCAGGATTTTATTTACTCTGAATAAAGTTGTTAAAATAAATATACCTGTTAGAAGTTTCATAGATAAGAAATATTCAAAACATATAAAAGAAATAAGTCAATAAGGTAAATAATACAGCAACAAGTTATGGTAAATATGGTACAGGAAAATAAAAAGTAGATATGCTCTTATGGAGTGGCGAATAAAACCACCATAACACCAACTTCCAGTTTGTAATTGTTTCTTTCCACGGCTTTGAGGGGGCGCCGTGTTCCTGTGTGGCATCGTAGCGGCGAAAAAGTAAAAAATAAGAAGAGAGGAAGAAGAAGAGAAACTTCCAGTTTACCTTTCCGGTATTTCAGGAATGCTCTGCCGTTATGGTTTACTCTTGGAATCATTTGACCAACCCAGGAGGTTACCATAAACTATAATTCATACTTATTTGTAGATTCTGTCTATAGATGGTTGTTTTGCTGTTTGATACTATATAGTACAGAATTAATGGTACATTTATATTTTCAAGAAATTACCTCAATGTTTACACTTTGTGATTTTTGAATCATGTAAAATACTTTTTTTCCTGTACCTTATATTATTCTACAAAGAAAACAGAAATGAGAATCATTTTGACAAAACAGTAACAAAATTTAATCTGCAATCATTTTAACAAACAGAAAATCAATAGAACAAAAAAAGATCAAAATTAGGGTGTGTGTGTTTTGTCTTTGGTGACTTCAGTCAAAATGAGAACCCACAATTCTTTCTCAGTAAAATGTTGAAAGTGTTCAAATGGAGCTGTAAATGATGATCATCATCTCTCCTTCACCTGCTCTCATCAAGACCTGGACAGGAGCTGCATGTCTGTGTAAACTTCAATTAAAGGACTTGATTTGAGAATCCATGTGCAGAAGTTACATACATGTGTGAATGTGCACAAACGTCTTGGCCTCATGTTCCAGGAACTGCTGTTGAACCATGACCAGGCCTCATGAGGACATGTTGCTAAAAGCTGCAGATATCTGCAGGATCACGGCTAAAACATGTCTCACTCTGGAGAATCTCTCTTCTTCACGAGCTGTCTTCTGTCCTCCTGCTCACTGGTTTGATTGATTTGAAGCTCAGGTGATCAGCATCAGCTAATCAGGCCACACGGGACTGAAACACATGAAGAAAGCACGGCTCTCAAGTTTGGAAGAGAGTTCAGAGTGAGACTTTACCAGCAGCAGCAGGGATTTGGTTGAGGTGGAGATGGATGTCTGACAAATGAGGCAAAAATTCATTCAAACAAATATATTTACTGACTTCAGCAATTTACTGCGCATGTGTGTGTGTGTTATTTTAGTGCATGTGTGTGTGTGTGTTATTTTAGTGCATGTGTGTGTGTGTTATTTTAGTGCATGTGTGTGTGCTGTTCAGGAGCGTTTCTTGGGACTGAAGGCATCGGGGTTGAACCCGAACCTTAAAGGAAAGTCTGGAATCTGATTCAGGGAAAAAAAATCTCTCTATATGCTCTCCTTGTTTTTTCTGCTGCTGAACTGCAACATGCAGGCATGAAAATGGGTCTGGGGTGAGAAAGGTGAGAAGACTACTACACACAAAGAGCTTTAGTAAAAACACATTTAAAACACCTCAAGTCATTACAATCAAAGCCTCTGAGATGCTTCATCATAGAAAAAAAGAGAAAAAGAAAAGGCATCAGCAAGCAAGAAAAGACACGTCAAAGATGGCGGCGTAATAAGACCACTCACTCTGATGGGTTTCATGTACCAGCTTAATAGAGCTTTTTAATAGGCACAAACTACTTACTGCTCAGCTCAAAACCACAGAAGTAACATAAGCATCACTCATCAGATGTATAACAGGGTTTCCCCGACATGTAATTGATCGTGACGAAACGCCACGACAAAATAAAAGCTGTCACGCCTGAAAAATGAGATATTTGTTTTTTATGTGAAAACAACAGTGTTTCTCCGACCATTTCATTAGAGGGGCACCCCCCTGATAAAATGGTAAATAATAATAATTATCTTTTTTAATCGGCTGCATGTCATTACTGTCTACATGGTCGCACGCTTACAATCCTTCTGTTTTCTGAATCGCACACAGCTGGGTCCCGCCCCAATGAGCACATACACACAAACACGTGCACATTAGGGCTGAAAAAATTACTAGAGAAGTGATGCTGAAAGTTTACCAATTAGAAAAACATCAATAAATGCCTTGGTTAGAGCTGATTTAATCACACACCGGGTTCTGCGCACGGAATTTCGTCCATAAAGCAACTATTGGTTGTAATCCCTGAGTGGGTTTACATGCTTGACAACCTTCATTTATCAACAGTGAAATAACGAAACTACCTTACAGAATAAATATGAATTTCTCAAGTTATCAAATTAATAATTTACACGAAAATTAACAGAAACTGCTCTGTACCAACCTGTTGCACCGAGTGGGAACAGGACAGGCTGCGTTTAATTTAATCATCTGCCAGTGTTTACAGACATGTGTTATCATCTGACTGTATGTTTTCATTGTTATGATGCACGTCATAATGTAAATATCCAGTGGGTCGCAGAGATTTTTTAGCGCTATTCCCACGTTTATATCCTTATATAGAGTCGTCAGAAGCAGCAGTGACCCCTGCCGCTCTGTGGTGTTATATTTACTTTAAACTTCATTGTTATCCATTTAGCTTTGTCGCACAAGGCCTGCTAACAGCCTATATTTCAACCACTGAAAACCCAAACATGCACAGACCAAAGTATTCCTCTGTTCATGCTACACCTTATATTATACAGTCTTTATCATTAGCTTTATACTCTCACATTGACAATTACACTGCATGTAGCATTTAGCTATACACCATGAACATTTACTCACCGTATGTCTACAGGAGTCCTGCTGTCAATCAATCAAAGAAAAAGAGACAGAAGAGGGAAGAGAGAGGAATAAAATAAGGATTTAAGGTCCTTGGAGGTTCTGGAAATTCACAGTTTTAACTCAGATTGGGTCGCTCGTCAGCCAAGGCTCACTAGCTCGCTCTGACGAAATCAGTAAAGAGGGACGTTAAAGACGAGGCTACTCTTTATATCACCTTAGGTCCAGTTCAGAACGATCAGTTTAATTCAAGTCGACCAATCAGGGAGCAGTATAGGTAAACATGTCTTCTGAAAGGTTTTCTCGCGTGAAGATTAAATCAAGAAAAATCAGGGAACTTAAAGACCATAAAATTAACAAAATAAAAGCACTTGATAATTAATTCATGATGCATTTCTTCTTTTTTTTCTTCAGTACTTTCGTGGCATATTCAGTTAAAGAGACTGTGAGTAGTTTCTAAGTACTTACAAAAAAGTCTCACTTTTAGATATATGCCTGATCAAATACACACTTTAAGATGAGTTTATAGCATCAAAATAGGTTATCTATAAATGCTATTCATTAGCCTTCTGGTCAAGTCGACTGGACTGGATACTCAACTTCAGGAACAAGACAATTAAAACTAGAGCAAATTTATATTATTTTATTATTTATATTACACGTCTTAGAGCACCGGGCTGTACATAGCGATATATGGCCGACTAAAACTACAATACTAAGTTTTCAAAAAATTGCCTGTTGTCATACATCAAAAACTACTGCTACGTAACTAGAAAGAGATACATTACCTCATGGCTTTGCATCCTGTAAGTTGTTGAAAAAAGAAGTTGTAAAGCAAAGCAGAGTTCTGAGGAAGGTCAGAGCTGCATTTACTATAACATACACACACTTTGGCTTCACGTCTTTGATGCGTTCAAGTTGTTGTCAGAAGTAGGAAGTTCTGAGTTCCGAGTAGGAAACTGCAACTGGAAAGTTCCCTGACGTCTGAATTTCCTACTGGGAACTCGGTGAAATCTCGCCATCCCCGAGTTGACAATGGAAGATGGATGCCCCCAGTGTGAACAGTTATTTAGCTCCTGTAATAATCCATTTATTTGCACTTCTGACTGGGGTGTGTCGCTCTAGATCAGCTGTATACATAGTATTGTTTGAGTTATATTTACAAAAAAAATGCTGCCATAGTGATAATCACATTCTTTATACAACGACTCAGGGTGTGCTAACAACAGCTAACAATAGCTTGGTAGATCATGTTTTTTTCAGACTCCAATTGAAACGCTGATAACTTGGAGATGTCACTCCCATTTCCGAGGTTACTGAAAGGCAACATTACGACAGTCGGCGCGCTTGCTCATGGGTAGCAGAGTCTTTATTTCGCCAGTAATAGATTCTCCTCATAGCACCTTTAGAAAACAACACATCTCTTTATACAAAGTATGATTTTGAATTTTTGTTTTAACTTTTTTGAATACATGCATGCATTTCCCCCATGTCTGCAAAATCCACCTTTTCAAGAGTCCTAAATCAATGTTTGAAAACCACCTCACACATTCCTTAGCACGCAGTATATTTAAACCCCCATTTTTCTCTGTCTACCTCGTTCATGTTGCACCAAAACGTCAGTAAATCATTTAAAAAGCCTTCATTTCAGCACACAAACAAATAATCAATGTCTTGTAAGCCATTTCTTTGAATACTATATTATGGCAATTTACATTAGATAAGTGACTGTAAATATTTCTCTAAATTATTAGATAGAAACCTAGAAAAAGAAATACATATTCTTTTTTTTCTGTATTACAAAATTAATGTTATTCAATTCACATGCCCAATGCTTACATTTTATCACATTTATAGATTCATTTTAGAAATGTCTTTGAACCCTTTTAAAATAGGCTTTGATATGAAAAAATCATATTTCAAATTCTAATAATTTACACTAGACAATTACCTTATAATAAACACATATCAAACTAAACTTTCTAATATTCCAAATATTACAACAAATGTTTTTAATTCCCTTTTAAAATAATTTGCCATGACTACTTTATTGAAAAATAGCTCTCAATTTATCTTATAATTAAGACTTATTTTCCCTTTAGCTAGTTATCTTTCTATCTTTCCAATGAACAAAACATTTAAACCCTTTTTACTCAAACCCTACAACATGTTGTGCCTTCAATGTTACCAAGTCAGATGTACAGCAGCCCTTACTTTAAATCACAGTTTAAACCAAGCAGCAACCTCCAGTCTAAAAATGTGAGACAATGCAGAAGTGTTACAAACTTGCTGTTAGTCAAGTGTCTGCTTGAGGTTCACTCCAGAAGAACCAGAATTCATGTCATATGGTCTATGGTATAAAGCTATGAAAACATTTAAAATCAACAAAACCAGACAAACAACTGAAAATATGAACTTTATTATTAAATAAACAGACAAACTAAATGAACATAAAAAAAATGTAACAAAAAAAAAAAAGAATCAAATCCCACCCTCCCCCGGCTCTTCGGGCTGTTCCAATCTTCCTTCAACATCTGACAAACTTGAAAACACAAATATAATTATTAAATACATAATCATTCATAATCAATCTTTTAAAAAACAAAGACTCAAAAAAATAATATAAAATATTCATCATCATTCTGGAGGGCCAGGCTGGCCTCCAACACCTCGATCCTCTCCTGTGCTCTTCTTAGGTCCTCTGTCATTCTGTTCGCCTCAGCCTCAGCCGTCCTCCTCCTAACAGCCTCTACTTTCTTGAGTCTCCGCTCCCTTATTACCGCCCGAAGAGCCTGGGTGCCCCAAGCCCCGAACTCTTCATACAGTAAATGTCTTTCTACCGCAGTATCCAAACACTTGTACTGAAAGAAATGACAACAAAAGGAAATCATCATTGAATAATGGAAGAAACAGTGGAAGAAAGAACTCTGGATGAGTTCTGAGGAAGATCAAATACCTCAAAGCCTTTAACTCTCTCTAAAATACATTTTAAACACATGGGTAAAAAAAACAAAAAAACAATTTGACCCGTCCAATCAACAAACTAACAATAACTTTTAGAACAGTAGACACACTTTTTATATCAATCCAAAGACAGGCATTTGAAGTTTAATCAAACCATTTTAATAATCAGTTAATTACACACTAATGAAAACATCCCTATGACTGTTATATTACATTTACTGTAACTCTAATATGTTACATCTGTAAAGAAATGCAGTACTGTACATTATCTCTGACCACATCAAGCACTGCTTCTTTATGTCACAGAAGTTTCACAACAAAAACAGATATCTGTCTCCATTTAGAACATGATAGATATTTAAATAATACTCTCAGGAAATACAACCTGAAAAATGTGCCCCTCTTTTAGGGTTTAAATCAATTATTCAGTAAATTAAATACTTGTCCTCCTGTAGTTCTAACACCAAAAAAAGATCACACATACTATAACTGTAAATCCAAACTCTTTTAGTACTTACACATAAAAGCTGACATGTCTGGCGCAAGGCCGCCAGGTCGGGATCCGCTGAACTTGGCAGCCTTGAAGGTGAGAAATTTGGGTTCTGCTGGATAAACATACAAAAATAAATAAATCAGGGCACACAATACATCTTCTGCACACTACACTACACATAAATTTAGAGAAATTGAAAACTGGACTCATATTGTCACTCAGTCCCTCTAAAACACTAAAACCATTCCTGTAATGAGGAATTACATTCCTGTAACCTTCTCTATTATTTAAACATTATCAGTTGGATGTAATATAAGATCTGATATTTGTACTCATATTCTTCACCAATATTTAAATTTACCTTGGTTGAAACTGCCTGAAGTCTATTGGAAACTTTCCATAACAAAATGTTCAATGTACATTTGAAATGCACTTCTAAAAAAATTGTCCCATCATTTTTGTTTTTACATTCCCACGTGACAAAATCAAACAAGATTAAATAAAGACTCTTTAGGCTAGGTATCTTAAACCAAGAATACTTGATGCCTTTACAATACATTTTTCTAAGCTAGCTTGGCAACATAAGTATCACTAGAAAAGCACTCGGAGAGCACAGACCTCCACCATGTGCTCAGCCATGTTGTGATTTTCACCATAAAATTAGTCCTACTTTTATTTTATCTAAATCATCTAAATTTAGATTCCTTGAACATGAAAACACCATTAGCAATTAAATTCATCATGATATCTATTTAAGTTCAGTAGTTATTCACAAAAATCACATTTTTCAACCAGACGCTGATCTGAATCAACACCAAAATGTAATCAGTTCTTCCTTTTCCCATGCTGAACATTTACTCAACATTTCATCCAAATCCATCCATAACTTTTTGAGTTATTTTGTTCACAGACGGACAAACTCTCCCGAAAACATAACCTCCTTGGCGAACGTCATTATCACGTCTCTCGATTGCTTTCTAAATACAACCTGAAGTTTCACTTTAAAACTCAAATTTCCAGAAGGTCAAAGTAATGTTACACTATAAAAACCTCCACATAGCATTAATTGAATCTCTATTCTTGATATAATCAACTTTAACTGAAAACATAGATGACCTTCACTCAGTACTACTCACCTCCATGGTTGCTTTGCTCTAACTGTGACACACAGTATACATGCACGACGTTGCTCCAGAAAGACCGCCCACTAAAAGTGACGAGCTCTATTACTTCTCATAACTTATTTATATAAGTTACTTTCAATAAACACAATGAGTTTTAACAATTGAACTTAATTTTATGAGTTTTGGGATTGCAACTCAACATTGTAAGCCAGTTCAATTAAATGTCAATTTAAATGTGTTACCACAAGTGGTTCGGGCTCAGAGGTCACAGCGGGCCAGTGGTATCAGGCTGCAGCTCCGAGTGACGCAGCTTATGCCTCCAGGCCACTACAGCAGCAGCAGCAGCAGCTAAAGCCTCCAGGCCACTACAGCAGCAGCGGCAGCTAAAGCCTCCAGGCCACTACAGCAGCAGCAGCAGCAGCTAAAGCCTCCAGGCCACTACAGCAGCAGCAGCAGCTAAAGCCTCCAGGCCCCTACAGCAGCAGCAGCAGCAGCAGCAGCTAAAGCCTCCAGGCCACTACAGCAGCAGCAGCTAAAGTCTCCAGGCCACTACAGCAGCAGCTAAAGCCTCCAGGCCACTACAGCAGCAGCAGCAGCTAAAGCCTCCAGGCCCCTACAGCAGCAGCAGCAGCTAAAGCCTCCAGGCCACTACAGCAGCAGCAGCAGCTAAAGCCTCCAGGCCACTACAGCAGCAGCAGCAGCTAAAGCCTCCAGGCCCCTACAGCAGCAGCAGCAGCAGCAGCTAAAGCCTCCAGGCCGCTACAGCAGCAGCGGCAGCTAAAGCCTCCAGGCCGCTACAGCAGCAGCAGCAGCTAAAGCCTCCAGGCCACTACAGCAGCAGCAGCAGCTAAAGCCTCCAGGCCCCTACAGCAGCAGCAGCAGCAGCAGCAGCTAAAGCCTCCAGGCCACTACAGCAGCAGCAGCTAAAGTCTCCAGGCCACTACAGCAGCAGCAGCAGCAGCTTATGCCTCCAGACCACTACAGTAGCAGCAGCTTATGCCTCCAGGCCACTACATCGGCATCAGCTAAAGCCTCCAGGCCACTACAGCAGCTAAAGCCTCCAGGCCACTACAGCAGCAGCAGCAGCTAAAGCCTCCAGGCCGCTACAGCAGCAGCAGCAGCAGCAGCAGCAGCTAAAGCCTCCAGGCCACTACAGCAGCAGCAGCAGCAGCTAAAGCCTCCAGGCCACTACAGCAGCAGCAGCAGCTAAAGCCTCCAGGCCGCTACAGCAGCAGCAGCAGCAGCAGCTAAAGTCTCCAGGCCACTACAGCAGCAGCAGCAGCAGCAGCTAAAGCCTCCAGGCCACTACAGCAGCAGCAGCAGCTAAAGCCTCCAGGCCCCTACAGCAGCAGCAGCAGCAGCAGCAGCAGCTAAAGCCTCCAGGCCACTACAGCAGCAGCAGCAGCTAAAGCCTCCAGGCCCCTACAGCAGCAGCAGCAGCAGCAGCTAAAGCCTCCAGACCACTACAGCAGCAGCAGCAGCAGCAGCAGCAGCTAAAGCCTCCAGGCCACTACAGCAGCAGCGGCAGCTAAAGCCTCCAGGCCACTACAGCAGCAGCGGCAGCTAAAGCCTCCAGGCCACTACAGCAGCAGCGGCAGCTAAAGCCTCCAGGCCACTACAGCAGCAGCAGCTGCTAAAGCCTCCAGGCCGCTACAGCAGCAGCAGCAGCTAAAGCCTCCAGGCCCCTACAGCAGCAGCAGCAGCAGCAGCAGCTAAAGCCTCCAGGCCACTACAGCAGCAGCAGCTAAAGTCTCCAGGCCACTACAGCAGCAGCAGCAGCAGCTTATGCCTCCAGACCACTACAGTAGCAGCAGCTTATGCCTCCAAGCCACTACATCGGCATCAGCTAAAGCCTCCAGGCCACTACAGCAGCTAAAGCCTCCAGGCCACTACAGCAGCAGCAGCAGCTAAAGCCTCCAGGCCGCTACAGCAGCAGCAGCAGCAGCAGCAGCAGCTAAAGCCTCCAGGCCACTACAGCAGCAGCAGCAGCAGCTAAAGCCTCCAGGCCACTACAGCAGCAGCAGCAGCAGCTAAAGCCTCCAGGCCGCTACAGCAGCAGCAGCAGCAGCAGCAGCTAAAGCCTCCAGGCCACTACAGCAGCAGCAGCAGCTAAAGCCTCGAGGCCACTACAGCAGCAGCAGCAGCAGCTAAAGCCTCCAGGCCACTACAGCAGCAGCAGCAGCTAAAGCCTCCAGGCCCCTACAGCAGCAGCAGCAGCAGCAGCAGCTAAAGCCTCCAGGCCACTACAGCAGCAGCAGCTAAAGTCTCCAGGCCACTACAGCAGCAGCAGCAGCAGCTAAAGCCTCCAGGCCACTACATCGGCGTCAGCTAAAGCCTCCAGGCCACTACAGCAGCAAAAGCCTCCAGGTCACTACAGCAGCAGCAGCAGCTAAAGCCTCCAGGCCACTACAGCAGCAGCAACTTAAGCCTCCAGACCTTTGCTGGTATAGTCCTGTAAATATAGGACTTTTTCAGCTAGCAGCAGCTAGCATGGCCTCGTCGTCAGCTTCATCTTCCTCCCCCCCATCAGAACTTGAAAAAGCCAATACAACCATTGCTGCTCTTAAGGAAGACCTCCGCAAACTTAATATTGAGCTGAAGACCAAATCTTCACTCCTCAGGGCATGCATGAACCTGGCCTTCAACCAGACAAGACAGATTCGCTCTACCCAAACCTCCCTCCAAGAAACTCTTCCATGGGACCCCGCCAGCCCTCGTCCGTCATCCAGCTCCACACCACTCACTCCAGCAGGTTTCCGGTGGGCTCTCCTCCGTGGCCGCCGCCATCCAGCTCCCGACGCAGTGTTGCTCTCCCACATCCTTCCTGCCTGCAGACCCGCCTGCCTTCTCGTCGGTGTTGACTGTTGGCCCGGCGCCATCTGACATCAGCGCAAAGAACACCTCCATGCCGGTGCCCTCAGGTAGCCAGGCACAACTTGGCACTCCTGAGGGGAATTCTCCATTGGAGGCATACTTTGCCTCTGGGAACAGTCCTGGTGACCGAAACACCCCTCCACCGACGTCTGCAGCCCCAGGGCGGAGGATGCGGCTGCTGAGGGAAGCTGTGCGCCGGAGATCCGCCAGATCCGCCCACAACCAGAGACGCTGCACCACTGTACGTGGCAGCCCAGATGACCTAGGACCACCGCCCAGCCAGGACTTTTCTGGGACCTCCGTCCTGCCCACTGGCAATGGGGCTGTACCCGGAGCCGGCACCCCCGCTCCACACCATGTCCCCTCCCCAGACCCGAATCCACCTGCCCTGTTGAGTCCTGACAGCCAGGTGTCCGGCTCCAACATTCCAGGAGCTAAGCGGTCCTCGCAGCACCTGTCGCTGCCATCATGCCCATCCACAGCTGACCCCCGCCCGACTCCAGCTGAGACCCCCGGCCCTCCACCGCTGCCACTATTCCCCCCCACCACCCTGATCATTGGAGACAGCATCACTCGAGGTATCCGATTCTTCAATGCAGTCACTCGCTCTTTCCCCGGTGCTACTGCAGCTGAGATAACGTCAAAACTCCCCGGTCTGTTGCAGTCGCTTCCTCCATCAGTCCATCGCATTATTGTCCATGTTGGCACCAACGACACCGCTCGCCGGCAATCGGAACTAACCAAAAATGACTTTAAAGCCCTTCTCCACATCCTGCAGTCGAGCGGGAAAACGGTTTTCATCAGCGGTCCGCTCCCTACGCTGTCTCCTAGCGAGGACCGTTTTAGCCGCCTTCTAAGCCTGAACTCCTGGCTTAGTTCAATGTGCAGCAGCTCCAGCACTCACTTCATTGACAATTTTAACCTTTTCTGGAACAGGACATCATTTTTTTCCACTGACGGACTTCATCTAAACAAATTAGGTTCATCCGTTCTTGCCACTCACATCCAGTATTCAGTACACTCCAGCTGACTAGCCATGTTTACACCCGTCCTGTCCTCTTCTCCGTTGTCCACTTCCAAACCACCCGAACATAGCGCCCCCCACTGCCCTCCGGAACCGCTGCAGAGGTTGACACTCCCCCTCCACCCCCTTCTCTGGGAGACAGCACCATCCACTGTTCACCACCGGTACTGGCGCCCACGCAGCCCCTAACCACAAATCTTGCTGCACTTGCCCCTCCCCCCTCCCTCCCCTCTGAGTCTTTTCCCATACCCACCTATTGGTCACAAAACCAATCCTCCTCTTGCCGTCATCAGAACCAACATGTAAACCTGTCCCATCTCCGCCTCCTCCCCCGATCCTCACTGCCAACGGCGCCGCAACACCACCTGAATCTGGCCCTACTCAACACCCGCTCCCTGAACAATAAAAGCCACATCCTACATGAATTTATCACAGACAATAACTTTGACTTCCTCTTCCTCACAGAAACCTGGCACAAACCCCTGGACTATTTCACGCTCAACCAGACCACACCCCCCTGCTTTACATATCTGGAAAGAGCGCGCCCTGTTGGACGTGGAGGAGGCGTTGCTGTAGTTCACAGGAAGGACATTAAAACCATCCCCATCTCCACCCCGCAGGTTAACTCATTCGAACACATCGCCTTCAAACTCTCTGGCCCCTCCCCATTAGTCACCACCATCATTTACCGTCCCCCAAAGCCACACCCCTCCTTCCTCTCTGACCTGTCAGACCTCTTGACAAATTTATGCTCCCTTTCTCCCTCCGTTCTTCTCCTGGGCGATTTCAACTTCCACATCAACGACCCCACCTCCAAACCTGCCTGCGAATTCCTGGACCTGCTGCACTGCCACAACTTCACCCAACAAGTCAACTTCCCCACCCATTCCCACGGCCACACCCTCGATCTTGTCTGCTCCACCGGCCTCACTTTCCAGCAGCTCTCCAGCCTCAACCTCAACATCTCAGACCACCTTGCAATAATCATGGACCTCGTCATTTCCACCCCCGCCCCCAAACAGAAACGGACCATAACCTTCAGAAACCTCAAAGCCCTCCCCCCCACCGCCTTCTCTGCAGCACTTTCTGACCGAATATCCTCCTACCCTCCACCCCCATCTGACAACTCTTCAGATCTTCTCAGCTACTACAACCACCTTCTCTCCTCCAGTCTCGACCAGCTGGCCCCCGTCAAAACCAAATCCGTCACTTTTACCCACTCTGCCCCCTGGTTCACTGCCCATCTCCGCCACCTGAAAACCCGCAAGCGCCAGCTTGAAAGGCTCTACAAGAAAACCGGCCTAACAGTTCATCACCAAGCCCTCACAGACCACCTCCACCTCTACAAAGAAGCAATAAAGTCTGCCCGGTCCACTTACATCTCCAACCTGGTTCATTCTGGCTCCTCCAACCCCAAAACTCTTTTCTCCACCGTAAACAAACTCCTTAAACCCCACAACAACACTCCCGACTCCTTCACTACTGAAAAGTGTGAAGCCTTCCTTTCATTTTTCCAAGCTAAAATAGCCACCATCCACAGCAACCTATCCACCTCCCCAAACCCCTGCTCAGTTTCCCCTGCCTCCCCTCCCCCAACCATCAAACCACTCTCCCATTTCTCCCTCATCTCTCCAGCCATGCTGCCCTCACTCATGGAAGGAATGAGAAACACCACCTCCACCCTTGACCCCATCCCCACCAAGTTTGTAAAGGACTGTCTCCCACTACTTGCCCCCCTCATCACTGACATCATAAACTCCTCCCTCAGCTCTGGCTCCGTCCCGCAATCCCTCAAACTTGCTGCCATCACTCCCATCCTCAAAAAACCCGGACTCGACCCAGATACAATGAGCAACTATAGACCCATCTCCAACCTCCCCTTTCTCTCAAAAATACTGGAGCGTGCCGTCACCAAACAACTCAAACATCACCTGTCCTCAAACAGCCTTTTTGAACCACTTCAGTCAGGATTCCGTTCCCAGCACAGCACAGAAACTGCCCTCCTAAAAGTCACCAATGACCTTCTCCTCTCCGCTGACTCCGGCCACCTCAACATCCTCATCTTCCTTGACCTCACTGCAGCCTTTGATACTATCAGCCACAGCATCCTCCTCTCTCGCCTTCAATCCTCCCTCAACATTACTGGCACCGCCCTCTCATGGCTCAGCTCATACCTCTCCAACTGCCATCAGTTTATAAGTATCAACAACTGCACCTCTTCCACTGCCCCTCTCCTGCAAGGTGTCCCACAGGGCTCAGTTCTCGGACCCCTCTTCTTCATTCTCTATATGCTCCCCCTTGGAAACATCATCCGCCGCCATAACCTCAACTTCCACTGTTACGCCGATGATGTCCAGCTTTATATCACGACAACATCCATCACCAATGCCACTACCTCCACACTCACCCACTGCCTCACTGAGCTCAAATCATGGATGCAACAAAACTTCCTCCAGTTAAATTGCGAAAAGACTAACATGCTCATTGTCGGCCCCAAACACCTCACCAGCTCCTACCACAACTTTCACCTGACCATCAACAACTTCACTCTGCTCCCCTCCTCCAGTGCCCGCAACCTTGGTGTCATGTTTGACAGTCACCTCTCCTTCCAGCAACACGTCAGCCACCTTACAAAAACAGCCTTCTATCACCTGAAGAACATAGCCCGCATCCGTCCATCCCTCTCCCTCTCTGCTGCTGAAACACTCATCCACGCATTCATCACCTCCAGACTGGATTACTGTAATAGCATCCTCTACGGCCTACCATCCACACTCATCCATAAACTCCAGTATGTCCAGAACTCTGCCGCCCGACTGCTCACCAGAACCAGCACCCGTGACCACATCAGCCCCGTCCTCCAACACCTCCACTGGCTCCCCGTCCCACAGCGAATCCAATTCAAGGTTCTCCTCCTCACCCATAAAGCCCTCCATAACCATGCCCCCTCCTACCTAACAACTCTGCCCGCACCCTCCGTTCTGTCAACACCAACCTCCTGTCCCCACCCCCCCGCACCAAGTACCGGACCTGGGGAGACCGCGCCTTTTCCACTGCCGCCCCCACCCTTTGGAACTCCCTCCCCACGCACATCCGGATCTGCACTGACCCCGCAAAATTCAAAACCCTCCTCAAAACACACTTGTACAGACTTGCTTTTAACTTGTAAATGACTCTTGCCCCTGTTTTTATTCTCTCTTAACTTAATTATTAACCTACTTTTATTTACTTATTTTTGTGTGTAAAGTGTCTTTGAGTTTTATGAAAAGCGCTCTATAAATAAAATGTATTATTATTATTATTATTATTAAGTTGACAATGTGATTTTAAAAATGGTAACCGGATCACTTATAAACTGGCTATAGCAGCAGTATTAATGCGAGGTACAAATAGTGCCATAAATTTGGATATCCTCTTATAAAGGACTTATAATTATGATCAGACTTTTTCACACACTTAAGCAGGCGCTCCATCCGGTTTCTGTTGTCTATTAACTGTAGAAGAAAACAGCAGATCGGGGACGTGAAAAGTCAAGTGGCCAAGGACTACTTTCTGTCTGCACGCTTGACACGACCGATGGAGACGTGACGGTGCTGTCTGGACATCGAGAGAGAGGAGCGAGTGGATGAAGGTCAGTAATGCAACACAATTTGTAAATATGGTTGTAAAGAAAAGACTTTATTTCACAGGGACATTTTTAAAAACAGGACATTGATACAACAACTTAGTAATGCTGAGCAGTGGTAGTGGAGGGGAACCTAAATAAACCATAACCAGGTGTACTTTTATAACTTTCACTAAAACAAATGACAGGTGGCTGGGACGAATATGAAATACATATGTATCAAAAGCACATTCATGGTGCTTGCTATGACTTATGTTTGATAACATTGCAGTCAGCGCCTCAGGAGTAGCATTGTGTGCCAGTAAATAGCCATGTCCTTTTCTTTTCTATTTCATACACACAAACCTCGGCGGCTTTTGGCTGTGATACACGCCAGTTGCCTGTTACTGTCAAGGAAAGCTACAAGTTAACCTCGCTAAACTTCACCCCAGCGCACTTAAATAAAATTAAAATACAGTATAGACAGCTAACAACACCTTTGTGCATGTGACGTGTTTGTAGGTGAGTGAGTGCCTAACAGCTAATGGTTTTGTATTATGTTGAAGGTTTTTGTTTGTGCATGGTGCTGTTTGCAGGTGAATTAGCACGTTAGTATAAGCCCTGTATAATTACCATAATAAGCCATGTCCCAAGTTTTTTCTTTCTTGCCTTGCGTGCTTTACTGGGGCGTGTGTGTGCACGTGTGTGTGCATGTGTTTTAGGTGCAGATGATCAATTTTATCAAATCAGACCACCGTGGATGAAGTGGAACTGTAAGTTTTGCAGCTTTGCCACTTACACTTATACTTATATTTAATGTTTTTTTTTCCTCTTCTTTTGTAGAGTTCTCTTCATCAAGCTCAGCCCTGATCAAAAAAGGATGAGTATTTGAAAAAAATATGCAATTTAACCTTTAAATGCCAATTTCATAGGAGCTGTCCCAAATTTGGGGATTCTCCCTTTGACCCTGTTTAAGCTGTTTGTGAGCCGCGACTTTAGAAACATATCAGATACAATTTGTTGACTTTCAGATCTGTTTAAGCTGTTATGTAAAATATTTCTATTTCATTACATATGTCACAGATTTATTGAAAAACACAATATGAATGATTTTCCATATTAAAATGATCAGAGGCTGGAGATATTTTATGTGCTGTCAGTCTTGTCTCCACTGTCTGATCATTATTTTTTTTTTTTATTTATAAAAGTCATTTGTTTGTTTTTTCCCCAAATCAATTACATTTCCATGATATCCTCAAATTTTAAAAAAATATTTATTATTTTAATAAGGGCTGATCTTGAGAAACAGAGATTTCAGTAAAAAAAGGATGAAAACAAAATGAATTAATTCTGTATCTGATTTATTTTTACAGCAGTTAAAGTCGTGGCTTTTAAACAGCCAAAACAGAACATAAGGAAATAAAGTTAAAATATGATGCTGCTGAAAACAAATGCAAGGAAAAGATTTTATTGACCTTTGACATTTACAAGACTGTAAAAGAATCTAAAAGTTTTCTGGTCTCTGATCATTTTTACATTGAAAATTGGCCATTCTGTTTTTTTCTTTTTCTAATTCAGCTACATATCCTATGAAAGTGACATTTAAAGGGTAAAAATCAATAATTAAAAAAAACATAATTACTGTTGATCAGGCTTGAGTCTGATGGGGAGAACCAAGCAGAAGATATGGAAACAAATATGTATCTAATTTCTTTTTACAGCAGTTACCTCGGTGGCTTTTAACAGCAAAATGTAGACATAAGGGAGTAAAAATTAAAATACATGCTTCAGAAGAAAAGTCATGCACCAAAGTCAGTGGGTTTACTAACCTCGACATATCCATGACTGTGGTCAGCCTCCAATAATTTAGAATAAAAATTTGTGATTTTTTTGACACAATTACTGACATCTCTTCATTAAAAGACCAGAGGACAAAAACGTCCTCACAAAAACCTGCTATAGGAATATAACAAATTAATATTTAGCTCCTATTTTGCTCAAATTATTCAATCATCTTCAGCTCTAATAAACATACCAAATATTTTATTTATTTTGTTATAACACTTTAAATGCCAATTTGAGTTCATGTTTGATTGAAGTAATTGAAAAGGCATTTAAATGGTTAAAATAAATAATTACACATTTGGTGTTGTTAAGAGTGAAGTTGATTAAATGAATTGAGTTAAAGAAAAATCAAAAATATGAATCTGTTATGTTTCTATAGCATGTTTTGTGAGTGGACTTTTCTGTACTCTACTGACCTCAAGGCTCATAAACTGTGATTCTGACACTAAAACATATAAAATGCATTAAAATCAAATTTGTGACCAACTGTATGTATATCTAAGCCTGATCTTTTATGAACATTTGAACATTTATTATGGTGGATATAAGTCATATTTTGTGGGGTTTTTTTTTGTTTTGAATAAAAACAGTGACTTTATGTAATCTAATTGTCTTTGAACAGCTTATTAAAAAATAAATAATTATATATTTGGTATTTTTGATTAAAACTAAAGTTGGTTGAATGATTTGATCCAAAAAGAAATACAAAAAACAATCTGTTATGTTTTTATAGCATTTTTTGTGAGCTGGTGACCTCAAAAGGCCATAAATTACAGCAACCTGCAAAGGGTTAAATGTTACCCACGGGTTAATCACACAAAGAGATTTTAATCATTTTCTATTAGACATTGTGGACTGTGTCCTTTTGAGAAATATGTGCATCATTTTCTATCTCGTCAGGTAAGAGCAGAATACAAGAGAATCGTCACCACAGACCTTCTGGAAACTTTTCTCAGTGGACTTGACGACCTGGTCCAAAGACTGCTGGAGCTCCACGAAGCAGGAACCAAGTCTGGAAAGAAGCAGTCACTCAAAGAACTTCTGGACTGTCTTACTAAAGATGTAAGTGAAAGTGTGGATGATAGAAAATTAGCCACCATTTGTAGTGTTTTTTGATTTTTTAATGTTACTGCATGTCTTTTTGCCTTGTAGGAAACAAATGAAGGAGAAGGGTGGCTGTCCTACTTGATCTGCCACACTACGAATCAGACGAAGATCCATCAGATATCATCAGGATGTGTGATGTAAGAACACAATCATTTTGTAATCCAAAACTATGTGTTTGTGTTCACTTTTTCTCTGTTTCACTTTTTTTAAGAGACTGTAAGGAGTTTCTAAGTGATACAAAAAGTCTCACTTTTAGATATATGCCTGATGGAAATACACACTTTAAGATGAGTTTTATTCCCCTTATTTCACTCCGCCCATTTTGACGATCCGCGACTTCTGCATTATATCATCCAACTTCCGCTTTACAGTTGCCGGTAGCCAGCACCGCAGAGTAAAGGAATCGAGATGTCAACAAAAGTGACACCGGGTGTTCAAAAATGGGAACAAACGGTAACTCACATCAGGAGAAACGATGGTCTCGAGTTCCCCCATCCATCCATCATGTCACCGTGGGTGGATGACATGAGAAAGAGGCCGGAGATGTCATATGGAGACATTTTTAATTATTTTGTGTTGTCCCTCGGCATCGATGGTGTGGCTATAAAGAACTACAAGAGCACAGAGGCGTACCAATATCTTCATAGCGGCAAAGTTGGTCGTATATTTTTGCACACGGAGAGCGAGTTCGTCTTTTTAAAAGCAGACGTGAACCCGAGCCAGGCCAGTAGTGCTAGCGGCGCTGCGGAGTCAACTGTATGCTCCTGCATCGCTTGATTGGGACAGTCGTGCAGTCATGCAGCCGCAGTGTTGTGGAAGGTAGATGCCACCCACCTTGTTCTTCTTTTTATCATTACTGTTTTTATCATCATTATTATCACTTCTGAATAAAGGGTTTCACTATTAAAAACGGTGGCACCAGAGGCAGTGATATATGTTGATTTATGCATGTAATACATGTTCAAAGTTGTATCTCAAAACATTGAAAACTCACTGATTAGTCCCTGCTCTCTGCTTGAAGGTGAGGTCATCAGTGAAATCAGCTGGTGGAGTTTTTGGTTGGAAAGAAAACCTGCAGCCTCTCAGCCCTCCAGGGTAGGAGTTGGAGATCCCTGTAATACATGTTTAAAGTTGTGTGTCAAAACATTGAAAACTATGAAATAATTATTACCTCCACTGTATTTTGACTGCATGTTCAGCCATATTACAGAGTTTTATGGATATAGCGGGAGGAGAAGTGGTAGTTTCCTTGCTGTTGTGGTACACCACTAGAGGAAACTGATATTGATTCATTGTATGAATTCTTAAAGTTTGAATATGTTTTGCACTTTCTGTTTTATTAACATGTGTTTTTGAATATCTACACAGCTACAGACGTGGTGACAACCTGCAGGCTAAGTATCTGGTCAAATCTCTTAGAGGTACAGCAGAACAAGGTAAGTAAATAAAATCAAGGTAAGTAAGGCCTGCAAGAGGTACGGTAAAGGTAAGGTAATGGTGGTAAAGGTAAGGTAATGATAGTTATGCATTATTTATAACATTAATCACTTGATCACCTGGTGTGGGGAATATGCAAAGGTAGGTACATAATTAGGTAAAGTTTAATATTAATGAATGCAAATTTTTCATTTATAGTTTTTCTCAGTTGCTTTGGTTCACTTCTCAGATCAGAATTAAAATTCTCATAACTACTTGTTCAATCTTCATCATTGTGTCACTCATGAACATCAAAAAAGCACTTTCTCATTTCTTTGAACAAGTTGCAAATGCTTTGCTACATCAGTTTAAATGATGACGTACAATTCTCTGCTGTTTCCTGCATTATCAACTGCTTATGTCATGTTGATCAAACTTTATGACAATAGGTCACTGTTGACTAGTGTCAGCCTCCACAACATTTAGAATTCTAAATCAGTCTGTAATTTTTACAGGACTGCATGTACAGTTTTCCCCAAAGAAACTGTCCTGTGTTTACATTTCTGCTTTTTTGTCTTTTCCTTTCTTTTTTTGCAATGACATGGTCTGTCAACAGATTTCAGTGCAAACAGTAAAACAGTAAAAGTGTAAATATATATCTTGCCCAGTCTAATAAAATCTTTCTCTCACATATACTAAAGTGTAACTTAGAATTTACAATAGTTGTTATCAAAATGTACACTGTAATACTGACAACATGACGAAGCAACTTGACAGTCTTATCTGTACGTACTGACACGGGGACTCGACATTTTGATGAAACTGACGTGTTCATTGACACAGATCTTTATTTTTGAGAGATGAACAAAGGATTCTGAACAAGAGGCTGGCTTTGGCAGGTAATCAGTGTTTTGCTATTTCGACAAAATTATTTTGCAAATGTTGAGGACGATTTGAGAAGTGTATCACAGCGACTGAGAAAAACTGTAAGAAAGCTGTTAAAGTTTGAGTTGTCTTCTGTTATAGCTCAAATATATACTTATCAAATCATCATTTCTGGTGTCAGGTTGAAAACGCTGTGTCCAGTGGGGTAACCGGCATTGCCTGCACAGATGAACAGCGGCTCTGGAATGTGTGGACCCAAAGGAACCTTGGCCCAAAGCGGCTGATGGACATTACCTTTTCCCATCACAGAGCCACTGATGTGCTTCTGACACCAGAGGTAATGCCAGGTCACGTGCCTCTTCCTCCCAATCCTTCATTTAGCAGCCAGGATGTGCTGAGAGAGGGTCTCAAGTATCTGAGACTGCCTGTGTCCAACCTACTCCACAAATGACTGAATGCACGGGAACAGGAGCAAAAACAACCTGCATCTCCACCACATGCTGACCATGATGGCACCAACATCTGCCAGAGGTGTATGTTTTTTTACAACACTTTTGTAGCCATCAATCACACTAAATGTGCAGCACTGGAGCAGGTAACTCTGGAGCAGAGTGCTTCTCACCTGTGGCATGACTCCAGCAATATTAGAATAACTGCAAGCACAGCAAAAAAGGTCCCCATCAGAGGCAACCCTGAAAGATTGATCAGAGAGCACCTTCACCCCAGGTTCCATGGGAATGCTGCAACTCACCATGGCCTGGAAAGTGAAGCATCTGCCTCCTGTTGGCTTGAGGAACAGGGATATGCTGTTAGCCACAGAGGCACTGTTGTGTGTGAAAGTGAGCCTTGGCTGTCAGCAAGTCCTGATGGAGTTTTGGATTTAGAGGAACTGCTGGAGATCAAATGCCCTTTCCTCAAGTGTGATGAGTCTCTGAAGGATCTGATCAGAAGTCAGATGGTTGAGGGGACGCCTCAGCTGCTGCAAAATGGTTCACGAGGCCTCTACATGTAAGTGCAGCTTGGCCTGTTCTGCACAGGATTGAGGGCCTGTAAGCTCCTACTCTGGGCTCCATCTCAGTCCTGATACCAGTCCCATATGATGAGCAGTTCTGTGCTAAGACCGTGGCTCGGCCTAAAACCTTTTATTTTAAGCACATGCTCCCCCAGGTGTCTGATGAGTTTCAGGAAGGCCGCCTGTTGCTGTCAACAAAATTCAAAATCAATCATTCTTTGCAAAGAATGAGGAGACAGAATAATTATGCATGACATTATTTTAGGTAACCGAAGTAGAGTATAATAGTTTTAGAAAAAGACCAGAATTAGTTGTTAATAGTTGAAGTAAATGTAAATTGTGTTGTATATTACAGTGTTTTTCTGTTTAAGGGAGCTGAATACATCTATTACTGTCCTTCATGTCTATAATTACTGTATGCTTTCTCTCTTCTGTTCTCACTGCCTTCTTTTAGCTCACTGTGTGCTGTTTTTTAGGTCAGCTAATTTCAAGTGGGCCAATTCCACTTTTTCACCAAACAGTAACAGTGAGTTAGTTTTGTTTATATGTTAGTAGTTTTTTGCTCTCATGTTTGTGTTCTGATACTCTCTGTCTGTCCCTCTGCCCTGGGACAACTGCATACCTGTCTGTCTGTCTGCTTGCCTGCCAACCCCACCTGCACTCCAAACACACCCCTGCTTCACTCCAGCCAGCATCCTGCAGAACTTCTTCTTTCCTCCTACAAAATGACAGTTTCTCCTTCATCTCAATCATTCACTTCAGAAATAAATTCAGTTACTTTTTCACTAAACTCTTTGTTTTGTACATTTAAGGCTCCAATCAGTCATTGAAACAGTAAGTTCTTTAAGTATTTGCTGGTGGGTAACATCAACATTTTAAAGGTTTATGAAAAAACGATGTTCAAACACATCAGATCATTCCAAATGTAAAGGTTTATTCAAATAATTTAAAACAGGCAAGAAAATTTTATGTTCAAAGGTTTACACAAAAAACTATTTACAGACAGGTAAGATCACTCTATATTGTAAAGGTTCATATAAAAAAATGATCCATAAGAAGGTAACTTTAGTTTATCTTAGTAAATTGAACATATGTAAAGGTTACATTCGGTTACTTTAGTAGCAAAACTGTCTCTCTTTCCTCCTCTACCTCAGAAGTGATGTCTCCTTGAAGGTCTCACACGGCTGCACAAATTCTTAGAATTTTGTCACTTTTGGAGTGAGGGTAATGGGGAATGTCTGGGAAAGGATTTTAAAGTTTTTCAGTCTGTGTATGACCCTCTCAACATGGACCCGCACATTTGCAATACGCCTTGTGCTGGTGGTGTCCTCTTCAGACAGCTGCATTCCCCTCTTGGTGAATGCTGGGATGGTCAGTTTCACCTTCCTTTCATAAAGAAGATCTTCAGTGGTGAAGCCTCTGTCAGCCATTACCTCATCACCTGGATGGAGCTACTCCAAGAACCCAGAATTTAAAGTAATACATTTATCACTGCACCTTCCTCCATAAGCAGCTGAAAGAAACATGATCAGACGACATGGTGCAATGGAGACAAGGTATTTGATGGTGTTCTGGCCATAGTGGCTGTAAGACTCACCTCTGGAGTCAAGATTGCGTGGCTTTTGAAGGAGGGTTTCTGGACAGTCAATCACACAGGCTGTTTTTGGAAAGTGTTCTTTGAAACACTGAGGCATTGTTTCCTGAATGGTTTCCCTGGGCAGCCAGGGTATGTAACACCTCATGTTTTCCTCCATGAGATCAAGCCAGTAAGCAATAACTTTGCTCTTCTGTCGGCTTTCCGTCCACGAAATGAAAAGAGCACACATAAGGGCGCTTCAGTGGGCACTTCAGGTTTAGCGCCTTCAGCCACAGCCTCAGGTGCTCCTCTTCCTTGGGCGGCGGTGTAAGTTATACCGAGCCCCACAACACTTCGATCTCTCTACCTGATGTTCAAAGCAGCTCTGCTTCAAAAACTCCCTCCTCTTTGTCCAGTTATTGTGGCAGCCTCTGACTGAACACGCAATACTAGACACTGCGATGACAAAAACAATCGCTAGCTGATTAGCTCACACCTCTCGATCCGTTTGTTGATAACTACACTTCTGGTCTGAACCGGATATCATAGGACAAAAGATAAACAATGGCGCCGCCCTGGTGCCACCACAAAATAAGATGAATAGCCTACCCACAATCCCCCAGTGTCAGTGAGATGTCTGTCACTGATGGAGCCTGCTGTGTCGACGGTCACTCAGGGTTCTCTCATGTCCTGGAAAACCTGGAATCCTGAAATATGATTGACCAACTTCCCAGGCATGGAAAACATTTGGAAAATGAGTAAAAAAGTCAAACGTCCTGGAAAAGCTGAACAGTGAGCGATAATCCTGAAGAAGATTTCCAGAGGGTTTGAATTTCAACATTATACCCAAAAGATTTGGACACTGTTGCTACCAGCTGCTCCCTTTATAAATCAGGTAAAGGGTTTAATCAAAGTGATAACAGGGCCAAAAGGATTTAGTTTTTGACAAAGTCCACAGTTTATATCCATGATCTGCATAATCAAGGCTTTAAACACGAACCTCATGACTTTGAGTCATCTTCATGATAAAACCACATTCAGATGTAAAACAGCTACATTTGTAATTCCACTGCCACGATGATTACAAAACATTAATTAGACATTAACAGACAAAAATAAAAACTGACAGAGCATTTAAAGTTTTTAAGTTTTTAAAGTTAAATTCACTGGTTACTGTGTCTTCTAGTCTGCAGATCTGAAAGTCTGTTATCTGTGCAGGTCTCTGTTTGTCTGAAACAGGCTGAAACACAGAGAAGGAAACAGCAAATCGCTGCTTTTTAAATGAGAATAATTAAAATTAGAATGTGTTGTTGGTTTAAACCAGGACTAGAATTATGAGCTAATAGATCTAGTCACATAGATCTGTCTCCTGTACTGATTGAGAAGAGCTGAGAGAGGACACGCCTGCATTTGGACAGAGACCTTTGAAATGCTCCCTGAACAAACATCATGTTGCTGCTGCAGTTTGTTTCTGCTGTTTTCTGAAGAGCCTTTAAAAAAGACTCACACAGGTCTGAGACAGGGGGGCTCCGTCAACGGGACGTCCCATGATGAAGACCTCTCAGGAGGAAGAAGAAGAGCGGCTGAGACTTTAGAAGGCCTCAGATTTCAAAAAGCAAATGTGAGACTCTGTCAGACTGTTTGAGGATCTGCAGGGACCTGCACAGAGTCTGTGTGGACACGTCTGCAGAAGGACACAGCAGCAGGACGTCCCAGTCTCTGAGTGACTGACTGTTGATGAGCTCACACATGGTCAGACCTCCATGTGGCAGAGAGTCCTCTGAGGCAGAAGATGGTGATGATCGTCTTCTCAGTCCCAGTTCGTACACCTGCAGGAAGAAAAACAGAGTCAGTGTTTAGAGCAGAGAGCTGTGAGTTGTGGTCAGAGCAGAAGAATGAATCAGGAGCCCTCCAATAACTGAGCTCCATCAGTCTGAGAGCAGACAAAGCTCTGAGGACTCTCTTCAGTTCAGGCTGAAGCTGCAGCTTTGTTGGATCTTCATCTGTTTGCTGAGTTTTCACTCTGCTCTGTGTCCAGCAGACCAAAGCCTGTCACATGTTGTTCTGTAGTGGTCCAGCTCTAGGGATGGGCCCAGGATGAATTTTGGGGCCACAGTTCAGTCAAAGAAATAATCTGCTCTTCATGATCAGATTGATTCTTCTGCTTCATTTCAGCTTCATGTGTTTGATTTTTGACTTCCTGTCTTTGCCTTTTCTGTCAGATGACAGCGTTCATGTTTGTTTTTGAAGGAAAAGAGAATAAAGTGATATTTTCATCAGTGTGTTCACATGTTCAGCACATCAGCAGCAGCTCATGGTTCAGAGGTTCAGCAGGGACTTTGTCCTCGTTAGTGTTTTCGTGTTGTTGTGTCCGTGTTGTCAGACACAATGACCAGGTTTCTGTGCAAAACCATCTGCACAGAAACCATCAGGCAGAAAGAAAGAAATTCATTTTCCCTCTGAGAGATTCAAAAAACAGAGACCAGAGAGATTTATATTCTGGGATTTATGGTAAATTCAACTCTTTACTTACCCCAGAGACTCCAGTCTGTAGTTTGGATCCTTCTGAAGATCTCGCAGCAGCTTTAAATCTGAATACTGAAGATTGTTGTTCCACAGGTTCAGGCATCTCAGATGGGAGGGGTTGGACTTCAGAGCTGAGGCTAAAGAAGAACAGCTGATCTCTGACAAACTGCAGCTCCTCAGTCTGAATAAAGAAGAGAGAATGAAGAGAAAAACTCTTTAGGATCCAATCAGATGTGTCCACATCACACAGTCTGCTCAGCAGAGCCAATCAGCTGCTGCTCTGCCTCCTGTACTTCACTTTGTCTCAGCTGCTTTCACACACGTCTTGATCTGTTCCTCCTGGAACTACTACTATTTAGACCCTCTTCACGTTAGCCTTAAAACTCTTTCACCACCACAGAAGCACTTTGATTCATCAAATGTGCGCTGATCAGTTTCATAACTGAAAAAAATCATCCATGTTTAATATCAAAATATCCCTCAAAGAAAAAACAAAATCTTATATGTTTATTTTTTTTGTTTTTTTGAGCATTTGTGTCTGCTGTGTGGTTATAATCCTTCCTGGACAGGTGTTGGACAAACAGACACTCTGCAGAGCGTGAGGAGACATGACTAAATATTATTCAGCCCCCCTGGTTGGTCTCTGCTCTGCTCTCTGTCTGTCAGCAGGTTGTTACAGTTCAGTTTGGACATCTGAACAAGTTTAACTCTACTGAGACAATCAAATCTGACATGAAATCAACAGGAGAACAAGAAATGACTTCAGTTTCATGAATAAATGTCTATATTTGAAAGAACACATCTGTCATTTTTTGTTGAATCAGATGTTGTTTGTCTTGTTTCCTGTTTCTAAAACAAACAGACTGTCACAATCAGAGGAACACATCAGTTCTCCTACAGGACACACTTGCTGTTATTTACAATAGAAGAAGAGTGGAGATATATCAGGAGGAGCTCAGAGAAGTTTGAAATGTCAGCAGATCAGATCTCAGCAAAAATCCACCATCATGCATCCCTACATATGATCAGTCAAACATCTGGACATGAAGATGCTTCAGTTCATAATCACACACACAAGATCTACAATAGAAACAGAGAACACATGAACTTACTCCAGAATCTCCAGTCTATAGTTTGGACTCTGCAGAAAATCACACAGCAGCTTCACTCCTGAATCCTGAAGATTGTTGTGGCTCAGGTTCAGCTGTCTCAGATGGGAGGGGTTGGACTTCAGGGCTGAGGCTAAAGAAGAACAGCTGATCTCTGACAAACTGCAGCTCCTCAGTCTGAATAAAGAAGAGAGAATGAAGAGAAAAACTCTTTAGGATCCAATCAGATGTGTCCACATCACACAGTCTGCTCAGCAGAGCCAATCAGCTGCTGCTCTGCCTCCTGTACTTCAGTTTGTCTCAGCTGCTTTCACACACGTCTTGATCCGTTCCTCCTGTTTCTCTAAAGTGTAAACAGCAGAGCTCAGATTTTTCTGTCAGGATCAAACCTTCACATCTAAACACTTCAGTCTGAGCTCACAGTCACAGTCTGCTGTCACATGGTCCACACTGCAGTCCACATGAACTTCATTAGAATTCATGATCAGAAAATGTTCAACAAGAAAAACTTGATCCCATCTGGACAGGTGAGAGAAGTCAACAAGACAAACACAGAGAGACTCCTACACACTGTGGTCTACATGTGCATCTCCAGAACCTTCTTTGTCCCTTCAAACATGTTGGAGCTCAGACCTTCATCAGGGTCCAGCTGATGCCCCTGGATGTGGTCTCTGGTGGTTCTGGTCCTGTGGGTTGAGGGCCCTTTGTGTTTTGGACCATGTTGGGTGTCTGCACTGGAGAAAATCAATCCTCCATTCTGCTGATGTCTACATCAAATATTTCTGCTCCACTGATTGGAGGACGTCTTCATTCCTGCACAAACCACTGATTGACTTTTGAAGCTGTTATCTGCCCACTATGACATCATGACCCCCATTTTACACAGGATTCTGTCTGGATCTCCTCGGGGGCCCGGTCTGTGGTCCTTGGTGTGTCTGCTGTGTGGTTATAATCTTTCCTGGACAGGTGTTGGACAAACAGACACTCTGCAGAGCGTGAGGAGACATGATTAAATATTATTCAGCCCCCCCGGTTGGTCTCTGCTCTGCTCTCCTTCTGTCAGCAGGTTGTTACAGTTCAGTTTGGACATCTGAACAAGTTTAACTCTACTGAGACAATTAAATCTGACATGAAATCAACAGGAGAACAAGAAATGACTTCAGTTTCATGAATAAATGTCTATATTTGAAAAGAACACATCTGTCATTTATTGTTGAATCAGATGTTGTTTGTCTTGTTCCCTGTTTCTAAAACAAACAGACTGTCACAATCAGAGGAACACATCAGTTCTCCTACAGGACACACTTGCTGTTATTTACAATAGAAGAAGAGTGGAGATATATCAGGAGGAGCTCAGAGAAGTTTGAAATGTCAGCAGATCAGATCTCAGCAAAAATCCACCATCATGCATCCCTACATATGATCAGTCAAACATCTGGACATGAAGATGCTTCAGTTCATAATCACACACACAAGATCTACAATAGAAACAGAGAACACATGAACTTACATCAGAATCTCCAGTCTACAGTTTGGACTCTGCAGAAAATCACACAGCAGCTTCACTCCTGAATCCTGAAGATAGTTGTCGTTCAGGTCCAGCTCTCTCAGATGGGAGGGGTTGGACTTCAGAGCTGAGGCTAAAGAAGAACAGCTGATCTCTGACAAACTGCAGTACCACAGTCTGAATAAAGAAGAGAGAATGAAGAGAAAAACTCTTTAGGATCCAATCAGATGTGTCCACATCACACAGTCTGCTCAGCAGAGCCAATCAGCTGCTGCTCTGCCTCCTGTACTTCACTTTGTCTCAGCTGCTTTCACACACGTCTTGATCCGTTCCTCCTGTTTCTCTAAAGTGTAAACAGCAGAGCTCAGATTTTTCTGTCAGGATCAAACCTTCACATCTAAACACTTCAGTGTGAGCTCACAGTCACAGTCTGCTGTCACATGGTCCACACTGCAGTCCACATGAACTTCATTAGAATTCATGATCAGAAAATGTTCAACAAGAAAAACTTGATCCCACCTGGACAGGTGAGAGAAGTCAACAAGACAAACACAGAGAGACTCCTACACACTGTGGTCTACATGTGCATCTCCAGAACCTTCTTTGTCCCTTCAAACATGTTGGAGCTCAGACCTTCATCAGGGTCCAGCTGATGCCCCTGGATGTGGTCTCTGGTGGTTCTGGTCCTGTGGGTTGAGGGCCCTTTGTGTTTTGGACCATGTTGGGTGTCTGCACTGGAGAAAATCAATCCTCCATTCTGCTGATGTCTACATCAAATATTTCTGCTCCACTGATTGGAGGACGTCTTCATTCCTGCACAAACCACTGATTGACTTTTGAAGCTGTTATCTGCCCACTATGACATCATGACCCCCATTTTACACAGGATTCTGTCTGGATCTCCTCGGGGCCCTCTGTGGCCCTGGTGGTCTGAGCCTAGAGGAGCACAGGGGTCCTTCATCTTCATCATGAGAGGTGGCCTCCCTAATCTCACCACACTGTGCTCATGTGTTTGTTTTATGGAGGACACCAGGAGACTGATTTTCACCCTCAGTGGAGATTTTTTATTTATTTACTTTAACAAGATACCTGAAAGTGTTTCACAGTGAAATTAATTTGTGGCTCCAAAACAAACAAAAACCAAACCCTCAGACGTGGAGGAGTGCAGATGGAGCATTCATCAGACTCACAGCCTGAGAGAAGAAGTTGCTCTGCAGTCCGGGTGGTACAGCGGATACTTCTGCACTTTTGTCTGATGGCAGAAGGTTTTCATAACTTTATTGTAAAATTATTCAGTTAAAAACATGAAGGCGAAACATTCAGAATATTTCAACAACAGGGTAATATGTAAGCAGGCATGAGTTTAGAGAGAAAAGAGGAGAAAAAGATGAAATTCATCAAAACAGAACACAAATAAATCAAATCAAATGATCAGAGGTTTCTTTTATCAGCTCTGTTTCTTTATCTTGAGTTGGTTTTTCTGTTTCCATGAACTGCTTCAACAACAGTTTGGTGTGAGAGCCTGAGACAAAGAGATGCTCTGTTGGATCAACGTCTTCTTCACTAAAAGTGCATTTATTGTTTTAAAGACAAATATTAATCTGAGAGATTCACTGGATGGATAAATATGAATCATTATCTTGTGATGGATTTCTTTTGTTTCAGGCTGAAGTGGATATTTTAAAAATCTAGTTCTCTGTGTTGTTGCTGTGGTGTTCTGAGATTGTCTTTTCTGTTAACTCTTCAAGACAGAGTTCCCCGCTCTGACCCTTTAAAAGACTTTCTGCTTCACTAAACCATTTGGGCCAGATGCAGGATGAAACTGTCAACAAAACTGGCGAAAGAAACCACTCGCCTGAAGGACCATCAGATCCCCACAGTCTTAAGGACGATCGTAAAAGACTGTTCTCCTTTGTCTGGAACTGTGATGACCACCAGTCATTTGCCCATTAAATTGAACGGAGGAAACCCCCCTTTTGTACTGCCTTTAACCAAGTTTGCAAGGTTGACCTTTTGACCCTCTTATCAGCCCTGGGACATTCACATTTTAAAGACATTCTTTTGAACTCGGTCCAATACCAAACTTTCCACAAACCCTTAAAATGCATGGTACACTTCTAATCATGTGATGTTTTATCCTGTCATGACAAATGCTTTCTAATGATGTGACTTGTGTGTTTTTAGCTCTAAAAATGCCTAAGATACAAAGAGTTTGATTATTTGTGAAAGTCTTCGGATATACTGAGAAGAGATCTTTCTCCTCCAGGAATGTGCCTGTACTCTGCATTATTTCATCACTCTGATTACTGAAGAATGCTATAATAGGATTTCTACACTTTATTTTGGTTGCATACTATTCCCAAAGGCATGTTAACTTGTATGTCTTAAGTTTACCAATTCTATTTTGTTTAATTGACTGTTTAATAAGATTTGAATTGTTTAATTCTTTCTTATACTTTAGATATATAGTATTTGGTATCAAATTGATCACCATGAGATTTCCTATCCAGTTGGAGTGCTTATATTGGATGTTTAATCAAATACAACTTAATGCTGGCCAAGTATTAGTTGATACAGTGTTGTTAACTCATCCAAAAGCCCTCCTCCTCTGAGATCGTCATCAGGAGTAAAACCAGAGAGAGAGAGACGCTGCCTTCTCTTCTCTGCTTGGTCCTCTTTCTTCTTCTTCCTCCTCTTCTTTGTCACCACTCCTGTGATTTTTGGCTCCAATATTTTTCCTTAATTCTTTTTGTCTAAGTTTTTGTGACATGCCCGCTGATAAAAGCCAGTAAGCTATAAAAGACTTCAAAGATTTACTTCATAGTAAATGGACTTTTTCTTATTAATTATGTTGAAATGCTGAGTCAGCATTTCAACATATTGCTCTCCCTATCCGCCATTTTGTTCCATTTTGTTCTGGGACTTCGGCACCTTTCACAGGCTTCAAATTTGCACAGATTTTCACAGAAAAAAATTGACATATGCAGCATGTTCATGAGAAGTGCGCTTGTATTTTTCACAGGTTTAACAGTTATACTTTTTACAGTAAAAAATGATTTCGGCATGTATTTTTACATTGAAATCAATGGGACATGTCCGCAGCTCTGCTGAAAACTTCTGCAACTTTGAAGCTCCACAGATTGGGCATACTTCCACCTACAGACTTCATTCATACTTTAAAAGCTGCACTGACTTCTCAGCCATTTTTACATTTCTTCAGCTTTTTGCTGGCGTCTGCGGTTTATTACATATGAATTTTTAAGTAACACCAACTGTTGCGGATTCCTCTCAAATCAGACGGTGCCACATGACCCGTCAGAGTGAGAGACAGACAAAAACTTCAGCAGAATTATCTTGTCATAACTTCGTCAAAACGTCCTCCACAGACATGATTTATGCATCAAAACATAGAATAACTTCTCCTCCTTCACGTGAAATCCACTTCAAAGTCTAATCTGACATCACTTTGTCTCAGTGAGCGTTCGTTTACCTGGAAGTACCGAGCGTTACATTGCGTTAAATGCTGTGCTTTCGGTGACTCAGCATAGACAGCTTCGTAGGTCAGTAGGTAATGCACGAATCTCTAACTCGGGAGATTTGGATTTGAATCCGGGCAAAGGTGAATATATTTTTCCTCTCCATCTAATACAGACTCTCCACTACGACAGCATAGTCATGCTTTAATTTACACTCATTTCACATTTATTACACTGACTGGCCACTTTATTAGGCACAGCTACAAATACCACATTTAACCATGTTATAAAGCATTCATTCATTTTCTGCTTTCTTTCACAACTGTAAACATTTTTACTGCCTTTTCACTATCTACTACACTTTCTGAGATATGACTGTTTAAGCAGCATCAACTTTTGCACAACATTTTTAATGCACATTTCAAACATTTTCAGCCGTGATTTACTGCTTACAGCTATTCATGTCACATTTTCAACTTTCTTTACAATACTTTTAGCAATTCCATTTCACATTTTCAGCAGTCGCACTCAGCATTTCAACGCATTTCCTGCATTGAAATGCAAATTCTCTAGTTTCAGAATAGTATTTGTCTTGCCAATGAATTCTTGATTTTTGGAATTAGTTACAAATCAGTTTTTTTTATACAATCGAGACACCAACGCCCAAGCTCCAGCTTGACCTTGAACAGAACCTGCCAGTCCAATCTAAGATGATACTTCTCTCCCGGGAAAGCTGGGACAGACCTGCTCACATCGGAACATCCTCGCCGGATCCATCGCGCTGGATAAATTGTGGACTTCACCCTTTGGGACGACACCCAGAACCAGAACAGTCCAAATCATCCAGTAGCTCAGGACCAGTCTGAGATCATCCGATCATAAGCTTCACGAAGTAAGGCGCGGTACTTCTTTCAGATGGGCTTGAGTGTGTCTTGGTTCGATTCTCTAATAATTTCCCCTTGATTTGACCTTTTTCAAGTAGGTTAATTTGGAAATTAATCCCCTATAACCACTCCATATACTTAAATGTTCTTTCAGGGTTCATATCTTCTTTCCTGATTGACAGCATCATTGATTTAGTATAACTTTGACATTTATTCTTTCTTAAGAGTTTTTTTTTTTTATTTTGTCTTATATATTCATTTTAATAAATCACCCTTATATATTTAAAGTTCTGTCTGTTGGTATTCTATTTGGAAGATTGACATCACTGCATGAGAGTTCTGTCTTTAGACTTGAGATTGATTAAACTGAAAAGTTTGTCTTAATTGATTTATCTAATTTAAATTAAATAAATTAATAAATCAGCTAGTTCAGTTAATTTTGCCTTTTTTGTATAATAAGGATGGTGTCCCTTTAATTAACGAGAACAAAACTGGTTATGTAATGTATATTAATTTCCTTAAATTAATGTCCAGTAATGTCCAGAAAATAATCGCAACATGTGGTTTGATCAAAAATGTTTCATATATTATTCCAACAGAGGTCAGCCGGGGATAAATCATTAGCTTAAACAGATCTCATGAATTTATGGGAACATCTTTGGTCAAGAAAATGAACTCCATTGATTAGGGCTGTGGGAGGATTGTCTGGATTCTGAATTTAAAAAATATCTTTAGTTTTGATTATTGATTAAATTCCTTCAGATTGCATTTAAAATCAAATTTCAGGCTCCTTTAGCTTTGGAGATAAAAAGATCATCAAGTTTAGACGGGCTGAGATGTTCAGGTCCTCCTCTTCTCTGAGGGTGTTTTTATTCCATAGTGTGTTCAGCTCTTCTACCAAATCTCTCTCTGTTTTCTGATCATCACAGCTTTCTCCTCACTACATGTTCGTGAGTATCTTCTGAGTTTGGACTTTAAAAATTCACATTTGTTCTCATATGACTGACTCTCTGGGTTGGTGAGAGTCCTGGATCATGGTCCTGATGCTCTGAGAGTAAGTCTTATTTTTACAGACCAGAGTTGAATTTCCAGAATCATTTGTCATATCTTTCATTACAATAATATTATTAATACATTTTATTTGTAAAGCGCCTTTCATGATTCATTCAATAACGACAAAACTACCAGGGAGCAGCGACAACCAGTCATGCCAGCATCCACTCACCTGGGGGCTGCAGAAAAGGAGACAGGATGAGAGAAGAGGGGGGGAACAATCCCAAACTAGGCGCTTGTCAGGGGAGCACAGTGTGAGATTAAAAAAAACACCTCAGCACATGAGCAACATGTTACAACAAACATGGAAACGAACACATGTGGACAAAGAAGGCATTGAGTGGAGGAGAATGTCTGAATGTGTGCCAGAGTGGATGTGTCAGCATAAGCCTGTGACAGCTCCTCCTTTACCTCATCTTCTTGTTGATCAAATTTGGTTAATGGTGCTGAGAGACCAGCTTATCAATTCCATGTTTTTTGGATTTCAGAGAGAAATGCAGAGAGAGGCTGCAGTAATTCAGACAGAGACATCACAGAGACAAGAAGAGCAAGCAGCAGGAAGGTTCTGGTCAGGGAGGGAGTGTCACAAAAGTGACTGTGGTCCTTGAGAGCAAGCGCAAAAAGAGATCATTATTATTTTTGTGTGGTGTCAGCTCCAGGTGCATGAAGCTGTGATGTGTTCAGGCACAGCACTAACTGTTGACATCAGATCTTTATTTTGGGCCTGATTATTGTCACCATAAAGATTGGAAAGAGTCAAAAAGAATCATCTCTGTTCATGACTGTCTCTGTCCGATGAGCATTTGTGTCTGCTGTGTGGTTATAATCTTCCCTGGACAGGTGTTGGACAAACAGACACTCTGCAGAGCGTGAGGAGACATGACTAAATATTATTCAGCCCCCCTGGTTGGTCTCTGCTCTGCTCTCTGTCTGTCAGCAGGTTGTTACAGTTCAGTTTGGACATCTGAACAAGTTTAACTCTACTGAGACAATTAAATCTGACATGAAATCAACATGAGAACAAGAAATGACTTCAGTTTCATGAATAAATGTCTATATTTGAAAAGAACACATCTGTCATTTATTGTTGAATCAGATGTTGTTTGTCTTGTTTCCTGTTTCTAAAACAAACAGACTGTCACAATCAGAGGAACACATCAGTTCTCCTACAGGACACACTTGATGTTATTTACAATAGAAGAAGAGTGGAGATATATCAGGAGGAGCTCAGAGAAGTTTGAAATGTCAGCAGATCAGATCTCAGCTAAAATCCACCATCATGCATCCCTACATATGATCAGTCAAACATCTGGACATGAAGATGCTTCAGTTCATAATCACACACACAAGATCTACAATAGAAACAGAGAACACATGAACTTACCTCAGAATCTCCAGTCTACAGTTTGGACTCTGCAGAAAATCACACAGCAGCTTCATTCCTGAATCCTGAAGATAGTTGGCGCTCAGGTTCAGCTTTCTCAGATGGGAGGGGTTGGACTTCAGAGCTGAGGCTAAAGAAGAACAGCTGATCTCTGACCAACCGCAGCACCACAGTCTGAATAAAGAAGAGAGAATGAAGAGAAAAACTCTTTAGGATCCAATCAGATGTGTCCACATCACACAGTCTGCTCAGCAGAGCCAATCAGCTACTGCTCTGCCTCCTGTGATGACATCACACATATATAACATCTCAGCAGGATGTGAAGGAGCTGAATCATGAAGATGATGAAGTTTGGATCTGAACCATCAGACCTTCATCAGATGAAGACTTTGACTTCTTCATCCTCATCCTTTAAACTCTACAGTGAGCTCTAAAGACTGAAGTCTGAGCTCTAAACTCCAGATAGTTTCATCTGTCCCACTGGAGAAGAATGTGTTTGGATGATATTTGAAGCTCTTTGTCAGGATGTTCTCAGAGGACCACCCTGCTGTTTCATCACAATGATTTCACTCTGTTCACTTCACACTGATGTCTGTGTGTCGTCCTCTTTGCTCTGATGATCATCAACTATAAAGCCCTCAGATAAACCACGTCTGTCTCTGTCAGCTTTGTCCTCTTTTATTGGCTCTTCTTCCAAAATCAGCTGCCCATGAGCCTCTGATAAAACTTGAAGTATTAATGTTCCTACACAGACAAAACCAGGAATCAAACATGTTTGTGCTCAACAGAAAGTCTGTAAAATCACAGAGCAGATGGACCTGCCTGATTCATTGTCTAAAATCCAGCATGTCCATCTTGCTAACCTTGACTGTCCAATGATTTCACGGCTAAATCAGGGAAGAGAAGCGGATGTGCAGACGTGTGGACAGCAGGAAGTGGTTGAATGTTTGAAAACAATGGCAGCATGTGAAACGGTTTCTGTCTATGTGGCAATAACTGCAGTGTTTTTAGAAATGGATTCAATTTCCTCTTTAAAAGAGGACTAAGGAATGTCACTTAAACCTTTCTTATGTGAAAACATGTTTTTGTTCTTCTCCTGCTGGATCACTGCTGAGAAACTGGAAATGCAGTGATGCTGCGTGAACGATGCTGTTAGCATGTTAGCCCAGAGTCAAGGTGACTCAATGATACCTGGAGAAATCTGCTCTCCTCAGAAGTTTACTGGGAGAACTTGGTGGAAATTTTTGTTGAAGAGGTACATGTCACATTTAAGTGGTAAATGATACATCTGTGTGGTATAGTTTAATGTAAGATGATAGTCTAAGGACTAAACTGTAGTTAAAGCTAACAGCTAAAACAGGGTCTAGTTGCTACGTGGCTTGATATGATTGGTCTGTGTGAGTCTGACAAACACAACGATCATCCAATCACCAGCTGCAGCTGTTTTTGAAGGTCCTGAAAACATTTCTGAACTGCTCTTTCCCAGATGAACCAGTGAAATATTTCTGTCACAGGTATATGAAACTGTCCATGTGGTGTGTCAGGTTAGAAAGTCGAACTTTACATTTAAAAATGTGTCTGAACTCAAACTGCTGACTGTCATGTCTCTGCAGAGCTGCTGTTTCTGACTCTGTTTCTGCTTCTTTTCAGGAGGACAAACAACAACATGTTTATCTCCTTCTCCTCCTGTGATGGTGTCAGTCTGCAGCTCAGAGAAGTTTCCTCTCTTTTTACTGGAACACGTCCCACCATGTCCTAAACTCTGGGCTTAAACCTGAATATTTACAAGAGTTTGACTTCAGAATATCCTGCTGATGGAGCATGTCTCAGCATTTCAGACTGGTCTACTGCTCACATCACTCTATAATCCACGGCTGACTTCTCTCTGTCTTTACTTTCTGTGGGTGATGCAGTGCAGCACAAAAACTCACAGGTCAACAAAGACATGACAGATAAGAGCACATGAAGAATACAGACACTGAAGACAAGCCAAAAAGAAGAAAGAGAAGAACAGAAAGGGCTGCACAGAGACACACAGGGATGATGAAGATGTGTTCAGATGGAAGATGAGGGTGTGAACAGTGTGTGAGTGTTTTAGGAAGCAGACATGACAAACAGATTTGAAGGTGAGGGGACAGGAAGCACATCGGTAAAGTCTGTCATTACTGTCACAGTGTGGACTTTAGACATTTCCATGGAGGGTGGAACATCAGGTTCATATCCATGCAGAATATTCTGGATTGGTTCTCAGGCTGAACAGAGGTGTGGGCGCTGAAGTGAGCTGGTTGACTTCAGGTCTGTAGGAGGTTCATGAGGGGGTCCAGATGGAGGGGGGTCTACTGCAGAGCTGTTTGTGGAGCTGCTGAGTTCTCCATAGAGATGAGCTCCATCACTAAATGTCTCCATTGGCTGATTTTGTTTCCAGGTCATGAGGATGGTTTTCTTGGCCATAGTTTTGCTGTGAGGAGTAATTCATGGTTTGATCCAGACAGGTTTGTTATTGATGTGTGGCTGAGTGAACAGAGTGTAGGGGAGACAGGGGTAAGACAGTCCATGACAGCAGTCAGTGTTTGTGACATCAGTCCAAAGCTGATGAGCGTGTGCAGTGACAGATAGTGTGAATGTCAGTGTGTGGGCTGTGTGGAGAGCAGTCACTGCAGGTGTCTGAGCTGAATCCCATTTTAAACACTCTGCTCCCCTCAGGTGAGTCCTGTGAAGGATCCTGGTCTGGACTGATTGTAGGTCTGCAGTTTTGGACATTGAATAAATGTTTTGGCAACATCTGTGGGATTGGTTCACAGATTGTGTCAGTGTGTTTGAGGAAACCAGGAAACGAGGAAGTGGAAAACACAAACTACCAACCACACTCGTGTTTTTCTTTATTGTGGGAGCTGAGAGATAATCAGGGGATTCACACAAACAGAAAAGCCCAATAAACAACTGTACCAAAAGAAACAAGCTAAAAAAAACTGCAACCACAACTCACAGGATTTGTGAGCTGCTTTAAAGAAAGACAGACCCAAAGACGCTTATAATGAGCAGACTTGGCAACACTGCTTGTGTCTGATGTGGACTGAAGGCAGCATCAGTGTCAGATCTGTCTGTGGGTAAAGTAACGCTCTGCAGCATTAATAAAAGAATTATGTTTCATTACCATGTTTTCAATCATATTGCGTTACTTCACCTTTTACTCAAAAAGAGTAGTTACCCTACTGTTAGATCATCAGACTGCAGATTCCAGCACAGACACATCTGTTATATCTGCCAAGGACTGTCTTCACCAGAGAGCGTTAGTGCACAGACGTGTGCTGTAACACTGCTGTAAAGATCCTGGAGACAACACTGTGGTGTAAACGGCCTTAAACACTTCAGGATGTTTCAGGATCAGAGGACAGCAGCAGCTGATGAGTGTAAATCTGCAGTCTGTGGCTCTGCTCATGCAGATCCTCCTTGATGGAATGAACATTTATAGGTGAGCAGTGCAGCTGAGAAACAGACAGGTGAGCAGGAAAAGAGTGGAAATGTGTCAGGTGAGCACACACAGGAGGGGGAGGGGCCACAGAGCAGACAGGTGAGCACACACAGGAGGGGGAGGGGCCACAGAGCAGACAGGTGAGCAGACACAGGAGGGGGAGGGGCCACAGAGCAGACAGGTGAGCGCACACAGGAGGGGGAGGGGCCACAGAGCAGACAGGTGAGCGCACACAGGAGGGGGAGGGGCCACAGAGCAGACAGGTGAGCGCACACAGGAGGGGGAGGGGCCACAGAGCAGACAGGTGAGCAGACACAGGAGGGGGAGGGGCCACAGAGTAGACAGGTGAGCACACACAGGAGGGGGAGGGGCCACAGAGCAGACAGGTGAGCACACACAGGAGGGGGAGGGGCCACAGAGCAGACAGATGAGCACACACAGGAGGGGGAGGGGCCACAGAGCAGACAGGTGAGCACACACAGGAGGGGGAGGGGCCACAGAGCAGACAGGTGTGCAGACAGAAGAGGGTGAAGGGAGCAGAGATGGATGTCTGCAGCCTTCATCTCCTCTGAGGGGCAGATGGAGGTTGTGTGGTGTAAAGTTAAGAACGGGGTTGTTGCACAGCAGTTATAAATGTATGAACTGGTCAGATATTAAACTTCAGTGACCATCAGCCTTTCTGGGCGGCCCAAACATTTATCTGCTGTCTGAGGAAAAACTTCAGTCTGGGACATTTAAATATGATCAAAAGACAATTTATAGTTTTATATCAGTTTATAATATTACAAAAGGTTAAAGGTCAATGATTAAAGAATAAATGAACTCACCTCAGAGCCTCCAGTCTGCAGTTTGGACTCTTCAGTCCAGCACACAGAAGCTCCACTCCTGAATCATGAAGATCGTTGTAGTTCAGGCTCAGCTCTCTCAGATGGGAGGGGTTAGACATCAGAGCTGAGGCCACCACTTTAAAGTGAGGCTCTGATAGTCTACACTCAGATAATCTGTAAAGATATTAATTTATATTTCATATAGTTATCAATCAATCAATCAAACTTTATTTGTATAGCACTTTTCATACAGGACTCTGTAATACAAAGTGCTTTACATGAGAAAAAGATAAAATAAAATAACAAGTGGAATAAAAAGCAGAAATTGCATAAAATGAAAACATAAGACCCCCACAATCCCCACCTCCCCCAAACCATATTCAATATACACACTCACTTACTCAAACACACAAAGACATTAAAAGAAAATTCTGACAGAGAGCAGAATAAGAGGACTGAGGAAACGCCATCTTGTATTAAAAATGAGGAAACACAGGAGCTAAAACTAATATAATACTTAAAAATACTCGAAAATACTAGAGGATAAGATAAATAAATGAGTAAATACATAAATAATAAAACAATATAACAGTATAGAATAAAAGTTAGATAAATAATATTGTAAAATGAGATTGTGTAACATCAGGTGTGTAATAAAATCAGCTAAAATTGGAGAAACATTTAACAAAAATAAATAAAATAAAATTCCAAGTAAAAAATAAAAATATATAAAAAATAAAATACATCAAATGAAATAAAAATCTGAACTGAAATGTAGTAATAAAACAAAATAAAAGGGTTAAAATAAGTTACATATAACATAAAATGATATTAAATACAATCAGCTAAAAGCGAGATTAAAGAGGTAGGTCTTAAGTCTGCCTTTAAAAATATGAACAGTAGGTGCTGCTCTCAGGTCTTCAGGTAGACTGTTCCACAGATGAGGGCCGTAATAACAAAAAGAAGCTTCCCCATATGTTTTAGTTTTAACTCTGGGAACAGTTAAAAGACCCCTACCTGAAGACCTGAGGGCTCTACATGGTTCATATGGTAAAAGCAAGTTGGATAAATATGCAGGAGCAAGATCGTTAAGAGATTTAAAAACTAATAAAAGAACTTAAAATCTATTCTAAAAGATACAGGCAGCCAATGCAGAGACTTTAAAATCGGTGTAATGTGGGCTCTCCTTCTGGTCTTTGTCAGCATACGAGCAGCTGAGTTTTGGAGGAGCTGAAGCTGTGAAATGTTCTTTGTTGGTAGACCAGAGAGGAGAGCATTACAATAATCAATTCTACAAGTAATAAAAGCATGAATAAGAGTCTCTGCATTGGCATGAGAGAGAAACTGGTGCACTCTGGAGATATTTTTCAAATGATAAAATGATTTTTTGGTGATGTCTCTGATGTGCAAGTCAAAGTTGAGGTCTGAATCAAATAAAATGCCAAGGTTTTTGGCCTGCTGACATGGATTAAAAGACAGTGATTTGAGTTTGCTCTCCAGTTTCTCTCTCTCTGGACCTGTACTGATAACTAAAACCTGAGTTTTGTCCTGGTTGAGCTGAAGAAAGTTGTCTGCCATCCAAGACCTGACATCTAAAATACAATTAAAAAGGGCATCAATGGGCCCTGTGTCATCAGGAGACACGGCGATGTAAAGCTGTGTGTCATCAGCATAACTGTGAAAGTTGATGCCGTGTCTCCTGATGACGTCTCCTAATGGCAACATATAAATATTAAAAAGGGTAGGACCTAAAATTGAACCCTGGGGGACGCCACAGTTTACATCATAGAGTCCTGACTGGCATTCCCCCATGTTCACATAAAACTTTCTGTCAGTAACATATGATTTAAACCAATTAAAAACAGTGCCAGAGATTCCAATCAAACCATTGAGTCTATTTAAAAGGTGGTCTGGTGATCTACTGTATCAAATGCTGCGCTCAGGTCGAGCAGCACAAGCACAGAGAGCATTTTCTGATCCATGTTTGATCTGAGATCATTCACTATTTTTACTAATGCTGTCTCTGTGCTGTGGCTGGCCCTAAAGCCAGACTGATACATTTCACCAATGTTTAACATTTTCATAAAATCATTTAGTTGGTTAAAAACAAGTTTTTCTAAAATTTTGCTTAAAAATGGCAGATTGGAAACTGGCCTGTAGTTATTTAAAATCGATGGGTCCAAATTATTCCTCTTCAGAAGTGGCTTGACCACTGCTGTTTTAAAAGCATTCGGAAAAACGCCCATCTGAAGAGAATAATTAAAAATATTAAGAAGATCTGGTTTAAAAGATGTATAAATTTGTTTAAAAAAGGATGTGGGGATGGGATCTAAGAGACACGTTGCAGGTCTTAGCTGGGAGACAACCTTGTCAAGCATTTCAGCATCAACCAGGACAAACTTCTCCAATGTTTCCTCATTAGGGATTAAAATTTTGGGTGTTTTAAAAGTTTCAGCTTTGGTGTTGGTTAAAGTCAGTCTAATTAACTCAGTTTTACTGCTGAAGTGGGCTGCATAATCCTCACATGCTGAGTCTGTGTTCAGATGTAGGGGCCGATTAAAAACTGGGTTTATTAAATGATCAATAGTTAAGAATAAAAACTTCGGGTTGTTTTGATTCTCACATATTAACTTGGAAAAATGATTTCTCCTGGCTTTTTTGATGGCATTGTTATGAATTTTTATTTGTTCTTGAAAAATTTGATAGTTTACGGTTATTTTATTCTTTCTCCATCTCCTCTCTGCAACACGACAGTTTCTTTTTAATCGCATTATTTCATTATTATTTCTCCATGAGGTATTGGATTCTTTTTAACCTTTTTCAGTTTAAAATAGGCCACTTTATCAAGGGCTGATTTAAATCTTTGATTAAAACTGTCTAAAATGTAGTCACAGGAGGAGGGTAAAATATCTGCAGGAGTGTTTCTTAAAATGTCAATAAAATTTGCAGCCACTTCAGCAGTAAGATAACGTTTCCGTACAGTCCTCTCAGATGTTTCCCTTTGGTTAAAATAATCCACATTAAAAAAGACACAGAAATGATCAGTAAAACCAACATCTTTCACTTCAGTGACATGTACTGACAGTCCATATGTTAAAACCAAGTCTAAAACATGTCCTTTTTTATGGGTAGGTTGGGTGACATGTTGGATAAAATTCATAGAATTGATTAGGTTTAAAAATTCTATGGTAAAAAAGTTTGATTGATTGTCTACATGAATGTTAAAATCCCCTAAAATAATAGCTGAGTTGTATTTTGAATGAATTATTGATAGTATTTCTGCAAATTCTGAGATAAAAGAGGTGCAATATTTGGGGGGTCTGTAAATGGTGAGACACAATATAGGTGGACTGCTAAAAACAAAACAATGGTATTCAAATGAGTTAAAATCACCAAATAAAATCTCATTAAAACCAAGTGATGTTAAAAGAATTGTTGCTGTTCCCCCACCTCTTCTATCTTTTCTAAATGAATTTACAAAACTATAATTGGGTGGTGAGGCCTCTAAAAGTGCCACAGGTCCGTCCGTACTGAGCCATGTTTCGGTTAAAAACATACAGTCAATGCTGTTTTCTAAAATCAGGTCATTGATTAAAAATATTTTGTTTAAAAGTGATCTCACATTTAAAAGTGCCATGTGCAGAGTTTGTTGTTGTGATGAATTACATGGCGTTTGTGTGGGGATGTGTATGAGGTTATTGTTACATGAGTTGATGGGTTTACTTGAAATAAAGTCTCTTGTTTTTGCTCTGTCGGTGATAATGGTGGGAATGTGTGATATTGTGGTGAGATCAGGGGGTCCGAGTCCAGTAGAACGTGTGGTGCTGCTAAAAGTGGAACCATGTCCATAGTGACAGGGACCGGGGGGACATCAATAAGTGGGGGGCCGACCACCCGACGTAGCAGCGTGAAGGCGAGAGTTAAAAGATAATTGGACGTGTTGCCTACCATAGTCCAGGTTAGCAGCGAGGAGACGGCTTCCAGCTCTGTTCAGGTGCAGCCCGTCTGCCCCGAACAAGTGCCTCCTGTCCCAGAAGACATTAAAATTGTCCATGAAGCCCACGCCATGGAGCCCGCAGACAGAGGACAGCCAGGTGTTGAGGCTCAGTAGTCTGCTGAACCTCCCCATTCCTCTGCCACAGGTGGGGATGGGGCCGGAGATGAGGGTCTGGAGGTGGAGCTGCTTTACCGTGGTGAAGAGCTGGAGGAAGTCCTGTTTGAGGAGCTCAGACTGCTGTTTGGGGATGTCGTTGGTACCAGTGTGGATTATCAGTTTATCGGCATCGGGGTAGGACTCCAGGATTCCTGGGATTTTATCCACGATGTCCAGGACGGTGGCGCCGGGGAATGACAGAGTGAGAGCCCCCCTCATCCGCAATTTCCTCACGATGGAGTCCCCGATGATGAGGGTCGTCGGCGGAGCCGTCAACTGCAGGCGAGTCGGCGGCGGGGCTGTCTCCGTGGATGAGCAGCGTGGTGGTGGCTGTGGAGACCGCGGCGACGGCACCTCCCGGTGGTATGCGGTGCTTCTCCTTCTCACGGCCTCCCTCAGCAGCCTGCGGCGGGCCGTGCAAGAAAACCTGGTGGCCTCAGGTCGGGGCTGAGCAGCCTGTTCCTTCAGAGGGGGGAAACTCCTGCATGCTCAGGATGTCAAACCTGTTAGACAGCGGCACCTCCGGAGATGAGGACACCGATGAAGGAGCGGTGCTGGGCCCCCGGTGTGTCATCATCGACCTGGGACCCTGCACAGCCGGCTGGGGGGTAAACTGGAGGCGCCCGGGTTGGGAGGCCCATTGCCGTGGCTGCTGGAGTGGTTTAGGTGGACTCGCCTTCCTTTTGCTGCCACCCACCACGGTCCATGGCCCTCCGTGTGATGGAGTTGAACTCACTGGGGCTTTTGGTTTAGCCCCCAGTCGGAGCCAGCGATCGTCCGGAGCTGAGCCTAGAGCAGTGCCCGGGGCCTCGGTGGGTATGTTGGCGGGAGGTGGAGACGCCGAGGCTGGGGAAGCAGCGGTATACGGAGCTGTGTCATCATACTCCCCCGCACAAGTGGTGGCTGGTTCAGGACCGAAAATAACAGTGTCCAAGTGTCTCTCAGAGTGTGTAGAGTGTGGAGATCCTTCTCTCCAACACATCGACTTTTTGGCTGAGACTGGCGCAGCTAGGACAGCCGGATGGTGAGGTAAGTGGGGCCATGTCGGTCTTGTTTACTCAAATACCTCGAGATCGAGGCGGAAGATCGTTCAAAAACACAGGCCGGTTAAGGTATGCAGTTGAACAGAGGTTATCCAGAGGGTGCACGGTGAAAAATCACTCTTAAAACGTTCAAAAATGTTGTTAAACAACAGCTTGTGTACCGGTGATCTGGCGGGTTGCTACGACGCCGATGCATGCGCACTAGTTTCATTCAGATAATCCAGTTATATTTACACACTGTTTTTATTTTCACATTTCACTGATTTTGTTGATCTAAATTCATCATTGTTAACACGTCTCACGTCTTCTCCCGCTTAATCCGTGGTCGGGTCGTGGGGGCAGCAGCCTAAGCAGGGAAGCCCAGACTTCCCTCTCACCAGCCACCTCGTCCAGCTCTTCCCGGGGGATCCCGAGGCGTTCCCAAGCCAGCCGAGAGACATAGTCTCTCCAGCGTGTCCTGGGTCTACCCCGGGGCCGCCTTCCGGTGGGACGTGCCTGGAACACCTCACCAGGGAGGCGTCCAGGAAGCATCCGGACCAGATGCCCGAGCCACCTCATCTGGCTCCTCTCAACGCATAGGAGCAGTGGCTCTACTCCGAGCTCCTCCCGAATGACCGAACTTCTCACCCTATCTCTAAGGGAGAGCCCAGCCACCCTGCGAAGGAAACCCATTTCAGCCGCTTGTACTAACAATCTCGTTTTCTCGGTCACGACCCAAAGCTGACCATAAATGAGGATAGGGGTGAAGATCGACTGGTAAATTGAGAGCTTCGCCTTGCGGCTCAGTTCCCTTTTTACCACAACAGACCGGTGCAGAGCCCGCATTACTGCTGACGCCGCACCGATCCGCTTATCGATCTCCCGATCCACCCTTCCTCCGCTCGTGAACAAGACCCCGAGGTACTTAAACTCCTCCACTTGGGGCAGAATCTCTTCCCCAACCCAGAGAGAGCACTCCACCCTCTCCCGGGCGAGGACCATGGACCTGGATTTGGAGGTGCTGATTCTCATCCCAGCCACTTCACACTCAGCTGCGAACCGATCCAGTGAGAGCTGAAGGTCATGGTTCGACGAAGCCAAAAGGACCACATCATCTGCAAAAAGCAGAGACCCGATCCTTAGGTCACCAAACCGGAACCCCTCAACGCCCTGACTGCGCCTAGAAATTCTGTCCATAAAAGTAATGAACAGAATCGGTGATAAAGGGCAGCCCTGGCGGAGTCCAACCCTCACCGGAAACGACTCAGATGTACTGCCGGCAATGCGAGCCAGACTCTGGCACCGGTCATACAGGGAACGGACGGCCCTTATCAGGGGGTCCGCTACCCCATACTCCCGGAGCAGGCCCCACAAGACCCCACGGGGAACACGGTCGAATGCCTTCTCCAAGTCCACAAAGCACATGTGGACTGGTTGGGCAAACTCCCATGCACCCTCGAAGACCCTATGGAGAGTATAGAGCTGGTCCACAGTTCCACGACCAGGACGAAAACCACATTGCTCCTCCTGGATCCGAGGTTCAACAATCCGACGGACCCTCCTCTCCAGTACCTCTGAATAAACCTTCCAGGGGAGGCTGAGGAGTGTGATCCCCCTGTAATTGGAACACACCCTCTGGTCCCCCTTCTTGAAAAGAGGAACCACCACCCCAGTCTGCCAATCCAGTGGCACTGTCCCCGATGTCCACGCGATGTTACAAAGACGTGTCAACCAAGACAGCCCTACAACATCCAGGGCCTTGAGGAACTCTGGTGGAATCTCATCCACCCCTGGAGCCCTGCCACCGAGGAGCTTCTTAACCACCTCGGCAACTTCAGCCCCAGAGATAGAAGAGCCCACCACAGAGTCCCCCAGGTCTGCTTCCGCACTGGAAGACGTGCTGGTGGGATTGAGGAGGTCTTCGAAGTATTCTTTCCACCAATCCAAAACATCCCGAGTCGAGGTCAGCAGCGCACCATCCCCACCATAGACAGTGTTGACAGCTCACTGCTTCCCCCTCCTGAGACGCCTGATGGTGGTCCAGAATCTCTTCAAAGCCGTACGGAAGTCGTTCTCCATGGCCTCACTGATGTCCGGGTTTTTGCTTTAGCGACCACCGAAGCTGCATTCCGCTTGGCCAGCCGGTACCCGTCAGCTGCCTCCGGAGTCCCATGGACCAAAAAGGCCCGATAGGACTCCTTCTTCAGCTTGACGGCATCCCTCACCTCTGGTGTCCACCAGCAGGTTCGGGTGTTGCCGCCACGACAGGCACCGACCACCTTACGGCCACAGCTCCGATTAGCCGCCTTCACAATAGAGGCCCGGAACAAGGCCCACTCGGACTCAATGTCCCCTGCCTCCCCCGCCACACGATCGAACTTCGCCCGGAGATGGGAGTTGAAACTCTTTCTGACAGGGGACTCTGCCAGACGTTCCCAGCAGACCTGCACAACACGCTTGGGTCTACCAGGTCTGACCGGCATCCTCCCCCACCATCGGAGCCAACTCACCACCAGGTGGTGATCAGTTGACAGCTCCGCCCCTCTCTTCACCCGAGTGTCCAAAACATGCGGCCGCAAGTCCGATGATACGACTACAAAGTCGATCATTGAACTGCGACCTAGGGTGTCCTGGTGCCAAGTGCACATATGAACACCCTTATGCTTGAACAAGGTGTTTGTTATGGACAATCTGTGACGGGCACAGAAGTCCAGTAACAGAACATCGCTCGGGTTCAGATCAGGGGGGCCATTCCTCCCAATCACGCCCCTCCAAGTCTCACTGTCATTGCTGATGTGAGCGTTGAAGTCCCCCAGTAGAACGAAGGAATCCCCAGAAGGGGCACCCTCCAGCACCCCCTCCAGGGAATCCAAAAAGGGTGGAAACTCTGAGCTGTTGTTTGGTGCATAAGCACAAACAACAGTCAGGTTCCACCCGAAGGCGAAGGGAGGCTACCCTCTCGTTCACCGGGGTGAACCCCAACGTACAGGCCTCGAGCCGCGGGGAGACAAGAACTGCCACCCCCGCCCGGCGCCTCTCGCCATCCGCAACTCCAGAGAAGAAGAGAGTCCAACCCCTCTCAAGAGGACTGGTTCCAGAGCCCACGCTATGTATCGAGGTGAGTCCAACTATATCTAGTCAGAACCGCTCAACCTCGTGCACAAGCTCCGGCTCCTTCCCCGATAGAGAGGTGATATTCCACGTCCCTAGAGCCAGACGCTGCAGCCGAGGATCAGACCGCCAGGGTCCCCGCCTTCAGCTGCCGCCCAGCTTGCATGGCACCCGACCACTATGGCCCCTCTCACAGGTGGTGCGTCTATGCGAGGGGGGTCCCATGTCTCTCCTTTGGGCTGGGTCCGGCCGGGCCCCTTGGGCATAGGCCCGGCCACCAGGCACTCCCCTACGAGCCCCACCCCCAGGCCTGGCTCCAGGGGGGGGGGCCCCGGTACCCCACTTCCGGACAGGGGAAACGTGGATCCATTATTCTTTTTCTTCATAGTGGTCTTTTGAGTTAACACTTGTTGTTAACAATTGTTAACACTAAACTTTGATTTACATTCCTCTCCAGTAAACAGTTTTCTCAAATGTTTATTTTAGTATCTTATTTAAAGATTAAAGTGGACAGAGCAGAAAACCAGGCAGGACTTCATGCAGGAGACATCCCATAGTCCTGAGTAGAGCTGAAACGATTCCTCGAATATTCGCGAGTACTCAATTACAAAATATCCTCGAATTAAATTTTGTGCCTCGAAGCCTCCTTTAATATATAATTATACATATAAATATATATCTGGACTACTATACAGTGCACAATGTTTGACACGGATGGTCATTTCTGTGGCACAACGCGCCTGCTACCTCCGCTGCTGCCCGGCTTGTACAATCATGAAGGAAGAGAAAAGAGAGGGACAGAAAGGAGAGAGTCTGCAGAAGAAATGGCATAGAGTGTCCCAAGTGTGTGGTCACTCCAAGAAGGAACGAAAAGAAAACACAGTGCAGTGTGTCTGATGTCATACTGAGTGAGCTTAGCACGTAGCTTAGCATGATAGCACGTCGTTAGGGCTGCAACTATTACTATTACAGCATTTTAAATATGCTCATCACAGACATGCGTCCTCTTTCCGTGGTGGAGGACACAGGATTTAAGAACATGATCAAGGATTTCAATCCAAACTACAAAATGCCCTCCAGAACACCCTTCACAAATATAATTGCAGAATTATATTACTGCTTTGTAAATCAGTATTGTATTGGCTTTGTTTTAAGCCAGTACTGGTTTAAACTATGAAAGCTGTTAAAATAAAAACCCTTTTCTGAGGAATAAACTGCATTTGATTGCTCATTTTGAAAGCCCTAACATATTGCATTGTATACAATTGATTTATTTGTTTCAAAGCAAAAAAGTATATTTTGTTAGAGTACTCGAGTACTCGGAGATAAATTGACAGAGTACTCGATTCCAAAAATACTCGATAGTTGCAGCTCTAGTCCTGAGCAACACAAAATGCATGCTTATTACAGCTGTGACAGTGTCCTGGTATTCACAATAACTGTCTTTAAACAAACACACACTCATCCTGAGCTGATATCATGCATATGGAGACACTGTGTTATTAACTGGTTTATAACTGGAGACAGCTCAACCTTTGGACCACAGTGACGGAGAAATATGAGCAGAGAACAGAGACGATCAGAGACACACAGGGAGACACAACAGCACACACACACACAAATACACACCCACCCACACACACAATTCAATTAAATTTTTCAATTAAAAAAAAAGCTTTATTGGCATGATTAGAAAAATACATTGTTGCCAAAGCATAACAATAAACAGCCATATATATGTAACCAGGTGAACTGGAGACTGTTTAAAATACTGTTTCAGTAATCTAAGTGTTTTATTCCAGTCATAAGCACTCTTAAAGGTCCAGTGTGTAGTTTTTAGCGACATCTAAAGGTGAGGTTTGAGAATGCAGCACTCTGGCACTCACCCCTCCCTTCGGGAGAACCCCTGAGCTACGGTGGCCCTCCAAGCACTAAAAGCGTTTTTCAACATGGCGTCGTCACCGAGTGCTTCCAGCTACCAGGCTATCAAATATCTCCGTTGATTCACCACATTTGAAAGTTCAGAGAGTATTTTAGGCGAGAAAGTCACCACGTAGAACACCAAAATGTGGTCATTTGAGCCATAAAACGCACAGATACAGATTTCATTTCGGTATTTCGGACATTCTGTTAAGCGAGCCATTATGCTATCGAAGAAACTTCCGGTCAGCTCCAAAACAAGAGCGTAATTTACAAAAGCGTTAGAGAACTAATAGGAGATAATGAAGAATGCTTTTATTTTGAAAATGGGAAGTTTGCTAGTAGCTGATTTTTAGCTGAATGCCGTCTCAAGACGACTTGATAAGATATTACGATGATTATGATATTGTTACGACCTGAGGCTGTTTTATATTTGAGTCCGTTTTCCAGTATTTTGTCTGATGACTTTCATTTTGAAGGCTGAGGCCGTATTATCTGACGGAGGTTTTATTGAGGGGGGTTTCTGATGCCATTTGGTCTGAGAAATGACACAGAGGTTTTCCTGAGACCGAGGATGTCCTAAAATATACACCTTACCAATGTGTACATGTGCTACTAAATAACAAATAAGGAGCAAACAATAAAATTAAGGAGTACGGTGAAAATCTTTATCTTTGTCTCATCAACAGCACTATATAGCTTAGTTATCAGCCTATGTTTTCTGTCCACAGAAAAATGCTTGTGGCCGTGAAATAAGCCTCTCATAGCAGATACATTCTCTGCGTCTTACTCCGACTTCTCCCGAAAGTAAACAAATAAATTCGGCTCCATATAAGAGTACAATCCGACACTTAGTCTTACCTGTCCAGCAAAAAAAAGACAACTTCTGCATCTGTCTGCAAACTTATCCTTCAGGGACTTCCATCTGGGAAAGGCAGCGCCGACGTTGACCCTGTTTTTTATGTCTCATCCTGTCCCGATTGCGTTTGGCTTGATCCCGTTTTCGTTTCCTTGACAAAGTTTCACGCTCCTCTGCTGGCAAATTGTATGTGTGGTCCTCCATGTTTGTTTGTATTAGCACAGCTGCTTGGTAACCACTCTCTTCTTCTTCGTCTATTTCACAACTGTGCATTTCCGGTAGGGGTGGGAAAAAAAACGCGAAAGCGTATTTTTGTCCGTTCTGGGTTACGGTGGAGAAGATGGCGACGCAAGATGGAGCCCCCCATAAACGGGCGACCCACTCCTAGATTGATATAAATGACTTTTTCTAAGGTAACGAAAACAAAACATTAATTATTTAAGGCTGATTAGAAACTACTTTAAATATACTTTAAAATAATATATTCCACTTTTACCCAGTCTGTTATTTTATATTTTTTTCGTTTAGCATTTAATAATACACACTGGACCTTTAAGAGCTGCTGTTCCTTATTGAGATAGCGCTGTCCATTTAAGAGTCGAGCGGAGCTAAACACGCAAGAGCACGGAGTTCCCATGAGACTTTAGATGCACGCAGGAGAGGGAGACAAAAAGCCGCTAAATGCCAGAGTCCTGAGGTGTGTATTTTGTCAATGTAAAAGAGAAAGATAGCAGTGAAAGTTAATGTAACCTGAAGATCTGCAACAGTCCAAGTTTCATCATCAGTAGTGAGAGTAATCCTAACGTTTGTACAGCAATGCTGATGAGAGATGATTCGGTATTCCAGATTCTGTAGATTGATGAGTGAATGTGTCGTGGCTGCGGTGCTAGAGGAGAAGCGAGAGCATCAGAGTTGTCATTTCTAACTTTTATTAGTAAAAAAAAAAAAAAAAAGAAAAATTAAACATGTACTAACCTTTTGACACTTTGTGTTATTTTTTTTTTTTTAAACAATATATTTATTAGATTTTACATATAGAATTTTACAAAAACAACACTGATACAAATAACAATAGAACAAAACAAAGAACAGTACACAGACTTAATAGTGTTTTCTTTTTTTTTCTGTTCCTTCCTTCTCCTCCTTCCCCTAAAAAAAAAAAAAAAAAAAAAAGAAACACACACACAAAATCACAAATGAGTCACTATTTTTTCAAAAACTCTTCCAAGGTTGTCCATATGTCCTCAAATTCCTCAGCTCTTCCTCTCGTAATATACGTGAGTCTTTCAAGTGCAACGCAAGATGCCATTTCCAATATCCATAACTTTATTGGAGGAACGTCCACTTTTGTCCAAAATAAAGCAATTGTTCTCCTGGCCTGCAGGAGACCAAAGTCTATGAGCGTGGCCTTCTTTTTATTAACAACAAAGTCCTTGGGATATATACCTAAAATACACAGTGTTGCACAATGAGGAATCTGAATTCCAACTATTGTAGAAATTATCTGAACAATAGATTTCCAATAATTTTTGATTTTCCAACAATCCCATAAGCAGTGATATAAGGTACCCTTATCATTAGAGCATTTACTACACGTGTCTGGAATGTCAGGGGTCCATTGATGAAGTTTATCAGGAGTCACATAGGTCCTCATCAACCATTTATATTGTAATAGCCTCATTCTAGTGTTTATTGTTTGTTTTTGTGTTTTAAGGCATGCATGTTCCCAATCTATCATTTCAATATTTTCTTGAATATCTAGTTTCCATGCCTCCAATCTATTTTTACTAGATTCTGTATCATGTGAAACTAGAGATTTATAAAACATGGAGATCTGCTTACATCCACGCAAACCTGACTGGACAATATCTTCCAAACAGGACAAAGGGGGTTCATACATTATGTTTTTGAATTGTGTTGACATAAAGTGTTTTAACTGCAGATATTTGAAAAAGTGCTTATTGGGAATAGAAAATTTTTGACATAATTGATTGAATGTAAGCATTTCCCCATTTAAATAGAGGTCAGCTATTGATTTTAAACCATTATTAGCCCATAACTTAAAACCCCTATCTGCTCTTTCAGCTTTAAAGGTCGCATTACCCTATATGGGAGAAAAGCGTGAAAGTAATGGAGTGTCCCCAGTCTGTTTGTGTGATTTAAACCAGATATCTATAGTATTTTTCAAAAATGGATTTTTGGTCTGTTGTCTTAATACTTTATTCTCAGCGGAATACAAATAATACTTTAACAGAAGGTGTGGTACCGCTGCTTGCTCTATTGTTACCCAAGAGGGTGGTGGTGATGTTGAAAAATAATACATGGCTGAGCGCAATTGAGCAGACCAATAATACCATTTAAAATTGGGAAATTGTAACCCTCCAGTTTCATAAGGCATATAAAGCAACCGCAGCCTTAATCTGGCTTTCTTATTATTCCAAATAAAGTTCAGGAGTAATCTATTGAGTCTAGTGAAGAAAGTATTAGGTAATGGAAGAGGTATGGTTTGAAAAAAATATAGAAATTTCGGCAAAACACTCATTTTGATTATGTTTATACGGCCCAACATTGAGATTGGCATTGCCATCCACCTGTCTAGTAACTGTTGTACCTCCAAGATTAAAGGGTCATAATTCACCTGAACCACATTTTTAACATCAGGGGAAATCTTGACCCCCAAATAGGTAAATCCGTCTCTCGCATTTAAAAAAGGAGTGTTAACAACAGGATTAAGTCACTCTTCAGTATTTAAAAATAAAATAGATGACTTTGTATCATTAATAACATAACCTGAGAAACTACCAAATTTTTTAATTTGTTCCATTAAATTTGGAAGGCTCGTGGATAGCTTGGTCAAAAAGAGAATGACGTCATCAGCATAAAGGGAGATTCTGTGGTCATAATCTCCTATTTGGATGCCCGTCAAGCCTGTATCCATACGAATCGACATGGCTAGGGGTTCTAAAGCTAAAATGAACAACATCGGGGAAAGAGGACAGCCCTGACGTGTGGATCTTTCCAAAACAATTGGCTTGGAGGAGATACTGTTAGTGATAATGCTAGCAGTAGGGTTTGTATATAAAATTTTTAACCATTTGAGAAAATTATTTCCAAATCCAAACCGCGGTAGAATGCTAAATAAAAATGACCATTCGATTCTGTCAAAGGCCTGACGTGCATCCAACGATAGCAATGCTGCGTCTTTACACTCCGCCTTTTCATGTAATATATTTAAAACTCTTCGTATATTGTGAAATCCTTGACGTTTTTTAACAAAACCGCTTTGATCATTATGTATTAAACCAGGTATATATTGATCCAATCGTATTGCCAGGGCTTTGCAAAGTATTTTTGTATCGCATCCCATCAAACTTATTGGTCTGTACGAGGAGCATTCTGTGGAAGGCTGATTTGGTTTGAGGATCAGGGTAATCAGCGCAAGTCTCAATGTAGGAGGAAGAATCTCCTTATTATATGACTCTTTATACATGTCTATCAATGGAGTCAATAATTGTTTTTGAAATGCCTTGTAAAATTCTATAGTCAGTCCATCAGGCCCAGGAGCACGATTAGTATTAATACTTTGAATGGCAGCGGAAATTTCTTCTTCTGTCAGATGGTTATCCAAGTTTTGTTTTGCCTCCTCTGATAGCACTGGAAATGCAAGTGAATCAAGAAATGCATCCCTCTCAAGCGAAGTTTGGGGCATCTCTGATTTATATAATTGTTCATAGAGATCCCTGAAAGTACTATTAATTTCTTGAGGGTCAACAGTCAAATCTCCATTAGATGTTCTTATACTATTAATTGCCTGTTCCGTTTGTAATTTCCTAATCCTCCCAGCCAGAAGTCTTCCCGCTTTTTCACCCTGATCGTAATAACGCTGCTTGAGCCATAATAAACTTTTTGCCGCTCTATCTGTAGATAATTTATTTTCCTTACTTCTTAAAAATAGCAATTCTTTCTGTTTAATTGAGTCATCCCTCTGATCTAAATCATTTTCTAACTCCTTTATTTGCTTCTCTAAGTCACACATCTCTGCTTTTTGTTGTTTAGATTTGGAACTCGTATAACTGATAATTTCACCTCGAATGTAAGCTTTGAATGCTTCCCATCTTGTACAGGCTCCTGTTTGCCCTTCATTAATTCCAAAGTATAAATCAATTTTACTTTTTATGAAGGAAACAAAGTCTTCATTCTGCAGCCATATAGATTTAAATCGCCAATTGCAGGGGCAATGAAAAAGTTTGTCTATTTGAATATTCATAGATATTGGTGCATGATCGCTAACTACTATACTGTCATACCAGCAGTTTTTGACCTTTGACAGAAGGTTTTGAGAGACAAAAAAATAATCAATACGTGACCGAGATTTCTGGGATCCTGAATAACATGAAAATTCCATTTTAGAGGGATTAAAATATCTCCAAATTTCAACTAAATTTAAATCATCACTATATTGTTTTAAAATTTTCCTTGTTTTCGCTTTACTTAGATCTGAGCCTGTAGTACGGTCCAACACAGGATTTAGTGTGCAATTAAAGTCACCGCCAATCATAAAAGTCACCGCCATGTAAAGTGGAAATTGTGAGGAAAAGATCTTCGAAAAATTTAGGGTTGTCCTCATTTGGACCGTATACACATACTAAATTTAATGCGAGAGAGAAAATAGTACCCTGGACTATCACGTAACGTCCTGCTGGATCCTGAATTACATTAGTGATTTGCAATGGTATAGTTCTGTGAATAAGAATTAAAACACCCCGTGCATAATTGTTGTATGCTGCATATAGTACATTACCAGGCCATCTATTTCTAACCTTTTTGATTTCTGAGTCAGTCAGATGACTCTCCTGAAGGAGGACTATTTTAGCGTTCAATAATTTAATTCTATTAATAACCTGTTTCAATTTGTTAAGATTTTTAAGACCCCTGACATTCCAGCTTGTAATCTTTAGATCAACAATTTTATGACTTGTACTTTCCATAGGCATACAAAATACAATACCTTCAAAACAGTGATTCGGATTAGCATAATGTCTGTGCGATTTAAACTAAACAACATCAACAACACAACAAGAACCTTCATAAACAAAAAACTATAAAGCATCCCCATCCCTTACTCTAAATAAAACAGATGTGGGGACTAACACCAATCCACCTTAGAGAGGAGTGGTAAAACTATTCAAGCAGAAGAAAAAAGGAAAGAAAAATAAAAGGTGGCATCCACCCAATCCGCAAGTAAAAAAAAAAACATAAATAAAAATAGATTATAAATCTAACATACCCGAGGCCTACTTCTCTTTGTCCCCCTATATAGTGCACAGCTGTTAATTTTTACAAAAGTTTAAACAAAAAGTGGCCATCAGTGATTTATCAAACTAAAAATGACCAATTGTGACCAAGCACACACTGTGAGCAGTAACTTTGTAAGCTAAACAAAAATCAGTAGGGGGGCACAACTGATACAAGTCTGACATAAGAGTTTATCATGAATCATACCATAGCGTTCAAGTGATTTTCTGATAAAAGTCCTCAGCTTCTCTAGGCGTGGCAAACAGCTGTATTCTTCCTTCATACAGGACTCTCAACTTGCAGGGGTAAATCTGGAATCCACGGAAAAGCCCTTTCTCCACAAACTTCTTTCTCACCATGTTGAACTAGTTGCGTTGGCGCATGGTTTCGACCGACAAATCTGTTGCAAATGTGAGCTTGTTTCCTTCATGTGTGATGCTGAGTTGCCTAGCAGTACGGAGAACAAATTCTCTGTCTTGAAACTTCAAAAATCGAATGATCACAGCTCTATTTTGCCCTGGTTTAGGTCGTGCCGGGGTCCGGTGTACACGCTCAAGAGTGAAGCTCCTGTTATCGCCTAGTTTCAACCATGTTGGTAACTTGTGCTCCACAAAATCCAACAAGGACCGATTCAGTTCTTCATTTTCACGTAGGCCAAACATACAGAGGTTTTTGCGGCGCCCTCGGTTCTCTAAATCATCTGCCTTGGATTCCAAGAGAGCGATACGTTTAGCAGCGGTAGCTAGCTCCGCTTTAGCCACCTCCAAATCATCTTCCAGGGATGATATATGCTCCCCGGCTTCTGTTACTTGCGTTGTGTTGGAGGCAGCGTTGTTCCTCACCTCAATCATGCTCTGTTCCAAAGCGTTGATAGAGTTATTCATGTCTTTCAAATGGCAGTTTGTGGTGTCAAACTTGGAAACAAAGTCCGAGCGGAGGGCCTTTAGCTCCGTTAGCACAGCCGCCATGTCTGCCACACTCCCACAGGTCTGCTCGTGCTCTTCTCCATGCTGCTGATTAGATTTTGGCTTTTGCGTGCCACAAGACCGGCCAGAGCCTTCACCACTAGTCGTAGTTGTATTCTTGGACATTTTTTAAAATCACTCTTACGCTTTTATTCGGGTAGTCAAATGTTTTTATGCGGAATTGAGTGGAGCCTCTGTATTATGCTGCCATCTTGTTTCGTTGCTCGATAGCGCCCCCACTTTATGTTATGTTTGTGTACTTTTGCCAAATTTAGAGGGGAGATATGTCGTGTTAACATCCAGAGGTGTGTGTCTTTGAGTGCAGGTTACACACTGCTATGAGAAGTGAGTTCATTTCTTGGTTAGAGTATATTTCTCCTCATGTAAAGTTTTTACTGTTTAAGGAGTTGTTTAACGTTTTTGTTTATTAATGTATTGTGAATACTCACTGAAATAATGCACCTTTTCTGTGAATGATAACTGTGAAGCTTTGTGGCTCAAGAAGTGTATTAATGTGAATCATATTTCTGCTTCCCCTTGTTCAGAGGCGAGCCACTATTGTTGTCTATTGAGGACCTATTATACAGTAGTTTGTCTCTTGAAAGGTTTACATAGTGTACATGAGTGTCTGTTACACAGGGCTGTTTATCGACACTGTGGTCTGGCACTTATATTATTGTTGTAAGTTCAAGATTACGGTTGTAAGCTTTAAGAATCTATGACAGAAGTGAATAGTATTACTGTTCTACAGTGAAGCTTGTGAAGACTTTCATTTCTCATTACTAAAAACTTAACGCTGTTCTTACACTTGTTGTGAGTGCAGTCGGGGAATAAAGACCCACATAAAATGTATTTAGTGTGTTCCTGCCTATCATTGACCCGGTCACATATAATATTTACAACAGTTGGACAGTTAGATTCAGTGTTGTTATGAAATTGGATGTAAGGACAAAGAAATATTCACAAACAATTTATGTTAAAGAAGTTCAGTAGAGCTCTGTCAATAATAATGGTTCAGATCATCAGCACTGATGTTTTTCTCTGATGTCATGGCAGAGTGTCACATGTTGTGCAGATAAATGAGTAAAGTTTGGATCTTCTCCCAGACAGAGAGTCATCAGCTCAGCATGTGTTTTTCTCTCATATGAGGAGTCTGCTGCTGTGACCTGATGGAGGAAAGCCTCTCTCTCAGTTTGGTACAGGACAGCAGAGCAGAAAATGGAGCTCAGTCTCTGTTTCTCCTGAACAACAGTGTTTAAATATTCTCATTTCTTTTGGTGTCCACTCTTTCCTGTGTCAACCTTTTTCAACCTGGAGCTGATGGTGTCTGAGTCTGTACATTGTTAATGTGCGTCTCTGTTTGAGGTTTTTTACACCGATCAAATACTTTGCCAGAGAATATTCTCTGTTCAGGAGGTCAGAACATTCTAGTTTATGAATGGATTTAATTTCATTTTTCCAGTTGTCAATGTAAACAGCTTTGTTCATTTTGTCTATGTATGCCAGCTGAGTTCTGGAGAGATTTTGGAGGTCTTGGATTTGTTTTATTTTGAGGTGGCAGGTTTCTCTGATGGTTCTCAGAGGGTCTGTCTCTGGGCTGAGGCTGTTACTAAGAAAGGCTCTGTGGTGACAGGATTCAGGATCAGCTTGAGCTAAGTGAACCTGGAACTTAATGGACCTTTTGATCATGTGTAGAGAGAGAGGGAAGAGTCCCAGCTCTGCTCTACATGCATGGTTTGGACACTTTCTCTGGACCCTGAGGATTTCTTTGCAGAACTGGAGATTAAACTTTTCTGGGGGTGTTGTGTGTCCCATGAGGTGTGTCTCTGGGTGAGTCGGGGGCCCCATACTACACTTCTGTACATAAGGATGGGCTGAATGACACTTTTAAACAGTTTGATCCAGATTTGAACGGTGGGTTTGAGCAGATTGAGTGAACCTTTGATGCTGTAGTAAGCCCTGCGTGTTTTGTCTGTGAGCGAGTTTACTGCTCTGCTGAAGCTGCAGATGCACTGACGCAGATGCCGAGGTAACTGTGCTCCATCGTATGCTGGAGAGTGGTCCCTCTTACCGTGAAAACATACTTAGATTCTTGTAACCTGGGCTTTTTCTGGGACACCATGACTTTTGTTTTGTCCAGGTTGATATCTTACGCCCAGCTTTGACAGAAGTCCTCCAGCAGAGAGAGGTTCTGCTGGTCTGTTGGAGACAGGAGAACCAGGTCGTCTGCATACAGGAGGAATTTAATGTTTTTGCCTTGTAGATCTAATCCTGGGCTTGAGGATTGTTCAAGAAGGGTGGCCAGTTGGTTGATATAGTAAATGTTGAAGAGGGTGGGAGACAGGTTACAGCCCTGATGCACCCCTCTCCCCTGTCTGAAGAACTCTGCTCTTTGGTTTCTAATTTTAACACAGCACTGGTTCTCTGAATATTTGGGTTTGATGAGGTCGTAGGTTTTACCACCAATTCCACACTGTAAGAGCTGTAAAAACAACCCATTGTGCCAAATGGTATCAAAAGCTTTCTTTAGATCTACAAAGCATGCAAATCCCTTCCCTTTGTGTTTTTGGTGAACATGGTGCTGGATGAGTGTGTGGAGAGTGTAGATGTGGTCGGATGTTTGGTGGTTGGGTAAAAAGCCGATCTGGCTTCGATACAGAATCTGATGGTCTGTGAGATATGTGATTAATCTGGAGTTCAGGATGCTGCAGAAGAGTTTACCCAGGTTGCTGTTGACACAGATGCCTCTGTAGTTACTGGGATTGTACTTATCTCCATTTTAAACAGAGGAGAAATGAGACCTTTATTCCAAATGCTCGGGTAATATCCAGCTGTCAACACCAGGTTAAGAAGTTTTTGGATGGCAAGTTGGAGATTTAGATTGCTGTGTTTCAGCATCTCAGAGTTGATGCTGTCTATACCGCACGCTTTCCTGTTTTTAAGGGTCTTCAGTTTGAGCTGTATCTCTTTGACAGTGATGGGGTAGTCATTGGTTGTCCTTCACTGTCTTTTCCAGTTCTCCAAGTTTGTCAATCATGAAAACTTGGTCAGGATTCAGACCATGGCACTCTGGATTTTTATAGAGGATTATGGTCAGAGGACCTCTGTGAACCGTTTACTGCTGTCGTCCTTCTGTGATGAATTTTAACTGAATATTCAGTGAGCTGAGTCTAGAAAGGTCAATTAATGCTGAAGGAGGTCAAATACTGTCTCCAAAAACAACGTCTGCTGTGTGTGAGTAATAAAACGTTATGTGAACTCAGAAGTCCTGAACAAGAGCTTGAACACTCTGACCCATCCCTATGATCTACATCTTATTCAGACTCAGACTTCACAACATCTGGACTTACCCGGCCTTTCTGCAGTTCCTCACAGCTGGAATCAGTCTCTGTCGTCCCTGGGCTGATGTTTTGTAGTAAAACAGATTAAACACATCCAGAACCTCCTCTGATATCAGCAGCATGTGGGCCAGAGCTGAGCAGTGGATCACAGAGAGTTCTGTCTCTGATCTGTTCTCTGACTTCAGGAACTCTTGGCTCTCCTGATGGACTGAGAGGTCGTTCACCTCCATCAGACAGTGGAAGATGTTGATGCTTCTGTCAGGAGAGATGTAATCACTTTTCATCTCCTTCAGGTTGTTGATGACTCTCTGGATCATTTCTGGACTGTTGTCTGTCTGACCCAGCAGATCTCCTAAGAGCCTCTGGTTGGACTGCAGAGTGAGGCCGTGAAGGAAGCGAACAAACAGGTCCAAGTGACCATTTGGACTTCTCAGGGATTTCTCCATGACTCTCCTCAGGAAGACAGCCAGGGACACAATCTTTTTGGAAGACTTTTTAGAAGAGTATGTGTGTTCATCATGTACAACAAAATCCACCACCACACTTCTTTTCTTCTTGTTGGTGAAGCAGTTGAACATGTAGACTGCAGCCAGAAACTCCTGAACGCTCAGATGAACAAAGCAGTAGACTGTTTTCTGGAAGATCACACTCTCTCTTTTGAAGATCTCAGTACAAACTCCAGAGTACACTGAGGCCTCTGTGACATCCAGACCACAGCGCTCCAGGTCTTCTTTGTAGAACATGATGTTTCCGTTCTCCAGATGCTCAAAGGCCAGCCTCCCCAGCTTCAGAAGAACTTCTCTGTCAGACTGGGTGAGTTCCTGAGGATGTCCCTCAGCATACTTGTTCTTCTTCCTCTTTGTCTGGACCATCAGGAAGTGTGAGTACATGTCAGTCAGGGTCTTGGGCAGCTCTCCTCTCTGCTCCGTGCTCATCATGTGCTCCAGGACTGTGGCGGTGATCCAGCAGAAGACCGGGATCAGACACATGATGTGGAGGCTCCTGGAGGTCTTGATGTGTGAGATGATTCTGCTGCAAAGATCTTCATCAGTGAACCTCCTCCTGAAGTACTCCTCCTTCTGCTCGTCAGTGAAGCCTCGTATTTCTGTGACCCTGTCAACACATGAAGGAGGGATCTGATGGGCTGCTGCAGGTCGAGAGGTGATCCAGATGAGAGCTGAGGGAGCAGGTCCCCTTGATGAGGCTCGTTAACAGAACATTTAACGATGACCTCTGTGTGACATCAGACACAACCTCCTCCTTGTTAAAGTCCAGAGAGAGCCTGCATTCATCCAGGCCGACAAAGATGAACAACAGTTTACAGACAGCCAGAGTCTCTGCTCTGACCTCCTGCAGTGTTGGATGGAAAACATGGAGCAGCTCCAGAAGACTGTAGGACTCATCTCTGATCAGGTTCAGTTCCTGAATGACAGCAGAGCCACCAGACTGAGGTCTTGGTTTTCTGAGCCCTCAGCCCAGTCCAGAGTGAACTTCAGCACTGAGAAGGTTTTTCCAACACCAGCCACGCCGTTTGTCAGAACCACTCTGATGGGTGTCTGTTGATCAGCTGAGGCTTCAAAGATTTCATGGCACCTGATTGGAGTCTCATGGAGGGTCTCCATCTTGGAGGCTGTCTCAAGCTGTCTGACCTCATGTTGGCTGTTGACCTCTTCACTCTGTCCCTCTGTGATGTAGAGCTCAGTGTAGATCCTGTTCAGGAGGGTTCTACTTCCTGTTTCATCACTTCCTTCAGTCACATGTTCACATCTTCTCCTCAGACTGATCTTATGATCATCTAGAACCTTCTGCAGACCTTTATCTGACAAACAAGCAGAAATATATCAGACTGGTTTAATTAAATGAACTAAATCAAATGTCCCATTTTCCTCATTAATCATTAAGAACACAGAGTAACACAGAGATTCTCCTGAAATAAAGTTGAACTGCTAAGACAGAATAAACTGACAGCAAGAGTCAGGTTATATTAAAATGTTAGATTTATGTATTAATGACAGGATGATCTCCATCACATGACACTGATGTAGAAAGATGGTGAAGTTCTGTTCCTGCTCACAAAGACATCAGTCTTACCTTCTGCAGTGCTGGACTGACCGCTGATAAGACCTGGATCTGTCAGGACGTCCCGGACCAGAGGCCTGTGGAGGAAGGACAGTGAGACCATAATGAGGGATGTGGATCAGAACTGTAGACCATCAAGACCCAATTTTAGATTTCAAGACCCTCATCAGGGGTCTCCGTCCATTAAACAGTGAAGCAACGTCTGATCACATTGACATACAGACTGTGGTTACCAGGCATCATGGTAAAACAAAATCACCAATGTTGACTTACAGAATAGTTCTTCCATGTCATGATCCTGTCTGTCAAGTTTCTGTTTTGTCTTTGTGTTTCATGCTTTATGTTCACTTCCGGTTTTATTCTGGTGACTCGCGTTTCTTTCTTGTCTTCACAGGTTTTACTTGTTGCGGCTTGTCACGCCCCTTCCCTGATTGTCCCTTCCCAGGTGTTTCCCATCACCCCTCATTACCTCTTGTATTTAACCTCTTGTCTCCCTTTGTCTTGTGCAGGATTGTTTGTACTTTCAAGTCACTCTCTAGGTGTTCTTTCTCTTGTCCTTGTTCTTTGATCTCGACCTCGTTAATCTAGACCTCGTTTTTTCTGCCTTGCCCTTGCCTGTTTTTGTCTGCCTGGTTCTGACTGCCTTTTTGTGTCCGACCTCATTTTTGTCTGACTACCACCCTTGTGTACCGAACCCTGTCTGGCTCGAGAATCTCCTCTGGTGTTTTGACTTTTGGACTGTTCAGAAAACCTTGCTTTTGAACCTCGTTTTTGCCTCCTCTACATTTGGTTGTTCTGCCATTGTCCCTGATATTCCACTAAGAAGATGAGAAATGTTTTGATTTCATTGAGATCAGAATTACACATTTTTAGTTTGATAAGCATGGTCAAATGTTGGAGGTCAGTAATAACACAAATAAAATAATACTTCAGTAATTTTTATTATTGTTTTGCATCATGACTTGGTATAATATACTAACATTAATAATAACTTAATTTTAATTTTAAAACAAGTTTAGATCATACAGAAAATCCTCTATAAACTATCATACACAAAGATCAGAACACCTTTTCACATTTCAATAATAAAACTGTCAAAACATCAATTTTGTTTTGTATTTTTTTCTTGCTTTAGGTGAAATGAAGCTGATTGTGTTCAGTGAGTAAATAATACTGTCTTAAATTGATTGAAGGCCCCTCAATCAAATCAAATAGAAACCAAATCATGGCAGACTTTGTGATATTGGCAAATATTGTATTATTGTCCAAAGAATCAATATCACATTGTATCATCATGAAACTGGTGATTTAAACCCCTTTTAAGCAGAGCATTGGCAGATAATGTGAGTCAAAACTGTCTCATGTGCCCCCTCTCCTGAGATCACAGCTCTGAATCCAGGTTTGTGGATGACTCAGTGAACATTAATGTGCATCATGAAAAAGCATACCTTTGTTTTATAGATGGCAGGGTCCAGCAGTGTGAGCAATAAACAGAATGATCACTGCAAACGAGCATTTTCATTAATACTGCACTGAATCTGAGACTTCAACATCAAGCAAGAGTAAGAAATCCTTAGAGCTCAAAACTGTCCAGGTGAGCCCTGGAGCCCAGCTCAGATTAGTCACCTGTCCCTTAAAACACAGAATGGTCCAAATTTGACATTATATGTTCCATCTCTCTTCCATTTCTCTTCAAAATTCTTGAAGAAACCGTTGCTTTTCAACTCCATTCTCTTCTGTTTCACAATAATCTCTATGAACACTTTTAACCAGGTTTCCTCCCTCTCTATTCCACTGAAACAGCCTTACTGAAAATTCCCAATGATCTCCTTCTAGCTGCTGATTCTGGTCTGTTATCATCCTCATCCTGCTTGATCAGAGTGTGACCTTTGACACCATCTCCCACCATTCTCCTGTACAGACTTCACATTATGAGCATCACACAGACACTCTTCACCTGGTTTAACCCCTTAAAACCCAGCGTAGAGCCGACACTACGTTTTTCACACTCATTTTTGATTGGCCGTAGATTTAAAACCAGATAAGATAGATCGATCATTCTTTTTGCATTTTAAATCTGAGGAATTACATTAACATGTCTCACATTCATCATGTCTCGGGGGGCATTTTATTTTAAGTGATGGGCTTGTAAAAATCTGCAATAAAGTACCGCTTTGTTGCTCGTTACGAGCGCTTATTTCCGAGGCTGCGGGTATTTTGATCACTTCCTATGTTGTAATAAACGTCATCACGTTCTGGCAATGACCTGTCAAATGATCCTTACGTATCCCTCAACCCCTAGTATCCCCCCCCCAACACACACACAAACACACACACACACACACAACCCCCCCTCCATGCTCACTCCCGCCCCCAACAACAGAACGTGACGTCTTTCCCGGGGTTGATTGTTTTTTTGTTTTTTTTATCGGACTCTATGAGTGATCATTTCCGATTTTGTTTCCTCTCAACTCTTTTTTCAAAACATTCAGACACGTAACCCACACTCAGCCACAGACACACACACCCCAGACATCCATCACACACACTGTGACACACTTCCACACATACAGTGATGGAGCCGCAAAAATCTGGCCGCGTGAAACTGTTTTACAGCCTGCGCGAAGCGATTGATCTGATAACGGCGCCGGATCAAGAATCAGAGTGCTCATCTGAACCAGATTCTGCCACCAGCGGGGATGAAGCCTACCTCATCGAAGGGATAGATAACTCCAATGACATGTAAGTTTATATTTATGAAAAGTTGTGTGGTCAAAGTTTGAGAAAAGTAAAGAAAAGATTTATGTAACGCCGCCGAGAGCATTCCACGTCAAATACGCATCATTCTTAGAAGTTAGGTGCGACACATATCTGACATACACTGTAACTTTTTCTGTGTGCAGTGTTGACAATGTTGTAGAAGAGGATGAGGAAGAGGAGAGAAGAGAGGATGAGGAGGAGAAAATAGAAAATGAGAAGGAGCGAATAGAGGATGAGAAGGAGAGAATGGAGGATCAGGAGGAGAGGATGGAGGATCAGGAGGAGAGGATGGAGGTTGCCTTCTCTCTTACTACACCACAAAGAGGCAGAGGCAGAGGGAGAGGGAGGGGGAGAGGGAGGGGCCGAGCTCCAGCCAGGAGAGGATGCAGCAGCCCCAGCAGCAGGTGCTCCAGGCCAGAGGCATTCCCTGCAGCTGGATGGAAAACTGAGGAGGAGCCTGACAGTTTGCCTTCCCTGCCACATTTCCTGCCAAAAAGAAGGCCAGGTGTCCAGCCACCCCTGTCAGACTACGTGGACATCCCCTCTCCATCGGACCTTTCCAAGATGTATATAGACCAGGCGCCCATCAGAATTCTGTGTGCCAACACAAACAAAAATGCAGCAAAAAATATTGCTGCAGGAAAAGAATTCAAATGGGCGGAGGTCAAGGCTCCTGAAATGTATCAGTACATTGGGCTGACACTTTACATGAGCATCCTGAAGCTTCCTAAGATAAGGGATTTCTGACGATCAGATTCCATCTTCTGCGTGCCATATCCAAGGAAGGTCATGTCCAGGGAACGTTTCCTCAACATCAGCGCGAACATCCATATGAGCGACCCTGCAGAGGATGTTGTCAATGACAACAAAAAAGGTACAGCTGACTATGACTGTCTGCATAGAGTGCGCCCCCTTTATGACAGTTTACGTGTGGCCTGTAAAGCTGTTTACCACCCCCAGCAAGAGCTTTCTGTAGATGAGCGCATGGTAGCCACAAAAGCTAGAACTGCCCTGAAACAGTACATCAAGAACAAGCCTACCAAGTGGGGGATCAAACTTTTTGTGCTGTCTGATATCACAGGCTACACGTGGATTTTCACATCTATACAGGGAGGTCCACAATGGCAACTGGTCAGGGGCATTCATTTGACACAGTGATGTCGCTCATCCAAAAGTGCTACCTAGGATCTGGTTATCACATTTATTGTGATAACTTTTACACAAGCCCAGCACTGTTCCAGCACCTACACCACCTGGGGTTCGGAGCCAGTGGGACGTATCGGGATACAAGAATCGGCATCCCGAAAACTAAAATCAACGCCCTTACAAAAAAATCCCCACGGGGGGCAATAAGGTGGATCAGAGAGGGGCCCCTTCTTTTCATCAAGTGGATGGACACAAGAGAGGTGAGTGTGTGTTCCACGTATACAGCAGTCCAGGTGCCAGTGCCATCAGCTGTGAAGGATTCCAATAGATACATGGGAGGAGTTGACCTGTCAGACCAGCTGATTGGCTCCTACTCTTCATGGAGGAAGAGCAGAAAATGGTATGTTACAGTGCTGCATCACTTTATTGATATTGCTGTGACAAACAGCTTTTTGCTTCACAAACTGGAGCAGCAGCCCAACATCTGGGCGCAGGAGGTGCAAAGTGTGTGGTAAATGCACCCCCTTCATGTGTGAGGCATGTAGTGTCTCTTTGTGTTGTTGTGGACAGTAACTGTCACAAGGCTCACCACAGCTCCTCTCATGGGAAAGAAGAGTGACTTTAAAAGGGAAACTGCAATTGTAAATAGTTTTTGATGTTCATCTTGCCTTTATAAAAATGTTGCCTTGAGTCAATATATTATATAATTGCATGTGTTGTTTGAGAGAAATTTAAATTCATGTGTTCCACTATTCAAAAGTTAAAACTTTATTTTATTTTCAAATGCACTTTTTTGAATGAAATTATGATGTATATAAAATATGTGTTCATAAATATCTGTTCCACATAGAAATTAGATTTGACTAATGTTTGTTTTGATGTTCATCTTGTCTTTATACAAATTTTGCCTGATGTCAATATGTTTTTGTCTAATTGCATATGCTGTTTGGAAGAAATTTGAATACATGCGTTCCTCTATTCTAAAGTAAAAACTTTTTAGTTTCAAATGCACTTTTTTGAATGAAAATGATTTTTTATATGCAATATATGTGTTCATAAATATCTGTTCCACATAGAAATTTGATTTTACTTATGTTTGTTTTGAAGCTGTCCCTGTGACAATTTTGCACTGTTATTGATATTCGATTTTTAACATATTACAAAATTGACTATATCTGAAAATGCAAGTTATATAAAGACTCCAAATAAATTTCCTGTGGTTCAAAACAATATTGTGCAAGTTTTTTGCATTTAAAATTTTGAGGGATAAAGCTTTGCAGTTTCTGTATTTTGAAATAAGAAAATAACAAGAAGGATTTTCATTTTTAAAATAATTTTCATTATTTTAAGCTATTTATTTTAGTAGTGAAGACAAAAAACAATACATATTATTAAACTTTGGGATATTAGGGTCATATTGACGTAAGATAAATAAAAATATTCCAAAAAATGACACTACAGCATGTAAAAATGTAAAAATATGTCCAGGCGGACTTGCATAATGGTGGGTCTTAAAGGGTTAAATCTTACCTCTCTGTCCGAACTCTGTTCATTCAGCTCAAATCAATCACTTCCTATCATCTCTCAGTCACCACAGGAGTACCCCAGGGCTCTGTCCTGGGGCCCCTGCTCTTCATCATTTACATCTTTCCTCTTGACCACATCCTCTGTAAACACAACATTCAGCTCCACTGCTACCTGACACCCAGCTCCACATCTCCACTGAGCCCGACTGCCTCCTCCCACCTTCCTCCCTCACCAACTGTCTCCTTGAAATAAAGTCCTGGTTCACACACACTTCCTCAAATCAAACAGAGACAAGACAGAAATGTTATTAACTGGCTCCTGATCCACTCTCAACAAATCTACAGTCTCACTCTTCCATTTGACCACTCCTCCATCTCCCCTCCTCTCAGGTAAAGAGTCTGGGTGTCACTCCTTCACCTCACACATCAACAACATAACCCTGTCAGTTTACCTCCACCTCAGAAACATCAACCATCTCCGCCCCTCCCTCACCCCTCACCTCATCCTCCTGACTCGACTACAGCAACTCCCTTCTGCTTGGTCTTCCTCAGAAGATCCTCCATAAACTTCAGCTGGTCCAGAACTCAGCAGCTCTCATTTCAAGGACTCCATCCACTCATCACATCACACCATCCTGCAGCAGCTCCACTGGCCCCCCATCACAGACCACATCCAACACAAAATCCTGCTCCACACCTCCAAAGCCATCCACAGCCTCGCCCCTCCATACCTCTCTGACCTCATTCACATCTCTGTACCTGCTCAAACCCTCTGATGTTCTTCCTCTGTCCATCTGTCAGTCCCCTCTGCTCACCTCGTCACCATGGGGGGTCGAGCATTCAGCCTCTCAGACCCCAGTTATGGAACTCTCTCCCCCCGATCTCCATAACACAGACTCCTCACCCCTCTTTAAAACCAGACTCAGAACCCATCTGTTCAAACTCTCCTACTCCCTCTGATCTTTATATGTCTGTTTTACTTTCTGTAAGGTGACCTTGAGTGTCATGAGAGGAGTCCTTAAATTAAATGTGTTATTGTTTGTTCTGGCTGTTGTTTCTTTCAAAAAAGCAAGACGACAAAAACAGTCTTGTTCGTCTTTTGAGGAGGAGGTTTACGACTCACTAAATCATAAGCACACGCGGAGATCTATTACGATTCAAAAAAGTTAGAGATTTATTTATATAAACAAAAAATAAGATATTCTCCGTGGTTGACTTTCAAGGCAAAATATTATTTAGCGGTTGATAAAACTGTCTCACTTCTCACTCCTTCAACACAAAAAGCAGCGTACCCCAAACAGCTGATTACTCTCCCTTAATCATGGGAGTGGGACGGCTCAACAAGGAGGAGGCAGGTGAGTAGTTACTAACAATCAAAATAAGCAATATGATTTAAAATAATTTAAATCATCATCATTTAAATAATAATTTGATAAATCATCAATTAATAGAAATAGGCTCCTAATTGTTAGCCTTAGCGAAACAATTACACAAACAAAATTCAAAAGGAGCCAAACAAATAACAATATGTAAACTCAAATTGTTCCTAATGTTCAAAGATGGTTCACTGGATGATCATCTTTCTTTTCACAGTCCATGATTATGTTTACAGTCCATGGGGAAAGTTGGAGAATCACATCCTCATGCAGTTCATCATGCTGCCTCCATTAGGAGACAGAGTTTATCTATTGGTCGTTGAACCATGTTGGTTTTGGTTTTAACCATAACACTTCTCACGAAGCCTTTGGCATCAGGAAATGTCTTCACCACACATCCCATAATCCATGAGTTTCTTGGTGCTGTGTCGTCAACAATGATGACCAGATCTCCAAGGCTCAGATTCCTTTTGATGTTGTGCCATTTTTTTCTTTCTTGCGGCAGTGGAAGATACTCTTTTATCCATCGCTTTTAAAAGAGATCAGCAAGATATTGGGCTTGCCTCCATCTCTTTTTTGAATATTCATCTTTTTTCTCAAATAGTCCTGGTGGCATGATTGTCTTTGCCTTCAGCTGGAGCAGATGGTTTGGGGTTAATGGCTCTAAATCATTGGGGTCATTTGACACTGTGGTTATAGGTCTGTATTTCTTTGACTTCACATAGTGTAGTTGACAGGGTTTCATCGTCCAGTGTTTGTTCTTTTAGAACAGATGTGAGACTCTTTTTGACTAATCTGATTAATCTTTCCCAGACTCCGCCATGGTGGGCTCCAAAAGGTGGGTTAAAGATCCATTTCACTCCTTCGGTTAAAAATGTGTTTTGAATCTTCTGATGATTCAGCTCTTTCAATGCTTCCTTTAGTTCTTTCTGAGCTCCAGTAAAGTTGGTTCCACAGTCAGTTCTGATACTTATAACTGGTCCTCTTCTGCATACAAATTTGCGTATTGCATTTATGCATGAGTCTGTAGTTAGAAAGTTTGCCATCTCCAGGTGGACAGCTCGACTCACCATGCAGGTGAAGATGAGTCCCAAGGTTTCACCATGGCCCGGCCTCTCTTCACTTCGATGGGACCAAAGTAGTCAATACCAACATGACTAAAAGGTGGTAGATCTGGATACAAACGCTCCCCATGGAGATCCGCCATTTTCTGTTCTCTAGGTTTTGCCTGCATGCGTCTGCAAAAAACACAGCTTCTGATAATTTTTCTGGCTGAGGAGTTTGCATGAGGGAGCCAATACCTTTGATATAACTTGGAAAGCATATGGCTCCTTCCTGAATGTCCAACTTGGTGATGGATATGCTGCAGAATTAGATGGGATATGTGAGAACCTTTAGGAAGAATGATTGGATTCTTCTGGTGCACTGGCATGGCACTTTTGTTTACTCTGCCTCCTACTCTCAAGATGCCATGATCAACGATTGGATCCAGCTTGTTAAGAGTACTTCTTGCACTGACCCTTAGCAGTTTGCCAGACTTGTAAACTCACTGTCATAATAGCACCTTTGCTCAAAACAAATGAGAGCGTTTTCTGCTTCTTGCATATCCTATACTGATAAATTTTGTAGCCCAGCATCGAGTTTAAATTTTCTCATCTTTTCTGTGGACACATGTGTCTGATCCTTTCGCTGCTGACTTAGACGTTGGAGTAATTTTTTCACCTTTAATATCCAGGCAACAGCTCTCTGAAGTCGTTTCAATGAGGAGTAATGCTTGATTATTTTACACACAGGGTCGTCTTGTTTATCAGTACTCACACTATGAACTGTTACTTCCTTTCTTACTTCAGGGTCTTGGGCTGATATGTCTCCCAGATCTTGTGAGCTCTTTGGTCATTTCCTCTTCTCTTTACCCAGAAATTCAGGACCTTTGAGCCATCTTGATCTTAAAAAAGATTCCACGTGCAACCCTCGTGATGTATCGTCGGCCGGGTTATCTCTTGACTGAACATATTTCCACTGACTTGTTCGAGATAGATCATGGATTACTGCAACTCTGTTGGATATGAATGTATGAAATCTCTTGGTTTGATTGTGGATATATTTTAACACGGATGTGCTGTCTGTCCAAAAAGTGGAATCAGTAAGTGGGAGCTGTAACTCCTTTCTCAGCATCCGATCCACTTTCACAGCTAGTGTTGCTGCAGTGAGTTCAAGCCTGGGTATTGTGATCTGCTTGAGAGGTGACACTCTGGCTTTTCCAAAAACAAACGAAATGTGGATTTCTCCTTTTTGATTTGTGATTCTGAGGTAGCTTGCTGTGCCATAACCTGACTCACTCGCGTCACTGAAGTGATATAGTTCAACATTCTCTACTGGATCAAAGTTTTCAGGCTTGATGCATCCTTCTATTTGAAATCCACTTAATTGATTCAATTCCCTGACCCATCTCTACCAGGGCTTTGCAACTTCCTGTGGAATAACTTGATCCCATCCATACCTGGATCTGCAGAGCTCTTGAAGAATCTGTTTGTTAGGATGAATGGAGACAGAAAACCTAAAGGGTCATAAATTGAGATTACTGTTGAGAGTATACCTCTTCTTGTTGCAGGAGGGTTCTTGACAGATACTTTAAAGCTGAAAGTGTCACTGTGAATGCTCCACTGGATTCCAAGTGCTGGCTCGATTGGGGCTTGACCCTTTATTTCATCATCATCCAGGTTCAGTTCTTTGATTGTCTTTGCTCTATGTGGTTCAGGAATGCTTGCTAAAACTTCGCAGTTGTTACAGACCCATGTTGTTAATGTGAAACCTCCCTGGTAGCAGGCTTCTGTCAGATCTTTTATGAGTTTAATTGCTTCGTTCTTGGTTGGCACAGATCTGAGGCAGTCATCCACATAAAAGTTGGTTTTGATTGTTTTTATGACCTCATCCGAGTAATGCTTCTGATTGTCATGGGCAGTTTGATGCAGGGCGAAATTAGCAATGCTAGGGGATGATACAGCTCCAAACAGGTGGACTTTCATTCTGTAAACCTCCAGTGGTTTGCTGATATCACCTTGTGGCCACCATAAAAACCTAAAAAATCTCTGTCCCTCTCATCAACATGAACTTGATAAAACATTGCTTCAATGTCTGCCATAATTGCGATTTGCTCCTGGCGAAACCTTAGTAGGACTCCAATAAGTGTGTTTGTTAAATCTGGTCCTTGGAGGAGCTCTTTGTTTAGAGATGTTCCTTTGAATGAGGACGTGCAGTCAAACACCATTCTCAGTTTATGCTTTCGTTTGTGGTAAACTCGGTGATGGGGGATATACCACACCTGCCCATCTTTCCTGTGAAGCTGCTGAGTTGGAACCTTTTCTGCATAGCCCTTCTTCAGAATGTCCTCCATGAATGCTGTATACTCCTCAGCATACACTTTGTCCTTCCTAAATTTTTTCAGAAGGTGCGGTGTGCGTTCTCTGACTAGTTCATAATTCTCGGGCATAACCTTGTCTTTATTCCTGAAGGGCAGTTGCAAATGATAGTGGCCATTTTTAAGGGATGCTGAGCTTGAAGCAATCTTCACGAACTGTTTATCTTCAACTGACATTTCATTTTTCTCTTCATACCTGTTCTCAGAGAAATCCTGATTGTACTGTCTGATAAGTAGATCATTCAGCTCCACAACTGAGATTCTGTTCATGGAAACTGCAATGGGTCCAGCATGCCCAGCAGTACCATCCACACCAAGTAGTCCAGTTACCACCCATCCCAATAATGTTTGGACTGCATAGGGTCCATTTTTCTGACTATTGATAATATTCCAGGGCTCCATTGCCCGTGGAACATCAGTCCCAATGAGGAGCTCAATGCCTGCTTCAATTTCCTTCAGATGAATGCCACTGAGATAAGGCCACTGTCCCAAATCCGCTTTTGTGATTATGTTTTCTTTTGATACAGGGATCTAATTCTGGATGTAAACTTTCGGCAGATCTAGGTAAGCGTTGCCCTCCAAATCTCCCACCTCCAGTCCTCTGACGTCGTAGGTCGCTGTAGGATTTTCCTGCCCCATGGTTAGCAAGAGAATCTCTGTTTTGCGTCCTTTTACATTTAACTGGTTCATGAGTTTTTCAGTGCAGAATGTTGCTGTACTTCCTGGATCAAGGAAAGCATACACCTGGACATGCTTGCTCCCTTTTGCTACATTGACTCTGACCGGAATAATTGCAAGTGCACAGTCCCTTCCGGCCCCAATTGCGCCTCCTGCTGACACAAGAGCACTGCTTATTGATGTGTCAGTGATCAGTAGCTTTTGGCTGATTTTCCTGCTTTGGGTTTTTCACAATGTGAAGTACAGTAGGATGTTTCATTTGACAAACCTGACATATTAATCATCGTTTTGTAACGGCCAGAATACTATTGTTGCTATACATGATTCTGCCGGTAGATGGCACTCTTTATTTATCTGAGTTGTATACAGTAAATGCACGTTCTTCTTCTTCTCTCATCGCCATTGGAGATGCATGTGTGCTCTACGGCAGAGAAAAGGACTCTTAAAAGTAACAGGTTGGTACAGATTATGCTTATGTGTCACTACTCATGTATGACGAGTGAATATAGCGCCGTGGAGACCTGGCTTTATATGGTCTTTGTGAATAGCTGCAGAATAAAACACCGTGTGAAAATCCCTATCATGTCTCATCTCCTGTCTGAGCTAACCTGCTATCCCGGGTCTTCTGTGCTAGCCGCCGGCCTCTCCACCTCACCAGCTCAACCCATTACAACTGGCGCCCGAACATCGTTCTCTGGACTTCTTTCAATCATTCAGTCAATGCTACGGATTGGACAAAACTTCGCTCTGCACCGCTCCATCTCAAGGCTCCCGTGAGTTAATGCTTAAGGACGTTTTTCCTCTGGGTCTGTGCTGTGCTAAAGAAGCAAAATGCATCGAAAGTAAGCTAACCTCGCCGACCGGCTGACTGTGTGCATGTACGTTTGGATGAAAGGACCACGTCGCGTGTCTTCGGCTTTGGATACCTCTGTTCACCGTGCCTCCTTCACATGTAAAGTAGCGGAGGATTATGCAAACGTGATGGAAGAAGCGGACATTAAAGCTGGATTTAAGGGGGATGCAAAAAGTGGACTAAGCAGCTAAAAGCCTCACTTTTCCTAGATTTATGGACTAGTTTCACTCCTCTGGACTGACTTGACTATGTAAGTAGAGGACTGTGTGACTCCTTTTGTTCCTATACTTGCTTAAAATTAAGAGTGAGTTAAGAATAAATAAAGAGTTTTGAGTAACAAAAAAAAAAAGCTTTTTTGAGCATAATTGAACAAAGGAAAAAGTTTACTATTTTTGGTTTGAGCTTCAACACTTCTCATTACAATTTTATACATTAAGTTTATCAGTGATGCCATATCTCTCATTGCCTTTTTGCCAATAGACTTAAAGTCAGCATAATTTTTTTAGGAAAAGACTTACTTGCAACTGGAGTGACAAACGTTGCTACCTTTTTGACACATTTTTCCACTATTTTAAGAAGTAAATTTTGTTCAGAAAGTAATGTACAATGGCATCCCATTCAGATATACTAAGTGAAGAATCTGACCATGACGTTGACATAGGCTTTGACAGTTTGGACAAATACACTGTCCCCTATCGCACAACCTCAGGCCTTGAAGAACAAGTCCAAGACCTACAGAATGAAGTTGAACGTCTGAAGGAATGTCTTAGAGACTCCTTGGACTTGCAGCGTAATGTGCTCAAACAGTGGGAGCACTCTGACCAGAAAGACTATGACAGTCCTGCAGCCCAGTGCTCAGCTCCTCAACCCATGGCCACCTCAACTCCCTATGGGCCTGCTTTCACCAAAACTGAGTCTCCATTTCAAAGTACAAGATCTTGCTCTGCAATTAAAGGTCAGCAACCAGACTCTACTATGCAACTGCATTCACTTGAACTTACTAGCACATCCAGAATGATTGCCGCCGCACTTCATCATGCCAAACTTGAGCCCCCTGTCTTTGCCAATGATAATAAGTTACACCCTGAGGATTGGCTGCAGGAAGTGAGCACCTACAGATCTTCACTGAACCTAACTGATACACAGATCTTAAGTGAACTGCCGCACTTCCTGCAACCCAGCAAATGGTTCAAGGCAAGGGGTGTAACGGTACACAAAAATCACAGTTCAGTACGTACCTCGGTTTTGGGGTCACGGTTCGATACGTTTTCGGTACAGTATGGGAACAACGCAAAATCTGTTGTTTGTTTAGCACATTTATTAAACCAAAAATTTCTCATTATACAAACTGAAAAACAAAATCAATTCAATGTGCTGCTAGGTAATTCTAATAAGTTAAATAAAATAATCAACAAATGTATAAAATTAAAAATAATGAGTTTCTTTTTAAATTCCTGGCATAAATGTGGACGACTGGGTATGTGTTTAAAACCAGCATTTTCCACAACTGAATATGGTCTTAGACCCGATGCTATAAAAACGCTGATGGATGCTGTTATTGCTTTGGTCCGATCTAAACTGTCAGGGACAGGCTGCCTGAATGTAGACCGCAGTTTGATTTGCAGATGGGCAGAGGGCTAAGACTTTAATTAGATTTCACTGATTAATGTTTGTACTCATGTCAAATATCTATTTAAAAAATGAAGTAAAAATTGTGAAATTCGGTCTACAGCTCAGGCTACACTCTGGCAGCCAACCAAACTCCAGAACTCAATAACAACTATTGGGCATAAGCAACAGCAACGAAACAGACAGAAACACAAACACTGATCCAGTATCATGTCTCACAAGAACGAGGCTGGAGCCCCTTATTTAAGTAGAAAATTCACCAGAGTTCAAGACGATAACAAACCAAACCCAGCCCAAGTCTGAGCTGACCATCCCGTCTATGAACACAGATTACACACCAACACAACTCCAAAATGACTGGGAAAGTCATAATTACATCTATTTGATTGCAAGTTGGACAGAATAGATCATTCAGCATGGCAATGTGTTTCTTATTTGTCTTTGGCTTAATTTCACACATTAAGCAACCAGTAGCTTCAGTAAACTCCCAGTTAGCCCACAGCTTCTAAACTCTGATTAGCAGCTCACAGCCACATATCCTCCACACAAACATCGACACAAAGCTCGGCATTTTTAATGAACTGTTGCTCACCCACTGACGATCTTATGGTTACAGGCCGATGAATTCAGCTGCACTCGCTGTTCCCCTTAAACTTAAACATCCAGCCATGAAAAATGGGTCCTCTGGTTCAGTAAAAGTTAAGTGATGTCCTCCGTTTGTTGGTAGTTTTTTGCTGTCCTTTTGTTTTTTATCCCTCCATCAGCTTACGTCTTCACCGCTGTGAGCATGCTAAAGGCGGATAGCCGTTAGCATGCTAACCGACGTTTTTTCTCATGAATATTCAAGTAGCCATGTGCTACTTATGCAGATCAATAACTTTGTGATCCAAGAGCAGGAATTACAGACCACTTTCCTTATGAATATTAAAAAGACTTTCCTAACCATGCCAATCATAGACAGTACCTCCGTGAATATTAAGTAGCCATGTGCAGGCTAACGCATACTATTCGTTCGAGTACAGCGTTGTACCGTACCGAAGGTCCATTTCGAGCGGTTCAGTACGGATACATGTACCGTTACACCCCTATTCAAGGCACTCAGCTCACATATCGCTACATGGAAAGATTTCTGTCAGCTCTTCAGAACTGTTTTTCTGCCATCTGACAGCCAAGAACAAATCTTAAGATGCATCCTTGACCGTGTTCAAGCTCCAGGTGAGCCCCTGCCAACTTTTGTGGCTCATATGCTAAGCGAGTTTAACAAACTGAAATCTCCACCTCCAGAGAAAGATCAGATTGAACTGATATGCAAACATTCTCTTGAAAAATATAGAGTTGCACTGTATGGCATGCCTGTCTCTTCAGTTATGGACTTATTGCTCAGAGCACACGAACTACATTCAGTTCTAGGACCAAGGGCTCACCAACCTCCTGCTGCCAACTCCAAGAGAAACCAACCAACTGAACCCTACTGCTTCAAATGCTCTCGCCCTGGGTTCACTACACGTACTTGCCCCAACTGCAACTCTGACATAAATAGCCAGCCCCCACTCACCCAATCTCAGTCTAACCAGCCACACAATCCAACAGAGACTGCTAATCGGGAGAGAGGTGAGCAAGGACTTCAGGCCAACATGTCTGCAGATTCCCCTCTACCAAACAGCTGAACGGGAAACTTCAGGGGAGGAAGGACGTTTCATCGAGGCAATCCTTCCTCCAGACGCTGACTGAGCCTCACCAACCCACTGCACTTCCTCAAGAAAAACTTGTTCTGGGTCATGTAGAAGACAACAGTTCTCAATCTCCCTGGAACACTCCTCTGAGAACAAGATTGAACTTTAACTCTGTGTCCATAGAAGCAACTTTGGATACCGGAGCTTCAATTTCGGCCATAAGAGCAGAGCTCATCAAAGCAAATAACACTGTTCTGAACAAAACCCGTCAGTGGACAGGTCCACCTGTGAGCCTGGCAGACAACGCTCCCTGCACTCCAGAGGGGGTCACATGGCTTTCTGTTGGTTTCATGAACAAACGCTTTTATCACCGCTTTGTCATAATCCACAACCTCTCAACCCCTTTCATTCTTGGAATGGATTTCATGATCAGAGCATCACTTACCATCCACGTCCCCTCCAGAACAGTGTATATGGATGACATTCCCTGCCCTGTTGATGATGTTGAGGACTGTGTTGTTGAACCACTTGTTGAAAGAGAAAAATGTATGTCCCTTGACACTCTACAGTCTGCTTTAATGACAAAGCTGGATGATGCGAACCTTTATGTTGAGCAAAAAGAAGGTATGTACAGCATCCTCGAACAGTTTAAGGACATGTTTGATGGTCATCTTGGACACACCTCCCTGACTGAGCACACTATCGACACAGGTCAGGCAAAGCCTATCAATCTCCCTCCATATCGCACCTCTCCTGCAAAAAAGCGTATCATCGAAGAACAAGTACAGCATTGATCCAGTGGAAGAGGATTTTGATTTTTGGGACACATTTGATATGCTATCCAAAGATCCAACTCTTGAGTGTGCAATTTCTTTTTTCCATGTTTCAACATCTTTTTTAAAATAATCTAAATTTGTCATTCTGGGTTTATACCAGTCATTGAAATCATTTTCTTTTTCCTCTTCTGATAAAAGTTCTTGCACCAATTTATGAGCACTTTTGAATTCATCCACAGCCTTTTTAAACGTTTCAAATGTGTCATTTACATCATCAACATTTCCATCATCTGTCATCAAAGCTTTGATTTCATTCAGTTTCCTCGTGCACGCGCCCAGCCTGGCTCTACGCGCAGCAATGCGCGTTCTCAACCTATCCTCCGCCTCAGCTGCGGTGGCCTCCGTGCCAATCATCATTGCAATAATCAGACAATTTCCTCCACTGTCCTCATAGCCTTTCAAATCTCAAACATCCAGCATCAAACAATCCATGTCCACAATCCATGATTCACAACTTTGCTTTCCGCTGTCATCAACTGTGTCTTTAGCGCTCAGCGGTGCATCCATTCATGAATTTGATCAGCTGATTTTACTCACGACTCGCCGGTTTTCCTCATTTCCTTATGTGCGATTGTCTGGCTTTCTTCTACTTTTCCAATTCCTCCCGAGTCTTTCGTGAAGTTTTATCAACTTGTTATGGCTGTTGTTTCTTTCAAAAAAGCAAGACGTCAAAAACAGTCTTGTTCGTCTTTTAAGGAGGAGGTTTACGACTCACTAAATCATAAGCACACGCGGAGATCTATTACGATTCAAAAAAAGTTAAGAGATTTATTTATACAAACAAAAATAAGATATTCTCTGTGGTTGACTTTCAAGGCAAAATATTATTTAGCGGTTGATAAAACCAGTGGCGGCTCCTGAAAAAATTTTCAGGAGGGGCAACAGATGTGGTACTGCTATCACCCCTTCAATAGCTACTAATAATTTAAGTCAGATAGCTTACTTTACAGTGTTATAGTTTTATTATTTGATTTGTTTTCCCTGTTGATGGCAACACCAAACATAACATGCACATACTGTACAGTATTTTTGTAAAGCTAAATCAAGTTAATGTCTAAAATGCTATACATTTGGTTCCACAGTACACACTTACTTATTAGGTGGTCCCAAATAACTCTTTAAATACTGTAATTATAACAGGCAGCCTGGTCTTTCTTTGTCAAAAAATGTCTTAAATGTCTATGGAAATGTCCTTTCGACAAATTTTATTCACCCTATGTAAATAACAAATAAATGTCAACAAGTCTGGCAGGTATTAGGCATAATTATCTAATAAATGCTAAGTTTGTAAAGAAAAGAAAACTGATATGAATTTTCAACAGGTTTCTCTTTATAAAAATTGTAAATGAACATGTACAAATGTTTTTGAGATGATAAAAAACATATTAGCATGCACTCAAACATTCTGTTGGCCTACTGTATTTAGTGTCCATGTTACAGTTTGTTATATTAGACCATGTCCAGGTGTTTTTTATTGACAATAAGTTCCTGAAGCAGCTCCTGTCCAGATGAAGACAGAGTCCAAGTTTGCTGTCCTCACATCCATGGAGGGATTTTTCTGCACAGTTCACTGCTTCTCCCCCTTCCTCCCTCTGTCATTTCTCAATATGCTCTCTTTTATTGTTCTTTAAGGGAGTTTTTATCGATCCTCAACTGGAATTTGCTTTTATACCCGTCCTTGGTTTTACTGTGTATGTTAACATGTGCACGTAACGGTGAATATACGGCAAAACACGGTAAAAATATGGCGAATACACGACAAAAACGGCAAATAAACGGCAAAACACGGCAAAAATTAGGCAAAAGAACAACAAGGAAACACCCGAGTTAAACTAATGCTATTATTTGCAATACTTGTACACTATTTACTCTGAAAATACTGATAAGCCACTGATAAATCACTCATGTTAACTTTGAATCATCTCTCTTGCATGCGTGCGCTGTGCGTCTGGTCCGAGCAGGCATCAGTGCGCATGACGTTATCACGTTGGGGCAAGCCCTCCCTGAGCCCATAGAAATGCACTGTGAGGTCCAAAATTTGAAAAAAAAAGTCTCTCCATGTCAGTCTATGAGAGTGCCTGGGGGGCGGGGCCGCTGGTTGGACGGTGACATCGCAGCGATAGTCGGGCTGCTGATTAAACAATAATGAAGACTTAGACAGGAACAATCAAGGCACTATAAACTCTTTTCTCCTCATTTTTTTCACGTGGATTAAGGAGGGCGGTGCACTATCGCCCACTATGGGCCAGCCGCCCCTGGATAAAACTGTCTCACTCCTCACTCCTTCAACACAAAAAGCAGCGTACCCCAAACAGCTGATTACTCTCCCTTAATCATGGGAGTGGGGCGGCTCAACAAGGAGGAGGCAGGTGAGCAGTTACTAATAATCAAAATAAGCAATATGATTTAAAATAATTTACATCATCATTATCATCAAAATAATAATTTGATAAATCATCAATTAATAGAAATAGGCTCCTAATTGTTATTTTCTCATTTGTTGTGTCTCAGTCTTGACTTGTTCTTGTTTTAGGCCACACTCAACTCATCCTGACTGATTAAACCTCATCAGGGTCCTCAGCTGGTTACACTTAAAAACTGTCCAGCTATAAGCTGAAGATCATACTACTTTGATTTGATGAAATATCTGGAATTTTATAGAATTAAAAATAAAACCACAGAGAATCAGAGGAAACATCAAAAACACAACATCAGAAATTAAAATAACAGACAAATAATGATCCTCATCTGTTCGAACAGCAAAAATAAAACTGAGTACAGCTGTTTGAAGGTTAAAGATGTTTAACTGTTTTTCCGACAGTGAAAAATAGCTATAACAAATGTTCTACAGACAAAAAGAACTAGAAATGTGTTAATTTTTTACTGTTAAAAACTGTATTAAGAATGTTCATGGAAATGTATTTTCTGTATCAAAGTCAGATAAAAAATGTTTAGGGCTAAAATAAAAGCTTCTCCTCCTCGAGCCCTCACTGTTCTGAAAACTAAAAAAAGATTTTAGTGAGAAAAAATGAAACATAAAAATAAGTTATTGTCAAAACTAAACTCAATCCAAAACGAGATCATAAAACCTGAGGTCCAAACTGAGTCGAGGGCTGAGTGTGTTTCTGTCCTCATGGATGGACAGATGTGTCTGTGTTTGAGATTATTTAGGATCATAAATTTGACTTTGTTGGATCATCAGTCACACATCATGAAGCTCTGGACCTTTGGATGAGGGACATTTTCTGAACCTGGTCTATGTCAACACCCAGCTTCATGGAAACTATGGAGAACTTCAGACCCCTCCCCTGAGACACAGACCATCTATCAGACTCTGATGGACTGGATCAGTGAAGAGATCTGAGGTCTAAGATCTCAAAGAGGTCTCAAATATCCTCTAAATATTCTGGTGCAGTGAAAACTCCTGATCTTTGAGCATGAAGTTCAGGATCTAAACAGTCTGCTGGTTTAAAGAAGTTCTCTTACCCTGAATCTGAGGGTCCTGGTTCAGTACTGAAGGTTGGGTTTTCATCTTTAGACCAGTCGCTCTTCACAGAGAGAGCACTGGACCGGGAGGACTTTGGTCCTGGTCCTGGTCCATTACCGAAGGTTGGGTTTTCATCTTTAGACCAGTCACTCTTCACAGAGGGAGCACTGGACCGGGAGGACTTTGGTCCTGGTCCTGGTCCTCTACCAAAGTCCAGATTGGAGGCTGTAGACCGGTCCCTTTTCCTAGAGTCAGCTCTGGACTTGGAGGACTTTGCCCCGTCCGTGTCTTTGCAGTCTTGATCCTCCATCTTCTGGTTCTGAGGTCCAGAGGACAGTATCTGAGGTCCATGCAGGTAAACCAGCCTGTGGACAGAGAAGAGGAGCAGATGAGACTCTAACAGAGGAATGTTCTGGATGGAGAAGGTCAAAGGTCACATCTCAGCTCCTCAGGTCAGACTAAGCTTCTGACTCTGGTCTGTGTGTAGAACTGAAGAGGGTTTCAGAGACATCACTTCTTCCTTCTTGTTCATTTCTACAATCCTTCCCTTAATAAAGAGAAGAAGCCTTGAAGCATAAACTGTTGAATTTTTGGAGCTGGATTGTTAAAATGATCTGAAGAATGACTCGGCCTAGAATAAATACAAATCTCTCAGATGAAGAACTCACTAAGGCTGCACAGCTCTTGTTAAATGTTGCTGATGATCATTTTCTCTGTGGGATCTTAATTCTCTGACAGGATTCTTACTAAATGAATAAATAAATAAATAAATTAAATAAAATCAGCTGCTGTCTGATCTGTCAGGGTCCAGCTCTTTAATAACAAGAACTGAAGAGCTGGACTCAGACGTTCAGTCTCCACCACACACAGCCTCTCATCTTTACTTTGTTATTTCTAAAACACAACTAAAAGACGTTTAAAGTTATAATCTTAGCTGATGACTTTTTCTGCTGTTGGTCTCAAAGTGAATTTCAGCTCCGACTTCATCAGTGATTCAGATTTTTGACTTAAACAGCTTTAAACAACATTTGAGGATTCTCAGAGCATCACTGAGCTCTCAGTGCAGAGGCTTCATCTCATAAACATGAAACAAAGACTTTCAGTCCGTCACATCTGCTGCTGTTAGAAATCTGTCACTGTGGTGATTAAAGTGCTGCTGTATGATGAAAGGAGTCCATCCCATAATAATCCAGTCTTCACTGATCCTAAAGAAGGTCAGTCTAACACTGAGCAGTGAAGGTGTGTGTGTGAGAGCTGGGTTAAAGCAACAGTTGGTAACACACGTCTGTGTCGGTCAGTCTGGTTGTGTGTTTGACTTTCTCTGGCAGCAACATGAAGAAATGCTTTCACACATTCAGGGTTGAAAGGTCACTTAAAAACTCAGTTTAGTGTTGTTTTAACATCTCAGGGCTCCTTGACTGTGTGTTTACTGGTTTAGATAAAAAAGGATGTCAGCATTTTTTCTGATCTGCTTCATGAAAAGAAAAATTGATCAGCAGTGAATCGACCAGAGGAATTATCGTTAGCAACCTCATATCAGTCATATCAGCTGTGATCAATGTTAGGAGTAAAACCTTTATGAGGGTTGATTTTATTTAGATATCAAATGTGGTAATTCATCGATAATGACCATGATGACTGTAATAACTGTACTGTTGATGACTGCAGTGGCACCAAACTCACTCTGATCATCAAACTGCTCAGCTTTATTCTACAGCACTCAGATTAGAGAAAATGTCTTTTCATTTAAATCAAATGGTTTAACCAATTTAAGTCTTTGAAAGACCTTTTTAAGACCCTTTCAAATGAAATTTAAGATCTACACAAAGTCAGAGAAAGTAAGGAAAATCACAGTCACATAACTGCTTTCAAACTGACCAAATTTATTTACACAGAACAGCCAATAAACAATCAAGAACAAATGTTGTTTATATAATGAAGTGAGAAAGAAAGTGTCCTGGTTATTAAATTTTATAAAATTTCATTGGGTTTGGGGTGCTGGTTTGGCGGAGTGGTTAGCAACCAGGCACCCCATGTACATGCTTCTGCAGGTCCAGGTTCAGGTCCCGCCTGTGAACAGTTTGCAGAGTGTCTATCCCTTAGGGATGTAACGGTTACCGGTAAAATGCTAAACTGCCATTTTACCGGTAACCCACAGTATTTCCCACAGTAATCATTACTGTGTCTTTTTAAAATTACCGTGTTTGATCACCACCCTGTGTCAATAACGCATGGAATAGCTGGAACTATGTATCTGTCCTCGACTAAGCAGTCTAAACTGATGCATGCATGCCCAGTTTGCGTTGTTTGGCCTCTGAGCCTGAGAGCAAAGGTTCGAGCCACATCTGAATTTTCTTGAAACGGACTCTGGAGTCTGGTTGAATTTTGGATTTTTACAAGGATCCTGAGGAGAAACTGATACGTGACAGTCTCCCTGTCTAAACATGAAGCTGCAGCGAAAGAAAAAGACGTGCACGATTTCAACAGCAGGAACTCTTCAATTAAATATGGAGAGAGTCGTAGGGAGGGAGAGGGAGAGAGAGAGAGAGAGAGAGAATTACAGGTGACATATCAGTAATTCTATTCACAAATGTATAAATCTTATGAATAACAGAATTACTATAATTCTAGGCTGTGTTCTTGCCTTTGTTTTCACCGTATTTTGAAAAGGATCGTCTTTTTTTGTCAAAGTTCGTGTTTTATGGATTTCATTGAACCTAATTTGGAAATATTTAGAGGAGAAAATACCGAGGTGATCTGCGGGGGAGAGGGGAGACCAGAGGAGAATCATGAAGGGGGTTAATTGCTTCAGGGACTATCGTCATTTAAAAAAAAAAAAAGTCCTGGACATGGTCTAATATAAGGAGCTGTAACATGGACACTAATGCTGCAGGCAAACAAAAATGTGTGAGTGTATATAAAATAGCTTAAGCTCATTTATTGTCATCTCAAAATTTTGAACATGTTCATTTACAGCTGTTTATAAAGAGAATCCTGTTTAAAGTTCAGATCAGTTGTTTTATTTTCTTGTAATCACACTGTTTATAACATAATAATGACAAATACTTCCCAGAATTGTTTAATTTTTATTTTTCATGAAAGGACAAAAATGTGCTTAAAGGACATTTCTTGACATATTATCGACAAAAAAGAACCATTATGATAATAATATTGAAGGGGTTAAGTGATTCAATTGGGTGTTGAAGTACATTTTGAACATTTTGAGCACAGTGCAACAATACCGTGATAATAATGATAACTGATAATTTTGGTCACAATAACCGTGATACAATATTTTCATATCGTTACATCCCTACTTCCCTACTCCCTCACCCCCTTTCACAAGCCAATCCACTGTCTTTCTCCTTTCAATAAAGGCCCAAAATGCTCAAAAAATACATAAAAAAATTGAATTGGGTTTTACTTTAATTTAGTTTTTCAGACTTTTTTCTATTTTAATGTCATTTTGGTTAAATTAACAAGTACATAAATCGAAAAAGGCGGCAATAATGGGAGCAATGAATACATCAGTTAAGACCTGACAAAATAAAATTCAGGACCTAGATTAACAAAAGTGGACAGACTTAAGCTTTTTATGGCCTAAAATTGAGATTATCAAATTTAAGATTCTGTAAAATCTTTGCATGGCCTAAGATTTTGTCACAAACTAATGAATGTGCTGATTTAATACAATATGGAGATGGCTAAGAGTCAGCAGACTGAATTTTATGATGAATGATGGAATATTTGGAGACTGTCTGTCGTTATGATGGAGTGAAGAGAGGGATTGTGGAGTGTGCCATCAGGGCTGAGACTGATGAAGAGATCTGAGTAAAAAATGAAATAATTATTTATCTGCTAAAGTTGTGGTTTTCAAAACCAAAACAGGACTGAAGGATGTGTTTTAATGCAGCACCCCAGGGTGAAGTGTAGAAATTATACAAACAGATTCTAAGTTCCTCCCTCACACGATGAACCCAAAGTCACTGTCACGCTCCTGATGCTGCTCCACCTGACTTCCTAAAGTCTGTTCATGGTCATTTTCTTTACTCTTCATATTCAGTTTCCACAAACAGAGCCAGGCCATCAGCAGAGACAGAGGCAGCTGCCCCTGCAGACAGATGAAGACACAGTCACCGGAAATGACGTCAGGACATCTGAGCTTCTGCTGTCTCTCTGAAAACAGTTTTTCTGACAGAGATTAAAAAGAGGGTCTGGTTTGTCACTGCGGCGTTTCATCGATGAGTTATTGACCCCTAAAGTCTGAATCTGTGAATATCTTTCTAACTTTACCAAAGTCTCTGTGAGCCGCTCCCTGACAGTCAAAGTGAAAGTAAAGTAGAGAGTGACGCAGATCTCCTCTGTCTGCGCCATTTTCCACAGACTAACAAACTGTGCTGAGAGACAGAAGTGAAGAAGAGAGAAAGACTCACCTGCAGTCTGTCAGCCTCCCTCTGCTCTCTCCTGTCCGCGTCCACAGAGCTCACACAGAGCCGGGCGGAGAGGCTCAGCAGTCTCCGGCAGTCACGGAGCTGCTGGTGAGCGCGCTCAGTGTTCCCGTGACCGCGGGAGCGCGCATGCGTTCTCAGTTTCCGCTAAACCGCGCGTCTCACGTATGCAGCCTATGAGTCACTTATTTGAACCTTCTTGCTCTCCCACACGGAGTCTGACATATCAGCCAATCAGAAAATAGCTCTGCTGTATCCAGGTAAGATAAGGTCGATCTGACAGCAGAGGATGCAGCTGCACACGACAGGAGTGCACTGAGTTATCTCATCATTTGATTTTGTAGTGAACTGATTAATGAAAGAACTTATAGTAATAAAAAAAAACAGTGAGAGCTTATTCTCATTCCTCCTCCACACCGACCATTAAACAGTGAAGCAAAGTGTAATTGATTTGATTTGATTTGATTTGATTGATTGATTGATTGATTGATTTCGGTCACGTCAACACACTTATACAGCATCACACATCGTCAATAGTTGATCAAATGTTCATGTCCGAAAGGGAAGACGGGAGAAGCAGAGCTTATCTAGTCCCGTCCCCATTTGCTCAATATTTAGTATTTAAAGTAACAATATGTAACTTTGACACCTTATCTGAACTGTTTTCAAGCCCTTCTAACAGTGGAGAGTCAGTAAATAATGCGAATAGTCCCCCCTCTCTCCCTCTGTGCAGCCCTGAGAGCTACGCTGGCACTCTGTAACTCTTCGGCGCAAGCCGCGGTCGAGCAACGACCTGCTTTACGGCACAAACCTGAGTTCAGCTTATAGCCAATATAAACAGTGGATCACAGACGTGTGTGTCCGGTTTTTATGAAAGCTGAGGCTGTGATACAAAAGAGAACTGTGACAGATGAGGACTGGGAAAGAAAGAGGCGGAAAAAACGAGTAAAAACTCGGAGCAGAGAGAAGATTGGACGGGCTTTTAGTGATGTTTTGAACTACGTGAATCAACAGGCTGAAGTCAGACTGTGAGCTCTTCTGCTGCTGTCAGACGGTGAGTAAAGTCTTTATGTTTGTTACTTGACTTGAGCTGCTGGGGTTTTATTCTGTCATTTTACTGATCAAAGAAATAAGAAGGAAATACACTGTTACTGTTAGCATGTGTGTGAGCCTCACATGCTATTGTTCTGATCGATTAGATTTAGAATCTGATAATATTATTATGATTAGTACAGCAGTGATGTTGAGTGTTGAACACTTCAGAGGCTGTCAACAATCAGATGATCTGAAGTTAGCTCATGTCCTGTTATTCTGTAATATTGGGGATGATTACATAGAAAACGTAACGCAGGTGTATGAGATGACGATTATACATTATGTTCAGTTCACTGACCTCAGTATTTATTTCAGGTGATCAGCATCAGCTTCAGACAGGAGACACTAACACCACCACAGGAGTCAGAAAACAGGAGGTATGTTTTCTGAAATGTCTGCAGGGCTCAAAGTTTCTGATAGTTTCACCATTTACTGTCATTAATGAACCTTTGTGTGCTTGATCTATCCAAATAGTTAAAAAAGAACTGTGTGAAGATTATAGTCTGTATTAACTGATAATTAGGTACAATGCAGTGTGCTTCTGTAAACCTATAAATCAAATAGTGTAAAAAATACTGTACATTATTTCTGATCTCTCTTCTATACCTGACATATTTACAGCAACAATGTGCCCGATGTTTTTTTTTTGTGGGTGAATTCATAATGATTTTATTCTTTCATGGTGAAATAACAAACAGGTTTACTCATTACAGTCCATCAAATCTTCATACACCACAAAATGTACTTGAAATACTTGGTATTTGACAACATTTTATGTGCAGAATTACTCATTTTACTGAAGGAATCACTCAGAGCTGTTTTTCTTGGGTAAATATGGCCATTGTTTCCCTTCTGCTCACTGTATATTAGAATTTGCTTCATTATCTGTCCTTCAATAAGTCAGATTGTCACAACTACAAACTAAACAGATGTGAAATAAACAACTGTAAAATAAATTTCTTTTCTCTTTCCAGGTATCAACAGAACTACAATCAAAAATATCCCAGAGCTGGAGTTTATAGGATTTTAAAGACACAGAAGAACACAGTTACATCAAGACCTTCAGAAAGCCGTTATTCTGATGAAGGTTCAAAATGGACCGAGCCTTCAATGATCCAGAAACCTGCTGCCAGTTCTTTCATTTCCACTTCAGCTCTTTTCTGTATGATACAGTCAATAAGGGGGAGATTTGGGGCAGTTTTATTTTGCAAGTTAGCAAACACTGAAGTATTTACACAAGAGCATATTCTTCAATCATGTCTGATATCCTGCATATTTACTCTGAATAAAAACATTCCTACATGCTTCTATAAGTTGATATTCAGTGTCCTAGAACTTTTTCTCTTGTCTTTCAGGCAGTTTTATATATTCCAATTTGGATCTTTATCTCTGTTGTAGTATTTTAGCCGTACACTCAGTTTTACTATCGCCTACATTTTTCTGTCTAATTATACAATGGTAAGTAGTTTTGTTGAACACTACAGCAAAAACCACGACATATCCCCAAAGAATTTTGCTTTACATCATGTGAGTAAATATCCAGAATATTTGTACTAAATTGAACTATTTATCCGTGCTCAAATTAACAACTAGCACTGAATACTCCAGTGTCAGTTTTTCTATTTGCATTTCAGCATAAGGCAAAAACGGCTGCTGTCTGCAGCAGGAGTAAAACAGGGAAAAAAACAACTAATAACAGTAATTCATTCAGAATCTATTAAACCAAATCAAATCCTGTACTGCTGTTATGCCCACCTTCTGCACGTACAATTTGTCAGTGTGCACAGACTCTGATTCAATTAGCTGGAGAATATTTACCTGTCAAGTTTTTGCTTTCAAAACAAGGGAAGTCCGCTGTGAGCTGTCTCACAACCCCCGTCTTCCCTTTTGGACATGTACAATGTGATCAACTATTGACAATGTGTGATGCTGTATAACTGTGTGCTGACGTGACCGAAATAAATAAATAAATAAACAACCAAGCTCCAGTATCCCTCACATTTCAAAACAGGTGTAAGAAATCTAAAATACAAGGCTTTCTGGTTATACGGCAGTTGGCATCCATCATTTTGGGGCATTGCTGCCCCATTCAGGCTAGTGACAAAGTTCAATCTGGAGTAGCAGAGGATTGTTTTTTCATTTTTTTTCTATTATCATATCATTACACAGGATATTTATGGAAGAAAAACAAATGGGAGGACAGTGGGAATACGTAAAATATGGTTGTTTCATGGCCAAAACAGGAGACCTGACAGCTATGTGAAGAATGACAGAAGAACTGCCTACACCCGACCAACATTGAGTTGATGTGTTAATCGCCATTTTTTAAATTTTATTCTTTATTTACTTTGCTATTATAATGTTTTGATGTTTTCTTACCACTCACTGAAACATGACTTGAGTTATAAATAACAAAGCTAATAACTATGTAAGTAATAAAGATAGCATCATGTAAGAGCCCTGAGGAGATGCTACATTCAAATTCATGCTAGTTTCCCAAAATTACCGACCCGTGTTAAAATAACTAATAGTAAAATAAATAAGTAGATAAAAACAGAGTAAATGAATAACAAAACTGATAACAAGTATGTAAGTAATAAAGATAGCATCATGTATAAGCAATTTCTTAAAAGTGAGTTAAAAGAAGTGTCAAAAAAATGTTACTGATTCAGCCCAGCTGATCTCCTCCAAGGAGAGAGAAGGAGTCAGAGAGCAGAGTGTTAAAAACAAACTCTTCCTGGAGGAGGGTCCTCAAAATTTGGGATGGTGATTGCATAAATGTTCTGTCTGTCCCTGCTCACTGCTGCTTCCTGCTACTGTGACGTACGGTGGCTGACGAGGACAAACGACCTACAACGGCTGGATGCAGTTCAATCAGAGGAAAACACATACAAGAACAGAAAAACATCAGAAGAGCTGAAGGCCTGCAGAGGGAGCAGGTGAGAGACTGAGGTCAATCCAGACACTCTGTCATTTGAAGTGCTCGTGTATTTGAGCCTTTACGGTAACTGCTCTATGCTGAGTGAGAGGGGGATGACAGGCAGGCTGCAGGACTTTATCATGCTCCTGTTTTCCTTTGACCATCTGAAGTGTGAAATACAAAAGTCTCTCCTTAACGTTGGCTCTAAGATGCCTCTGTTTCCATCATGAACTTTGAGCAATCTATTTTCAAAGTACACAAAATGATACTTAAAAGTACTCTGTTAGGTACTCCATTATGCTGGCACATCCAGTCCAGGAGGACACTTTAACAATGATACCAGTTTGATCAGGTACACATGGAAGAAAAGGAGCTGGTTTTGTTTTAATATCTGTCCAAAAGGCTCTAAATAAACCAGGCCATGCTTTCATTTATTTGATAACATATCATTACACACTCTGTTCATTCATGTTGGAAGACGAGTGGCTTCCTGAAGCAACAGAACGAGTCTGAACAGACGCCATTTTGACAGTATGCCTCGCCTCGTGTGCAGAGACAAGGCCTCCAGGCCCGATCTAGATCAAGACCGCCCAGTGAAGGGACCATATCAGGCCCTAAAACCAGAATAACATTTAAGCTTCAAAGAGCTGCTCTCCCTGTGTTTCTATCAAGAATATCTTTAGACTGATCCCGATGAACCTCTGATCCTCCTGAGGAGCTCCTGGGTGTGACCTCACAGGCTCACAAACTTTGACCTTCAGGATTTAAACTCAGATACACGGTCACTGAAGCTGAGGACCAGACAGAGGATCTAAAAACAGGTTCTTACCTACTCAAGTCGTCCTCCTTCTCCTAAATGTACTAATATTTCCAAAAATCATGAAAAGCGTCACACACCGGAAACTTCAGCTCAGAGAGGAACTGCGACACAGAAGAAGGAAGTCAGGTAAAGCCCCGCCTGACAGGAAACCCTGTCTCCATGGTAACACAAAAACCACAGCCCTCAGTCACAGCGTTCAGAGAGGATCAGTGTCTCTGAGCGTCTCTCTGTGGAAACTTGAGGGAGGGGGTGATACCTCAGTCCATTTCACATAACTTTGACCAAAACAATAGAAACAACAAAACCACCTCGGGGAATTTCAACCACAGAATGAAGCCTCTGTATGATAATTATAGTTTTGTTACTGGGTCTGGTGAACCCACTACCAGGGGTGTCCCGATCTGATATTAATATTGAATATCGGCCCAATATCAGCAAAAAAAACAAATATCAGATTATATCAACCTGCATCTAAACTCTCCAATATAAGCACACTGATACAATTAGTCCATTCTTATTTATTTTCTATTGGTTTACTCAGTTGTCGAATACGCTTATGTTTAAACACTTTTTTTTTTGTAATTTAAAAAACATATTTTTACTTGATAGGATTTACTGAGGTGACTTTTCATAGTCTTCAAATTTATATTTCATTTATTTTTGTAAACTGCACTATATTTCTTATGTTTAGGGGTAAATTTGCTGAACCCATTGGTGATAAACAAATGGGTCAGTTTTTCTCATACCTACTATTTCCCTTGATCTAGCCTTTTTTACAGTTCATACTTTAAAGTTAGTAATAAAAGTAGTGGTATGATTCCTGCTGATATTGTTTCAGATTGATAATTGGAATCGGCCAAGACTCAAACCTTCAATATCGGTATCATATCAGAGGTGAAAAAGTTGTATCAGGACACCCCTACCTGCTACATTTATGATTTTTTAATTCAACACAACTTTACATTAAAATACTCAACATATAAAGTATAATATCATTTACAATTTTTTCCCTGAACCCTTCACTCTCAACAATTCTGAGGGGCTGGCAGTTCTTCAGGATCAAAGTTAGCAGCAGAGCCTCATCCAGCATCTTGATGGTTGAAAATGAAGTAAAAAAAACAAATTAACAGGAATTAATTATCAATAATGTAACTGTCAGTAAATTGTAGAGTGGCTGTATACCTGAGTTTATCCTGGGTGTATCTGGGACTTTGTTCTCATGTCTGGCCCTATAATGCCTCAGCACTGAAGAGGTGCTTTTACATAAATAGGATAGTTCTGTGAACAAATGCAACATTTAACCTGTAGAAACTAATATGAATAGTAAACTAACCGTCACTTTGAAATTAATTTGAATTCAGATAGATCTGAGTGGAACAGGATGAAACAAGGATATTAAAACAAAACCTTATTTTTCCGACATGATATCAAAATGGTCCCACACGTTGGACACCGTTCTCTATGCTTGAGGCTGTGCCATAATTCTTGATGGATTTTACGATGATCATGTCAGATCGGATCAGAGATTCTTCTGGCCAAGTCATCCCATTGACAGATGCGTTTCTTTGTAAACACAGTTTGGCGAGTCAGTGTCTGTTTGAAACAGTTTCGGTATCGGTCATGTGACTTTCTTGAAGCGATACGCGCACCGACACAGGGTTTTTTCTCTATAAGCTCGACGCATGTGCCGACGCATTGCTGTTGCCGGACCCATCACTACCTGAGACCGTCTACCAGATGTTGTTTACCGAGTAAACCTCTGTGAGTGCCTGAGTTCAGAGCCGTTAGCTTAAATCAGCAGGCTTTAGCCTTTAGCATTAGCCTGGCTAGTTGAGTAAGACTGGTGTATGTGCAGGTTTAAGCTGCTGTTGATGCTGCTGCCTGGACCACAGGAGGAGAGACGATACCGGTGCTGATGTGAAGCCCAGCAGAGTTTACCGGAGGAGAGGAGAGGCCGCTCCGTCCGTCATTGCCTTACCTGCCTGGACATGGTGCCCCACAGCTGGAGCTCAGAAGGACCGTGAACACCACACCGTGAGTCAGTTGAGCAGTGTTGCCAGATTTTTTGACTGAAATGAGCAGATTAAAACAAGACCAAAACAAGAAACATCCAGCCATTTTTATTCTAAAGCCGTATATTTAAAGACACCTATATGAAGTTTTTATTTTTATCTATATTATATTTCAATGTCACGGTGACTTCTTTTTATTTTGCCCAGTAATTACTTATTTTACATCCTTTTGTTGGAAGTAAACAAACTTTTCTTTTCACAGAAGTGAAGGGACATAGCTCTATTATAACTGAACAGTCTGTCTAACCTTGGTATTTATAACCAAACAGACATAGTCAGGCTTTTATCCAAGTTCATGTTGACCCTCTACAGCTTTATTACGGTGAAAACAGTAATAGCTACACCAGAAATATACTTAATTCTGACTATAAGTATTTAATTTTGGTGGAATCATTTTTGCCTCTGTTTTTACAGTAAAATTTACATTTTACGGTAGAAAATGTAAATTTACATTTGTGTTGGCCAAAATAGTTTTTGTAACTTCTGAATTGAGTTTATATTGGTGGTAGAGTGAGCATCAGATTCCTCCTGGGTTTGGGGGCACAGCAAGACCAAATGAGCAACTTCTCTGTTGGTACAAGCTCAAAAATACAAGCAACTTTTCAAAAAGAAAAGCCCAAAGTCACTTGTAATAGCCAGACATGGGAACTCTGCTGATGAGGTGTTTCCTTTTGTTGTGAATCAGGCCTGCAAAGTTAATTTGTTTTTATAACACTGGTAATGATATTATTTCTAGCTTTTGTCCAGAATGTTACAGTGTGGGTCCATAATTTTTCTTATGTCATGTCAGGAGTTGGTTGTCACTTCCTGTCATGACATTTATTATCTGTCATTTTGTTTTTTCTAACAATAAATTATAACATAAATCAATGGTCTGCACATGATGTCAGGATCATGAGTATCAGGCACAGGATTTGGATTCAGAGAGCAGAGACAGTTCAGGCGTTCTCAGGTCAGTTTTATTTTCAATTGGTTCGGTACACAGGCAGGCAGTCAGCAATCAGGCAGAGGTAATAAGTCCAAAAGGCAGAATCGTAAACGGGAACAGGCAGGGTCAAACACAAGAGGTAATAAGAATGAACAGGCTGATAGTAGGGTCATTTTGGAGCGAAACGTGACCGTGGTGAGCGAAGGTCCGTTTCTCAATGGATTTGTCATCTAGGAGGGCTAAAAAACAGGTTTAGCCGGGGTGTATTTTTTAAAATGGCGGGGAAATTTTTTTAGAGGCCAATATTCAAAATGGCTGTCGTGGAAATGATCTTTCTTAAGGCTCGACCTACAATGATGGACAATACATGTTTTCAGACCTTATTTTTGTTAAGAAATACATATTTCTGAGTTACATAATGATTTTACCTTATTTTAACCTTCAAATTCAAGATGGCTGCCACTTTTGGTGGTTTTTAGGGTTTTTTGGGGAGTTTTTGCCATTATTGCGGAATTTTTTCAGTATTGTTACGGAGTCTCTATAAGGTTATAATGGAAGCTCTGCTCATGATGAATTGAATAATATACAGTTAAAGTTCACAGAAATAACATCTGAAGTCAATAAAGTAGATGTTCATCTGTAAACAACACTTGTTGATTTCCCATTTCCCATTAAAATGGACTATGCAGCTATGGCTTTTCAGGTCTGTATCACAATTTTTTTGGCTATATTAAATTCTTTTGCAGTTTCAGACCCATGGAAATGAGTAGATCCCTTTATTTTGCTCCATTTAAATAACTGAGATTTACCATCACCATGGAAACCACTGGAACAAAGAGATTTGTGTGATGTCACAAGGAAAACGCTGGCCGTTTTCGAATTCACCTACTACATACTGTGTATGAAAGTAGTATGTAGTAGCCACTGTATACTGCCGACTACAGTTGAATGTAGTATGTAGTATGACTGTTGTGCTAGGTTTATTTTGTAGTATGCTGCACTGGCTTCCAGTTCAAGCAAAGCAGAAATAGGCTACAGCTGATTTATTTTTCAAACTTAATTTTAATTGTACAAAACAAACCATGAGTAGTTCGGTAAACTCTACAAATAGCATATCTCTTAAAGCTGTGGTTGGTAATTCTGGAAAACTACCAAAAATCTGAATATAGCATTTCCTCAGGACTCTGTGTAGCTCCTCCCACCCTTCTTCCAAAATGACAAGTTCCATGACAAGTCTCCCGTATTTTATGTATTTTATCCTCTTTCTCGCTGTCCTCCTGTATCAGTATTCTCCTGTAAATTTCCCGTGTGATGATATAATCATAAAAACATTCCTCTGCCTCTCCAAAATGAACTCTGTCTCTAGCCTGAAGGGGGCACTAATGCTCCAAAATGATGGTTGCCAACCACCATAAAACCAAAGAAGAAGAAGAAGCCTGGAGAGAACGTCCACCTGCAGTCGCCTTAGTGGCAGCTATCGCGAGATTAGAGCCAACAGAACAAACCAAGAAAAACAAAGAGTTTATTTTAGATTTCTTGTACATCTGTCTTAAAATGTGAGGGATACTGGAGCTTGGTTGGGGTTGTGGGACGGCTTATTTTCAAAGACAAAACTTGACAGGTAAGCACTGTCCCACAGACTCTGATCCCTCTCAGCTCAGCTACACGCACTGAGTCTGTGCACGCCGGGAAAATGTACATGCAGCAGGCGGGCAGAATGGCAACGGGATTTGATTGGTTTAAAAATTGGTGACATGACATGTTTATTGGTTGGTGTTTTCCCTGTTTTACTCCTGCTGTAGTTTGCAGATATTTTTTGCTCTGTTTAAAGAACACATTATGAGTTGATTGCCATCGGGTCATAAAGAGCATTATTACAAAAATTGTATCTAATTCAGATTACCAACCTCAGCTTTAAGGTTCACTGAGGTACTCAAGCTCCCTTACCACGACAATGTGAACAGCCAAAAGGGAGATTTTTTTGTTTTTTTAATGTTTTTATTTATTTATTTTTTTTTGTTTTTTTTCCCCCAGAAATACTGAAACTTAATTAATGCGATGAATATAATTAAATAGATAGGGAAACAAAAAACACGAGTGGTACAGTATAACTACCGTGCTTAAAAATAGCACTTTAAAACAACAACTGATTTATTAGTAGTCAATGTGGAGGCGACAGCTTCTCCTTCTGGGTCACATCACAAATGAACCATGTAATGTCAAACTGAACTTCAACTGTAGTCGGCAGTATACAGTGGCTACTACATACTACTTTCATACACAGTATGTAGTAGGTGAATTTGAAAACGGCCAGCGTTTTCCTTGTGACATCACACAAATCTCTTTGTTCCAGTGGTTTCCATGGTGATGGTAAATCTCAGTTATTTAAATGGAGCAAAATAAAGGAATCTACTCATTTCCATGGGTCTGAAACTGCAAAAGAATTTAATATAGCCAAAAAAATTGTGATACAGACCTGAAAAGCCATAGCGGCATAGTCCATTTTAATGGGAAATCAACAAGTGTTGTTAACACATAAACATCTACTTTATTGACTTCAGATGTTATTTCTGTGAACTTTAACTGTATATTATTCAATTCATCATGAGCAGAGCTTCCATTGTAACCTTATAGAGACTCTGGAACAATACTGAAAAAATTCCGCAATAATGGCAAAAACTCCCCAAAAAACCCTAAAAACCACCAAAAGTGGCAGCCATCTTGAATTTGAAGGTTGAAATAAGGTAAAATCATTATGTAACTCAGGAATATGTATTTCTTAACAAAAATAAGGTCTGAAAACATGTATTGTCCATCATTGTAGGTCGAGCCTTAAGAAAGATCATTTCCACGACAGCCATTTTGGATTTTGGCCTCTAAAAAAATTTCCCCGCCATTTTAAAAAATACACCCCGGCTAAATCTGTTTTTTAGCCCTCCTAGATGACAAATCCATTGAGAAACGGACCTTCGCTCACCGCGGTCACGTTTCGCTCCAAAATGACCCTTCTATTATGCCATGCGCAGCTTCCCAATCAGCAAAAATTGTCCAGACAAAAGCGGCGCGATTGCAGCAAAAACGTTCGGCCGAGACTCGGTTTGAATCTAGGTCCTATTGCTGTGCAAGTGCTCGGCTTTCACTCGGCCCAACCGCGAAAGCCTGAGTGAGACAAGGAGGCAGCTCCAGGATCAGCAGGACCTCTTTTGTTTTCTGTCCTATATGCACAACCCTCAAGCATTTATGTGATGGTGGAATTTTACACTGTAACACCAAGTTAAAGTTAACTTAAATCACAGTTAAGCCAATAGTAAAATCAAAGTTTAAGTCCATCATTTTTATACAACAAAAAAGGAAACTACCAGGTAAACAGGCAGTTTCTGCAAGTTTTGTTTTTATTCAACTGAAATCAACACCATAAAAAACAACCTACAGTCTCCTCTATAAAACTGAGATAAAAATTTGCACTCACTTTCATTGTGTAAATTTTACCCTATTTTTTTAGTACTTATTACCTAACTCAATCAACAATAATATGCTCCAATAATTTAGGTAAAGTCTTCTAAAATTTTTGAAATAGATTTTACAAAAAATACTTATTACAAATGAGTAATGTAGAGTATTTTTAGTCGGAAATATTTGATTTATCTAATGTTTTTTAATACTTATTCACTAATACAACTAATCAATGATCACTTTTTCAAAGGTTTGTTAAAAGGTAAAAGTCAGACACAAGACACAATATTGATCCTTTCAATTCTTTCTTTTAAATGACCAATTGTTTACCAAATTAAACATTTGACAAGTAGCACTGTCTGAAATATGTAACATGTAACCAAAGTTAAACAGTTTTTTATTCCTCAAAGTTTGAGTTTAAGTAGTTTTAACTGATAAATGAAAAACTTGTGTATACACATGAATCTTTTACAAGACACTTGAATAAGGTACATTAAATTTAATAATTATTTGCACAAAAAAGAGTCTTCAGGATGAATACAATCCATATGAACAAAATTTTATTGTACAAGATTTTGAGATTGTGAAGACTCCTGGGAGTTTAAATCAATCCCATCACAGCAGACATGCCTTGGTTTGATTTCCACATCTATTCAGTACCTTGTTGCCCTCTTATTACGATGGAAACATCTGCTGAATCCACCTCAGCGATGGAGTTCTGAATCACAAGCACCTTCACGGTTTGGTCTGCGTGGTCCTCATGGCTGTCCTCTTGAATTAAAACAAGCAAAAAAGAAAAACATAGAAGCACTTTTGAATTTGATATTCACTAGTTTATTCAGGAATTAAAGCAAATAAAAGACAGACTTGTACTAATGTATAAAACAAAAGAGGTGTTTTCTATTTTAGGCATAAAACTTGCATTGTTTTTTAAATTTTTTTAAAGCTTTAGATGTGGGCTGACAGATATAAGCTTGCCTCTTTAACAGTTTTGACCCACCGTCAAGTGAATTTCATGCCTTTATACTGTAACTGGTGCAACAGGTGTTCTTTATAAAACTTTCAATAAGTTAAAGTGTAAAAAAGTCTGGGGGAATTATATCTATTCTAACATTAAATTTACACTTTTTGGAGCATTTTGAATTCTCACTGTTGCTCTTCGCCGTGGGTCCCACTGCAAATTAATTAATTAAGTTTCATATAAGAAAGAGGAAAATGATGCGAGCATTTATTGATAACAATTCATAGGACTATAAATGTTAGATCACAATTAGCTTTCTTCTTCATTATTCTCGTTATCCAAAACAGTAGTGCCAACGAAAAATATGAGTTTTGGTAAACTCTGACGGGGTTCAGGCATAATTATAGTCTACCTTTACCTGTGGATGGTGCGTCTGGTGGTTCGGCCACTGTAATGTAAAAGGTTTTCTGCTGATGAGAAAGGGGAAACAAGTTTTGTGCTTGTTTGCTATAAGTTTGTTTTCATATTTCAAATATTTTTACTGTTTACAAGCTATGCTAGGCATCACGATTAAGTAGGTTTAGTTTTGGACCATATTCACAGTTCATCAAACTGCTGTGCTGTGCTTTAAACGAAAACCTGTGCCACCATCAACAGTTATTAGCTATCTAAAAAAATAAAAATGAATTAAATTATTCAGGCTCTAAGTCTGAACTCTCGTCTTCTGTGCTCCAATCAAAATCACTGCCACCTTTCTCTCCACCATCAGATTCCCACCCACTGATCTCCTGGATTTTGTGCAAAGCCTATTCCAAAGAATATCTTGTAGGAAGTCCTCCCTTTATTCTTGTTGGAAAGGTCTTACTATGGGTGTGTATCTGTCCTATTGTCTGTCTGCCTGTGTATCTGCATCTCTCCGTGTATTCACTTTGGTTTTGATTAAAGTCAGAATTCTGAGATTAATCTCAGAATTCTGACTTTTTTTCTTAAGAGAGTCTTTTTTCTCTGTGGCCCTAATTTATCATTTGAAAATCTCGAGTTTATTGAACCAAAAGTTCATAAAAACATATATTACTGAAAAAAAAATTACAAGTTTTATGTCTATGATTGGGTCAAGAGTTGTTGAAAAGATTTAAAGCTGTGAAAGTAAAAATATATAAGATTTAACATTTCTGTTAGACTTTTATGAGAGGAGCCATTTTGGCACATGAGGGACTTTAATGTTAAATGCTTGAATAAACTCTAATTGTTCCTAAAACAAATAATTCAAAATCAATTTAGTTAAAGATTATTGACCTCTTTAATGCTGTTATAACCTCACCCCAAATGCTCCACTGTAAAACATATATATTTTTAATTGAATATTTTTGGGTTTTCCCCATAAAAAACAGGGGTTTTTGTTATAAAAAGTGCATCAAAACAAATAAAAATTAAGAAATAATAAAAAAACCTTTACATTCATGATTAAGTCGAGTTGTTGAAGAGATTTTAAGCTGTGAAAGTAACTTTAGAAGGACTTAGTATGTATTATTTCTTAGATGCCTCAAGGGTTAAGCTAATGACCATGTTCTAATTAAAACTGTATGTGGGTCACAATTAGGCTTGTCACGAGAACCGATACCTAGGTACCAAGTCGGTACTAAGATTCAGAAAATGTGATGGTACTGACTTTTCCAGACTACCCAAAGTACCGTTGGTACCGAGGAGCCAGAACTGGCCACTTCTTTAGCGTTGTTCTTTGGCTGTAAATGAGCGATTATCTGGCAACCCTCACACAGTGCTGATCATGTGCCTGACTACCCTGGTAAGAACAACAACAAGCGACATGCGGAGGCACACGCCCCTGGCTCATCAACAACAGCTGCCCCTCAATTTACTGAAAAAAAAAACCCCGCCAAAAGTCGAGTCTGGAAGTATTTTGGATTTGAGGCTGACGAGGACGGACTGGTTATTGATCCTGAAAAACCTGTCTGCAAAAAATGCCATCACTGCAGCACGGTGGGAGCAACACGTCCAACTTGGCGAAAGTTTTAAAAAAACAGCATCCAGACTTGTACAGAGAATTCAAGGTGAGTGCATTTGAATTCACGTGTTATCATTGCTGCTCTTATCTAATTACGTTACAATGGTGAGATGAGCCCAGCCCATAGTAAATGAGCTGTATGGCAAAGTAACATTAGTGTTATGTCCAGCCTCGTTTGTCCAGCATAATACTTACGTGACATTGGGGGCTGAAAAGATTCCTCGGATAATCTGAATAATTCAATTACAAAATATCCTCGTGGCAAATTGTGTGCATCGGAGCCTAGTTTAATATATAAATATATCTAAAATATATATATCTGGGCTACTATACAGTGCACGGTGTTTGACACGGACGGTCATTTCTGATGCGCAACACGCCTGCTCCCTCCGCTGCTGCACGGCTTGTAAAATCATGAAGGAAGAGAAAAGAGAGGGACAGAAAGGAGAGAGTCCACAGAAGAAATGGCAGAGAGTGTCCCAAGTGTGTGGTCACTACAAGGGGGAGGAAAGGAAAACACAGCGCAGTTAGCTGATGTCAAACGGAGTTAGCTTAGCATGTAGCTTAGCATGATAGCACGTCATCAGTGCTAAAAACATTCGGTCTGTGTAATGCAGACACAACAGGATGACACTGACGATACATCAACAGAAGCAGCTAATGTGATCAATAACTGAGATATGGGTGAGTAAATAACCTACTTTGATTATGGCTCCGTGTAAAGGCTGGTTCAGAACGTAAATCAATGCGGAGGCTACTTGCCCAGAATCATGTGTATTTTGTTCACATACTTTTCACATCCAATAATTTTACATTTAATTTGATTGCAGACAGTACATTAGCTAGGTAAAGCTGGGGTCTGCGATCTGATTTAGATACACTTTTTGTAATACTGGTTAAAATGGTCTTTATGACCCGATGGTAATCAACTCATAATGTGTTCTTAACACAGAGCAAAAAATATCCCCTATCTACAGCTGGAGTAAAACAGGGAAAACACCAACCAATAATCTTGCCGGGATACCTGTTTTCACACCAATCAAATCCCGTCGCCATTCTGCGTGCCTGCGCTGCAGTGCATTTTCCCGGCGTGCACCGACAGTGCGTGTAGCATGTAGCATGTAGCATGTAGCGTGTAGCGTGTAGGGAACAGACTCCGCTGGGGAAAGCTTACCTTTCAAGTTTTGTCTTTGAAAATAAGGGAAGTCCGCTGTGAGCTGTCCCACAACCCCAACCAAGCTCCAGTATCCCTCACATTTAAGACAGATGTACAAGAAATCTAAAATAAACTCTGTTTTTCTAAGTTTGTTCCGCTGTTGGCTCTAATCTCGCGAGAACTGCCGTCCATGCTACTGCAGGTGGCAGTTCTCGCGAGACTTCTTCTTCTTCGGTGGTTGGCATCCATCATTTTGGTGCACTACCGTCCCCTTCAGGCTAGAGACAGACGGCTAGTTCTACAAAATCGCCAACCCCAGCTTTAAATGATCTTAGTATCTAAGTATGAGATTATTTGGTCCTAGAAATAAAGTAAGCAAATAAGATCATCAATATGGTACAGAAGAAAAGGCAATAGGCCCTGTCATGTAAAAAGGTTTTAAAAAAGTTTCACCACCATGTCAGTAAATTGCTGTTCCCTCTCTCTCTGTGTGTGTGTGTGTGTGTGTGTGTGTGTGTGTGTGTGTGTGTGTGTGTGTGTGTGTGTGTGTGTGTGTGTGTGTGTGTGTGTGTGTGTGTTTGTATGAGAACAGCAGAGGCAATACAGTCATTAAGCTATACCTGAATCTCAATCTTCTTTTCACAGTATAAGCCAGAGGAGGACAGTGATATGGACAGGCCAGGCAAAGCCAGCATCAGTCTACACAACCAACAATAATGGACGCTTTTCTGGCGCACAAAAAATATGACCATGACTCACGTGAAGCAAGGACATTGGATAGGGCAGTTACTGAATTCATATGCATGGATCATGTTCCTATCTACACTGTAGAAAAGTGTGGATTCCAGAAAATGCTTGAAAACTTCAACCCTAGAAACGAGCGACCAAGTAGAAATTATTTCATGGACACAGAAATACCCAAACTCAACAGTGAAACTGGAGAACTTATCACCCAGCTTTTCAGAGAGAAGCCATTTTATGTCTGCACAACCGACCTGTGGACAAGTAGAGATGCAGACACCTTCATGTCTGTCACTCTTCAGTACATAACTAAAACATGAGAGATGCACTCCTGGTGTTTAGGCTGCAGTGGCCTGAATTCAGACCACGATGCTGTGAGTTTGAGAGAGGCCTTTAAAGAGGTTACATTTGAATGGAGGATGGACCTTTCAAAAATGGCAGGCATCACAACAGACAGTGCCTCCAACAACAAGAGAGCCTTTAAAAATGATGAGTACACCTGGTTCCCATGTTTTGGCCACATTCTGCTCAATGCAGTCAACCAAGCCATTGGTATTGATAGGGTATCAGGAGCACTGTCACGGCTTCGTAAAACTATATCTGCCTTCACCAGATCACCAAAGCTTACACATCAGTTTGACAAAAAACAGTCAGAAATCAATGACCTCCCGGGCCATAAACTCATACATGATGCAGCCACAAGGTGGAGTTCTACATATGACATGGTAGAAAGGTTCTTGGAGCAGCAGCAAGCCGTGTGTGCGGTGCTGATAGAGGACAGAAAAAATGGCATCTGATGCCCAAAGAGGCTGACATTACAACTTTAGAGATTGTGAAGAATGTCCTTGAACCACTGAGCCCCTTAACTGATGCACTCAGTGGGGAGAAGAACACAACTCTCTCCTCTGTCTTACCAGTGATGAGGAAGATATGCCTCAGTGATGAAAAGGATGACTCTGCACTTGCTGGTCAGATGAAGCGCGCAATCGGAGACTATAGATGAACATTATCAGGACAAAAAAGTTACAGCTGCTTTTAAACACTGCCACCTACCTTGACCCTTGGTTTAAAGACAGCTTTGTTTCACTTGAAGATAATGTCAAACAAAGTCTTCTGGATCAAGTCAGGGAAGTCAGGGAATCTGCTGCAACAGATGTGACACTGCCAGGAGGCCCAGGACAAGCAGAGCCCTCAGCAGGCCAAGCCAGGCCATCAAAAAAGACCAAGACTGATTTGAAACATCTGCTTTTGATATACAAGGGCAAAAGAAAAAGTAGTGATGCCTGTGCCACTCAGGAAGTGCTCTTCCTGACCTCAAGTGAAAAGGCAAATGGTGAGTTTCTGATGGACAGCAGAATGCCAGAACTCGATGCAGACTCTGAGCAGAACCCACTGGACTGGTGGAAAACCCATGAAAACACACTGCCTCAGCTCTCTGATTTTGCGAGGGAGTATTTGTGTATTGCAGCCACAAGCTGTGCTTCTGAGAGAGTATTCAGTACCTCAGGGATTATTGTCACTCCAAAACGAGCAAGACTGACCCGAGAAAACACTGATATGTTGGTGTTCCTTGCCAAAAATCTTCACTTGGTAAAGACAAAGTTTAATAAGCCATGAGAAGTGATGATATCCTTATTGGATTCAGGCATCTCCATAAAATGGAAGTAGCAGCAGCACATAATCCTTTTGGATTTTTTGTAAGTAAGCAGTAAGCTGCTGTGTTTTTGAAATAGTTGAATACTACATGACGCTTGATGCCTAAGAAAGCCCAGTACACCTCAGTACTTTTTATACTTAAAGGTTACATGCACAGTATTTTGTTGTTTTTATTACTTGAAGACTACATGCACAATATCTTGTTATTGTTTATTACTGAACTATATGCAGAGTATTTTATGTTATTGCTTATTACTTGAAAGCTACATGCACAGTATTTTGTTATTGTTTATTACTTGAGGGCTAAATGCACATTTAATTTTATTGTTTAATACTTGAAGAGTACAAGCCACTGATGAAGCATGGAATTTTTTTTATTTTTACACTTGAAGGCAACATGGCATGTGATTATGTTTAATAGTTGAAGGATAAGTGTACAGTTTTATTTTACTGTTCAATACTTGAAGGCTACATGCACTTTATTTTCTGTTTTATACTTGAAGGCTATATGTACAGTTTTTGTTTACATGTTCAATTTTAGCATTATATTGTTTGTTGTTCACTTTGTTCAAATAGAGGAGTGTATGTTTAACTACAGAGGATTTTTTTATTTTTACCGTGGTATCGAGGGGTATCGAGTATCGCAGAATTTGAGTGGTATTGGTATCGACTACTACATTTCTGGTATCGTGACAAGCCTAGTTACTGCTGTGATAAGTGCTTCTACAATGTGTTTAAACTGTTTATTCACCAACAAAGATGACTTTTATGTGGCATACTTGTTCCTTGTGTGTTATTATAATTACTGCTGTGGTAACTATTTATAGGTTGTTATTACTGTTTATTCAACAAGAATCTGTTGTTCCCTGTGGCTTACTTGTTCCTTGTCTGTTATTATAGTTACTGCAGTGAAATCTTCAATGCCCCAGGTGGCACTTTATTCCATTATTGTCAATATTACTTTGTCATGGATTTAAATGTAATTTATGTTAGTTACATATTAACTCTATTAAGTCAGTTTCAATCCAGGAGTGTCTTTAAGTTCAAATACCTATATCATAATTAAAATTTAATGTAATTTAAATCCAATTTGACTTTTCAAAAAATGAGCACTTGATTTCTTTCTGAGTTTTCACTGGAGAAACTGGTGCTTCTAAATACCTTGGTTGCAGAAAACATTTATTTGTATTAAAGGGCAATGTGGATACTAGATGGTGAGAAGTCCAATAATGATAAATAAACATACTAAAATGATAACACGAAGTGGTAAGATATCACAAAATTCATTCACAGCACAGCAAATAAGAATAAGAATAATAAACATAACATTGAAAAGTCAGTGCAAATAGCAGTAGCAGCAAAAAATTAAACAAAAAAGAATTCGGAGAACAAAAAAATTACAACTTGTCTAATATCCGCCCAAGTAGGCTCTCAAATCTCTGCTGATCAGACTTCAGTTGGGCCAGCAGGTCCTCGTTTTGCCTTTGAGTTTCCTCATGGCGTCTCTGACACGCCTTCTCAGAGTCGTGGAGAAACAGGAGAGCAGGATGTCGTCTGTAACCCGTGGTCTTTTCTGGGGTCTTGTGGCTGTGGTGGTGGGTGGACTGCTGGACTGTGCCGGACTGCTGCTGCATGATGGAGTTTCTGATGATGGCTCGGTACCTGAGGACCTAATCGACTCTGGTCTCCTCACCTGGAGCCCTGTTGTCATGCCAACCACAGGGAAAACAATATCATGTTGCCTGCCCAGGAGGTCATCCATCTCTTTGTAAAAGAGAAACTGCACAGTCCCTTTCCCTGTGGCCTTGCTGTTGTCCTTAATTCTTTTAAAACCATCAATCAAGGTGCTCCATTTTCTGGCCACTTTATCAGGACAGAAGACCTCAGAGAAGTGCCTGCCAAGCTTCTCTGCGGACTCTTTCCTCAGGTGTTTCTTATTACACCTGGCTGTTTTCAGCCATGAGTTCAGCTCCTTCAGTGTCTTAGGCAGACCGCTGCCCTCTTTCTCCAGGTGCTGACGCATCAGGTCGATAAGAAGAGGTGTCTGGTCCTTGGTGAAGCCCTCGTTGGCAGGCATGGTACTTGATGATTCGCTGATGGGATCATAATGTTCATCGCAGCTCTCTACGATACACGCAAAAGTAAAATTTGGGTTACACAGTGTTCTATAAAAGTCACTTTTACTGAACTTACCATGATAGATAGATAGATAGATAGATAGATAGATTTCAGACTCAGATAGGTCCATAAAAAAGACATACAACAAAAAGATATACAAACAAACAACAAATATGAATAGTTTGACTAACCTGTTCTGGTGGGAGTGTGTGTAGCCATAACCAATTTAGCCACAATAGTGCAATAGGCATCCATATAATACGTGGGCTCTCTGGAACAAAGGGCACTGAAAAGGTGTCCCTTTGTCCTGATCTAGAAACTGGCGAGCGTCCTTGTCCATGTAGACTTGAAAAAGACAAGAAAATGTTAACAACACAGCCATTTGCTTCATGAACTTTTACATGAGAGATGCTTTGGATCACAACATTTTCTGTTATATCCACAGTGTGGATGCCTATTGTTTGGCTGGACTTAAGAAGAGTTCAATGTGTAAACATCTAACGTCTTTGTGCTACATGATCGATTAAAAATATCCAGAGCTTATCCAGAGCTTCAGCACATACACATTTTATCCCTTCTTTATAAAAGTAGCCTGTAAAAGACACGAAAACAACATGTCTGGTACTCTACCAGGCTATTGTTTTTAGCCGATGTTAGCACCCTCGACGCTGTATTTTGCACACACGACATAACGAACCTCAGTATCACTATGGCAGCATTTCGTCATGTAAACATCAAACTACACTATGTATATGGCTGGTTTAATGCGGCTAAAACTACCAAAAAATGATAGTATAAACACAATATCACCGGGGCTCACTTACTGTTTACATTGGGGACAGCCATCTTCGATTGTGATCTCAGGGTAGTGAGGTTGTCCTGAGTTCCTAGTAGGAAATGCCGACCTCGGGGGGGGGGGGGGGGGCGTTCCGGATAAATGATATTTTTATGCACACATGACCTTCTAGATTTTGCACAAGGACAGTGCCGAGTGTTATTATCAGTGTTGTAAGACACCATGACCCTTCCAAGTCGACTGTAGTGATTAACAGATGGCTCATGAATAGAAAAACAGAAGTGCTTCTGGCTCTCTTGAAGGATTCTTGAACACACAGAGGCGAATGTGTTGATTTGGCATGCCTTTGTCTTTTCAGGCAGGTTGTCTTTTAAGCTTCACCAAAAACTTCAATTTCAGACAAAACTTCCTCTTTCAGGAATTCCTCTGTTACCATTCTGGTACAATAGTCCAGTGAACTAATGTGGTCACAGTGCCGAAAAGTAAGTCCACTTCTAACTGCCATCTGATGATATTGCCGGCATTCGCCTAACTCACACTCCACTTTGTGAACGTGACCCCAGGTTTTCTTCTGCACATGTACAGACACAGAAAAACCATGCCTTGTTTTCTGCACTGCTGAAATTCGTAGCATCTACACAGACACTAATAAAGTGGTCCTTAAAGCTATGGTCTACAATTTGGAAGCTTGGTACATCTTAATAACACCGTTTATAAGGCTGTTATGGTCTTATGATCCAATCTAGTCAATATAAAGACCAAAAAGAATGAAAAAAATCCATTCAGTTTATCCGCTGCAAAGCAGCATAATAGTTGACCAATCCGAACCGCCGTGCTCGTGAGTCCATCCAATCCCCTGTCTCCCCCGCTATGCACCCCTCGCCCATGGTCCCGCCTCCTCCCCTCTACCTCTGTCATAAACCGGTGAGCAGCTGGCAGCATTAGCTACTGAAGCATCATGGAGCCAGGAGGCTGCTTCTGTTACCCTCCACATCAAAGAAAAGGAAACATAAGAGTTTCAAGGAACCGGCTGAAGTAAGGAAGAAATATGAGCAATACAGGTCCCAACGGAGACTTAACATTGGATTATCGTACGGTGGAAGAAGCTGCAGAATGATTTGGGATTGTTGAACACTGCACGGCCATGGGCTGGCAAACGACCGAAGCTCTGACTGGAGCACTGCCCGCCGGTCGAGGACTGAGCACCGGCTGGCAAACGGCCACAGCACCGGCCGAGTGTTCTGATAAACACTCCACCGTCCGACCTTCAGCGTCAGCCATTTCGCCCCTGGTTGAACAGGTAATAGCTTTGTTTTCTACAGTGGGAGATGTCTGCTGAATAACTCTGGTTAGTCTGTGCCTGTACTGGCTAATGACTGGATGTTGTTAGCCGAAGCGGGTAGGCTCTGTCAATAGATCTTAGCCTGTTAGCCACTCATCATTAGCATTGTAAACTGAGCTGGTGAGGACACGCAGAGAAAGATAAATCTTCGCCCACAATCGCCTCTGCTCTGGTGACTCCAGACCCGCTTTGGCGCCGGTCCAATTGCAACGGCTACCACTGTGTTACAAGGGGGATGACTGTCGTGTTTATTTACAGTTGAGCTGAGTTGTTTTTGCTTGTTGTTGATATTTTATGCCAGCCGGCTTGTTGCTCTGTCCGAGAGGGCGTGTTGTTATGAGGCGACACGAGCTGGGGGCGGGATCTTGGAACATGGAGGGGAGAGGTGAGGGAAGGGGGGGCAGGCTGCGTTTTTCAAATCTGTCTCAACAGCCAATCTGGTTTTCAGATTGTCGACCATAGCTTTAACTCTTATGTACTTTGAACTTCCACTGTGTTTTCTCTGGATATGTTTGTTCATGTTTTTCTTGTAGAGAGTGAGGTTGCAATGAGGGCATTTATCCTTTTTTAGGGATCATTTTGAAACTCTATTCTCTGTGGCAACAGGTAAAACTGAGGAGGACACTGCAGCTGTATGTTGCTTGGAAGCAGTACAGTCTAGTGAGGTGGAGGCAGTTGCCTGCAGGTGTGTGGATAGAGGTCTGGCAGCCGTCACCTTGACCAGCTTCGAGGTGTCTTGTCATATTTGACTTTCTCAAAACAGTTTTACGGCACACAGGGCAATGGTAGTGTCCCTGATCTCTGCAGTTCAACCCACACCTGCAGATAAGTTTATCTGGAAATAATACAAAAAATGTCTTAGTCAGGGACCAATGAAAAATGTGAAAGCAAAATAAATACTGCTTATACTCTCTTACTTTGAGCACACGCCCACAAACACTCATCATATCAGCACCATCCTTCAGTATTTTTACTTGACATTTCATTTTCTGCTATGATTTGGCTTTTAAAGAATTATCTAAATTTGGACTTGCATTGCAGACAATCTAGTTCCAAACTTTTCAGCATTTTTCTGAAAGGTTTGAATTTTCCATCCCCATTTTGTCAATTGATTTTTCTCCCTTTTTTAAAGTGGATGTCTGAAAGTGTTTACATGATAAACATCATTTCAGGCACTCAGAAAATTGAAGTGTCAGGTGTTATTCACTACAACTTCCCCTTAATCCCCTTAATTTTACTTTTACCAGCCAAACCACACCCTGCCAGAAGTTGATAGGATTGAGTCATACTTCTGAGTACAAACAGACAAATACATTAAGCTTACCTTTAAATATAACCCCGCCTTTCATATAGGACTCCAAGTGGCTCTGAAGCTTTGACCATTTTGTTGGTTTAAATATCAGGCTCACAGTGCAGTGAAACTGACGAGCAGTGTTCGACTGTGGACTTAGTGCCGGAAATAATAATGGAAATATGCATCTGTAAGAGACAAATCACAACTGCACATCATGTGGACATGAGTAAAACAAAATTATATAACTGTTTTCCTGGTCTTGAACAGGAAAATGGCAAAATGGCAAAATGGCAACACTTTTTCTCATGCACAGAGGGCTTATGGACCAAAATGCTTGGGACAGAATGACTTCTAGACAAATGCTGTTTAGATAATTTGCTTATACCAATAGTAGTAGTCCGCTGACAGTGATCACTTTGGGTGTTTTCATACATGTTTGAATGGCAGCAATGGTGAAAGCCTATCATGTCAAGCTTATCTCGTAGATATACCCAAATAATGCATCTACGTCTAATCCTCAAGTTAGCCTAGTTAGCGCTAGCTGCCGTTACCCTGATAAAAGTCCAAAAGTCATTTCTTTCCAATAAATATATTGTAGAGCCGTATATAGTGGAAAAGACAATGTTCAATGGAATAAAGACTGCTCCTGTTTCTTCCAAAAAGACGAAAAGTAGTCATTCGACTTTAACTCACCTTCTCTCTTAGCTGGAAAAACACACACTGGAGCATGTGAAAAAAAAAAAACGACGTCGGGTCTGAGAGGGTCCCGTCAGTGCAGGTCTGCTGCCAGACCTCTCTCCATTCCTGCCACCCAGCTACCCTCACCACCAGAGCAGAGCCAGGCTACTTGCTAGAGAGAGGAGGGAGAGGGGGAGGGACAGAGTCGCAGTAGAGAGGGAGGGGACCCTAATTTCAGGGACCCTGCATTATGGAGCAAGGGAATTGCCAGTAGATGCAGAGGGAAGGCCATTTCCACACTATTTGACATTTTCCACATCTCAATGTAAAAAATGATAGGAACTGGATAATATATAGCAGCTCAAAACTGCCTACCTTCATGCTGTTCTCCTTTAAAGTAGAGAAGAGGCCAAAAAGTGAACTGAATTCCACAGAATGAAAATTCCAATAAAAAATACAAAAAGCTTGACGAGAGATTTCCAGAACACGAAAGAAACTGTGCATACAAGCATTGTTATTGGAAATGGAAGAACCTACAACATTACGTCTTACAGACTGCTGGATTTGACAACAGAAACTGAAAATAAAGCACGACTGAAGAGACTGCTGGATGTAACACTTTTCTTAGCTTTCAGGAATCTGCCATTCAGGGGCAGCACAAATACACTAAATGAGCCGAACAATGGACATTTTCTTGGCATAATTGAGCTGATGGCAAAGTATGCTAGCATCCTAAATGACCATTTACAAAAATTAGACAGCACCATCAATATGGAGTTAGATCAGTCTCATAATAGATAAATGCACACAGAACGATTCACAAATGTATACTGGGATTAATATATAAATGTCTCTCAACTCACAAATATTTTTCAAAGTTCACAAATGTATTTCTGATGCACACACAAATATTACTTGTTTTATATATTTGTAATGGAAATCCACAAATGTCTATATTTAAAATAATTTGCAGTTTTCATTTAAAACAAATATGTATATTGTGATATTTATTCACAAACTGTTGAATCTGCATTCACAAACTGCTCTGCATTTGTGTGTGAATCTTTTTGAGACTCCCCTGACGTGTCTCGATCCACAAATGCGTTTTTTTCAACAGGGAAGTATCTGTAGCCAATCAGATGTCTTCCTCCTTTCAGCCAATCACAAGAACGCTACTTTTCAGCCAATCGTATGAACGCGTTCGCACAGCTTGACCGACACATTGGACTGAGGAAACAAAGTTGTCCACCTGGTTATCTGCAAAGTGTAAATGAAACATTATCCGGGTTTTCTTTGCTCTCTCTAGTTGGGAGGTTTGCTGAGATAGGAGGAGAATTGTATGAAATGTGTAACCACCGCCAGAGCCAGCGGGGTAACCCGGTCTCTAACGCCGCCAGTGCTATCAGGGCTAACACTGGATCCACCACCGCTAGTGCCGCTAGTACCCACCCTCCCCTGCCGCCAAAAGTGTGCGCCATCACGGCCACTGGTGTTATGTACACACCGCCAACCATCTCCATCCCACCGCCCGTGCAGCCATCACGGCCACTAACGTTAACCGTCAACCCTCTCCATCCTGCCGACAGCAGGTGCGGTCATCTCCGCCTCTGGAATTAGGCTACGTGCCCGCCAGAGAGCAGAAGTGTGTGCCTATATTTCACATCATGCATCCAGCCTTGCTCATGTAATGACAGTAAATGTTATTGCATGTAATTATGACATTATTTGGCTTCATTCACTGAGTGGAGTCCATATGAGAACACAATGAATATCACAGGTATTTTTTTATATCACCAACATAGCAGTGACAAGGAAATACATGACTGGGGTTTACATTTGTGTGTAAAATTAGCGCCATGAGGGTTTTTTTTTCGCCACGGACATCAGATGCTTATACAGAAAGAGGCTGTTATCATTTCTGTGAGAATGCAGCATACATGTTTCAGTGATTTCAAAACTAAAGGTACTTCACAGCTCCTATTGTCCCTCACAGTGCCACTCCTGCTGATGCTCTTAGATGAAGTGAGTGACCTGCGGCCAGACTTCACTTCACCAGGGAGTCCTTTGGGGGTCTGATGGCTGCCCTCAGCACTCAAAGGGACCATGGCTGGGGGCCCACCATAGAGGCCCTGGTCTTCCTCTTCTGGCTGGCCAGCAGGACCTCTTACAGAGTTGTTGCCCAAGCCTTCGCCATACCAAGGGTGACTGTTCATTGCATGGTGCACTGCACCAGCCGGAAGGTTCTGGCACTCGTCCCACTGGTGGTCTGCCTTCCATCAGTGGAGGACCTTCCTCACCTGGGTGCAGGTTTCACCAGGTTGGCCTTCAACAAGGCTGTTTGAAGCATCGATGGCTGCCATGTGAGGGTTAAACCACCAGCCCAGCATGCAGCCTGTTACCTGAACAGGAAACTTTTTTATTCTGTTCAGTTTCAGGCGGTTTGTGATCACACAGCCAAGTTTCTGGATGTTTTTGTGGGCTTCCCAGGGTCTGCACATGATGCCAGGGTGCTGAAGCACAGCCCCATTTACCTCCAGCAGAAGTATCCTCTGCCGGGCTTCTGCATCCTCGGTGATGGTGGCTACCCGGCCTCAGGCAGCCCATGGCCCTCACCACGCCCAACCGTCAGCCTCTCCAGAACCAGCTCCAGGCACGGTTCAGTGGTCACCTGTCAAGAGCCAGATGTGAGGTGGAGAGGTCCTTCGGCATCCTGAAGACCAGGTGGAGGTCCATATTTGTCAAGGCCCTAGAGGTGGATGTTGACTTTGTGCCTGAGGTCATCGCCTGCTGCGTTGTGCTACACATCTGCCTCAGCAACGGGGACCTGCTGGAGCCAGAGGCCGATGACGTGGAAGACCCAGCAGAGGACTTCCAAGAGCCACCACCTCCAGGAACCATCTGTGGAGCAGAGGACAGGCACATGTCCTCTGCTCCACAATGTGAAGCACATGTTTAATTGTATTGTGCCATGTAAATATAATGTATAGATGTAAATATGCTTATAAATCTGTAAATACACCAAAATTAATGTAATATTTATAGTTCATTGTATACAGACCAAAACTAATATCAAGTAAATAGTTCACTGTATGTTGAATACTTTGCTCCCTGTCTACAGGAAGGCGGAATGCAATATTGTTAGTCAAAATTAAGTTATTAGTTAATGGAAACCACATTTGCAAAGATTTTTTCATTCAGATGTTTGAATTTCATTTATTTTATGCAGAAATGTATTATTTAACAGTCTAGATAGGACATCAAGCATCTGTTTTTGTGATTTAGCATAGATGTGAAATAATTACCTTGTCATTTATAACGTTGGTATCCTTTTTATTATCCAGGGACAACTGAGGAGACCCGGGCCCTCATTCAGTGGTGGGAGGCCAATGAAGGCCTGAGTAATGATGTGTCTTCTTTCTTATTCTACGTTTAGGGGCATTATAAAGACGTTTTATGGCAATATATATATATATGTATATATATATATATGAGGTTGATTTATATTCTCCTGTTTTGCCAGGGACTTTGTGACAACTTCTGGTCTGCCAAGAAGAAGTGGTCCAATTTAAAGGCTAAATACAAGGTAATAACCTGCCTCTGTTTGTAATGGTTAAACCTATCCTGATACTGTCCTGTTAAAGAAGTTCAGTTTGCAAAAGCCATATATTAAATCTAACAAAAGAAAAATGAATGTTCAGTGTAGATGATGCATAGAAGACTGTATATATAAATACAGTATCAGCTAGAAGTTGTTTTTTTGTCTCAGGAGCTTAGGGACCCACCAACAGGCAGGGCGGTAGAGACTGGAGGTGTGACTGCTGCCACCTGGCAGTGGAATGCAGATATGGATGAAGCACTCGATCAGTTCGCCCCTGGTTGTTTCATCCAGTCTGACTGCCACTACAGGTGGCTGTCAGTACACCGGCCTCTACCCCAGCCCAAGAGGTAACCAGAGCCAGGCGGCCAGGGAGGAAGAGGGCCAGGGAGGAGAACCTGATGGAATTTTTGAGGGAGCAGCTGGAGAGGGATGAGGAGAGGGAGAGGAGGACTATGGAGAGAGAGGAGGAGAGAGAGAGAGAGAGAGAAAGAGAGCAGAGAGGGTGGAGCGTTTTTTGTTTTTGTTTTGAAAAAGTTGTAAATTAATAAAATGTGAATAAATGTAGTTCATATATATATATATATATATATATATATATATATATATATATATATATATATATATATATATATATATATATATATATATATATATATATGTATATGTATATGTATATATATATATATATGTATATGTATATGTAGATATATATATATATATATATATATATATATATATATATATATATATATATATACACACATGTAAGGAGTGGACTGGGAACTGAAGGTGAATTGTTCAACTTTATTTAATGGGATCTGACAGCAGGAAGCTTCAAGTCATTTATGAAAGGTGAATTTCAATAAATATTTGGTGAGCAATTAATTCAACGTCAAAGACAGTGAAAATATGTCTTAAGTAGAAAGTACACTGAACCACAGGTAGAAAAGATCTATGGACTTCAAAACTACTTTTTTTAAATAACACATACACTTTAGAAAGTGATTCAGAAAATAACTTAAGCTTGCAGGCCATGCAAAATATTAAAAAAGGAAAATTTATAAATAGTACATAGATTATCTAAAAACAATTTAAAAAAAAGAAAAACACTTATCTCTGTAGCCATGTCAAAACAAATTTTAAAAAGGCAACTGTTGAGTGTAAATGATCAATTCTGTTTGATTTCAAGCACAATCTTATTTACACATTTGCCTTCTATCACGGCCTTGTGTCAGTCTAATTAAGCAACAATTTTAAATTTTTGTAAACCTTTATCAATGTTAAATCTTTCTAAACAGTTATTGAGTGTTTAAGAGCACTTAGAAACATTACACATATGTCAAACATTCAACATTATCCTGAGGGGCTGTAGATGTAAATCCCTTCAGGAGGGGCTAATGTGTCACCATGTTGGTCACTGGAAGACTTCTGTCATAATTCCTGATAAAATAGTATTGTAAGTGTAATCCGGATTTTTTTAATCTACATTTCCTTGTTGGCAATTATCAGTTTAAGAAGATGAAAATATGATCACCTTGCTTCTCCAAGGCAGTCTGAGTCACCATAATAATATGTGATCTCCTCTCCTGGGTTAATGTTAGCGTGGCAAACAGACAGAGATGGGGCTTTCCTTGCATATTTAGATACTTCATTTTGGCATTTGGGTTGAGATGGTCATCACTGACTAGCCTTCCGATTGATCCATCTTCTTTTGCTGCATCAATGCTTCAAAAGGAAAATATGTGATTAATATTATATACATGAATGGGCACATTTCCTGATTCAAGAAACCGTTTGGGTTTGGACAATCAAAAGAAATGTCACACTTCTCTATGATTAAACTTAACATGGACTTTTAGCACGCACCACCACAGTTTCCCATCAAAGTGAAACTCGAACAAGAATGCCTTCAGGTTTTTGTGGTAAACTCGCCGTCTCCTCTCACATTCTTGTTTGCTGATAAGTTCACCACGATACTCCATCAGGAAGTCTCCTTTTTCAAATGAAGTGCAAGCTAAGACACCCCGCCCTAATAAAGACATAAATAACAACGATAAAATTCAAGATGGATAATAAACTTTTGACTAATTCCCATTTTTAGATTTAGCATACCCTTAAAAGAACTGATGCATTTGACATCAAGTCCCTCTTTGTCTTTTCCAGAGTCAATGTAAAACTCTGCTTCCTCTTTACGGTTTAAACGCCTCCGCCTTGGCATTTTCCTTACGAGAGTCAACAGTCTATTTGCCAAACACAGAGTCATGGTGATCACAAGACAGGTAGCAACAGACATGACTGTAAGAGCTCACAAAAAAACAGGAATTTAAATTTGACATCCCGACAGACCTGTAAACTGAGCACATTACGTTACATTAGCATTATGAGACCATGCACAACTTTTCATATTTAAGTTTTAATTTCCTTCATAATTTAACACAAGTTTTGGTATTAGGTATTTATTTAAGGTTCAGTACTTTTCTAAATATAAAGGTGTAAATGTCCCTTGATCGACATCCAGTAGAAATGTACAGGCAAAATAAAACACTTAATATTAAAACCAGTCTGTGGTATTAATTGTAAAAGGGCCAGCAGCTCTCAATATCTAACACTGACACAGCTGTTGTCATTTTCTAAGTTCACATGATGAATATACCGGTCTTTTAACTCTACAGAAATAAACACTGATGAATAGCCAAAATGAATTGGACATTTATTTAGTGCAACTTTACAGTTTGTGTCTACCATGAAAGATAAACAGGAAAAATATGTCACCTTATTAAAACCATTTTAATAGGTAATGTTTAACTCTTTATTCTCCAAGGGTTTAAATTAGGTACATGCTTGAAAAAGATGTTCCTAGAATGTACAGACTGCACACCTGCAGCACCAGGTAAAGTTAAATCTGCTGCTCTTCAGCTGTCCGTGAAGTTTGTCTCATATCAACTTCTGCAAAGTTATTCTACGTCTGAACAGGTTCATCCTCAGTGCACGATGAGTAAACAAAAATAGTTCATCACCACAAGAGTCAAAACCACCTTCATCTTTTTACCTTCATCTTCATTGTTCTCCTACCTGACGCAGCTAATCTGGGGATCACAGCACGCAGGGGGCGGAATAACACAGAGCTGAAGCACTCCGGGCAATATAGTGCCAATTAGAGGCTTGAAGCACCGTGTCTCCACGAGACCATGAGTCCAAACAAGCACTGTGTCCTGGCCCACTTTCGAAACTTTACTTTTTTAAACAAAAGAAACTTATAAAACTCGCTCATTTACACCTGTTCTCTGTACCTAGCTACGCCGTAGTTCCGGTGTCATGGTTTAACTGGTGTTGGATTAATTGATGACATCACTTCAACTGTGGATTGCATCTAGCATCACCAGTTAATCTAATCCCAGTTAAACCATGACCAAGGCAGAGAAAATCGCAGTAGACAGCCAGGATGAGTAAATAGTACTTCATAAAGCCAGATTACAACATAAATAAGCTTCAAACGTTTCTGTTGATGTGAAATATGAACATACAGCTTAATGCTCGATGCCGTGTGCTTCACTCTTTATCATCTTTTTAGACCTGAAGCAGGCTCAGAGGAAAGCAGGGGTCACTTAGTTACTGAACCTTGAATAAACAACCTACACCAGCTCAAAACTGTTTGTTTTTATTAAAAATATACATAATATAAAGTAGAAAAAGTAAATATATTATTACCATGTGCTGTGCAGAAGGCCGTCGACTTTGCGTCTAAGTTCCACGAGTCACGCCCACATGACCGCGCCGTCTTACATGTGTGTACGTTTCTGTGTGTGTGTGTGTGTGTGTGTGTGTGTGTGTGTGTGTGTGTGTGTGTGTGTGTGTGTGTGTGTGTGTGTGTGTGTGTGTGTGTGTGTGTGTGTGCCTGCCTGCCTGCCTGCCTCACAGTTTAGTCTTTCATTCCTAATGATGATGTTCGTCGTTTGAAATTGTGATTAAACTTTTGTTTTATTTTTATTTTTCTTTGATTGAAAGAAATAGGCTCTGAGAAATATCATACTGAGTGGTAATTAGGGGCCCTTGGTCATTTTTTTTAACTTGTATGTGTTTAATATAGGAATGTGCTAGTTTTCATCAATAAAACGTCACGGTTAGCTATTTTTACAATGTTTATCTAGTTACCTCATCTTGATCTGACCAGTTTTGTAGGATGATGCGATGATTGATAGAATTTATTTTGTGTTTGTAGGCATCAAGAAAGATCGCCTCTGCAATATCGCCAAGTACTGGATGCAGAATGGGGTGCCAATGCCAGAACGTCGTGGTGGTGCTCGGAAACCTGAAGAACGAGCAGCAAAGAAGGAGGCCGTGAGAGACCACATAAAAACGTTTTCTTGCAGAGCCAGCCATTATGCTCGCCGTGGTGCACCTGGCAGAAAGTACCTCCCTGCAGATCTAAATGTAAAAAAGATGCATGAACTGTTCCTCCACCAGAATGAGGAGCAGATCTCCTATGCTTTATATTACAGCATATTCATGTATGACTTTAACTTAGGTTTTGGACATCCATCAAAAGATGTGTGTAGCACCTGCGTAAAGTTCCGACTCAGACTGAAAGACCCAGAAATCTCAGATGAGAAGCGCAGGGAATCTGCCCTGTTTATGTTGCATAGGCGCAAAGGATGCAAATTCTATGACCTTCTAAATGCTGTGGATGAATCTTTCACAATTTCATTTGACATGATGCAGAATATGGTGCTGCCAAAGTCAACCATTGCACAGACTTACTATTCAAGACAGTTGTACCAGTATGTTTTTGGTGTTGTTCGCTATCGTGGTCGTGGTCAGAATCAGAGAAAAGAGGACATTCATATCTACACATGGTTAGAGAATGAGAACAAGAAAGACAGCAACATGGTGGCGTCAGCTTTGCAACATTATTTAGGTAGTGTTGCTTGCAATGAACTCTGCGAGTATAAAGATCTAAGACTTTTCTCAGATTCTTGCTATGGGCAAAATAAAAATCTTAGTGTGCTGGCCATGCTTTTTGCCCTAAGAAAGCGCAAGTTCAAAGAGTTAAGGATAGAGTATACCTTTCCTGTCCGTGGCCATAGTTTCATGCCCCCTGATCGCGTCTTTGGACGTTTGGAGCAGGAGATTAAAAAAAAGAACACTATACTGCTACCATCTGAGTATCTGGAGGTTGTGCAGAAACATGGAAATGTCCATGTTTATGGAGAAGACTGGCAATGCTATGACTTCAAAGCTGCAGCAGTTAAACACTGTACCTCTTCTCGCTCATTTAAAATCAGTGATGCCAAGGTATTGGAAATCAATGGTGACAAGGTGGGCTTTAAGCCAATGTACAGTGGTGATTTCTGTTACCATACTCTTCTGAAGCGTGGTAAGAGGTGGGACACCTTAAAACCAGCACTTGCTCCACAGGTCAACTGTGTACAGAAGGCAAAAAAGGATGATGTCTTAAAACTGCTGGGAGAGCTTGGGGTTAGTGAAACAGTCCGTGCATTTTATGAGGATGCCTTGGCTAAAGCAGGACATGTTGGCTGACAGGACTTAGAGGACAGCAGTGATAAGGAGGAATAAAAAGACTGTACTTAAAGCTATGGTCTACGATTTGGAAGCTTTGTACATATTAATAACACCGTTTATAAGGCTGTTATGGTCCTATGGTCCTATCTACACAGTATAAAGACCAAAAAGAATGAAAAAAATCCATTCAGTATATCCGCTGAAAAGCTGCATACTAGCTGACCAATCAAGCCTAAGAACCTGCAACTATTAATTGGTCCGTGAGTTAGTCCATGAGTCCATCCAATCCTCGTCTCCCTCACTACGCAGTACGCAGCATCTTGCCCATGGTCCCGCCTCCTCCCCTCTACCTCCGGTGAGCAGCTAGCAGCGTTAGCTACTGAACTATCATGGAGCCAGAAAAGCCTAGCGCCGAACCCGAATCCGCCTCCCTCTCGCAAGACAGTCTGGCTGCAGACCACCCTTCTCCTCTCCCTCTCCCTCGTCTCCCTCACTACGCAGCACGCAGCATCTTGCCCATGGTCCCGCCTCCTCCCTCTACCTCCGGTGAGCAGCTAGCAGCGTTAGCTACTGAACTATCATGGAGCCGGAAAGCCTAGCGCCGAACCTGAATCCGCCTCCCTCTCCGGGCCCAACGGAGCTCTGCCCGCTGGTGGAGGGAGGGTGGAGGCCTGTTAGCGGCTAACGGCTAACGAATAGCCTCAGCCGGCCGTCAGACCTTCAGCATCGGCCGTTTCCCCTGGTTGATCAGGTAATGGCTTTGTTTACTACAGTGTGAGATGTCTGCTGAATAACTCTGGTTAGTCTGTGCCTGTACGGGCTAATAACTTGTAGGGGAGCGGGTTAGCCTGTTAGCCGCTAATCGTTTGCACTGTAAGCTGAGCTGGGGAGGACAGGCTGAGAAAGATAAATCCTCCCCCACACTCGGCTCCGCTCTGGCGGCGCCAGACCCGCATTGCCGCCGGTCCAATTGAAATGGCTACTGCTGTGTGTTATAAGGGAGATGTCTGTCGTGTTTGATACTTTCAGGTGAGCTGAGCTGTTTTTGATTGAGTTTGCTGCTGATATATTGTGCTAGTCGCTCGTAGCTCTGTCCGAGGGGGCTATATGAGGCGTCACGAGCTGGGGGCGGGATCTTGGAACACGGAGGGGAGAGGTGAGGGAAGGGGGGCAGGCTGCGTTTCAAATCGTAGACCACAGCTTTAAATGCCTTTTCACCACTATTATTACAAAATGAAGTAATAGTATTAATTTGTGCTGAACTTACTAAAAAGTACTTTGTGGATTTTCTCAGTCATCCAGATCAGATAAATCTCAAACAAGCATAAATCATGTCAACTGGACCAAACTTGAGTGAGTAGAAACAATTTGCCTCTCATCCAAGAAGTTTCATCAGTTCTAAAGAGTCTGGTGGGGAGTGCTAGATATTTATACACCAGGAGGCTGGTGGCAAAGAAAAAGTGGTCATGTGACCTGAAACCAAGACTCTTCAGGTGTTAATGTGAGTCATTAGCCTTGCTGAGGTCGTTCCCCTCTCGGCCCTCTTACGAGAGTCGCTAGGGTCACCTGGCTGCAGGTGTGAAACATGGATGCACCTCCTAGGGAGGGCTCCAAAGACAGCATTGTTGGTGGGAGACAAGTGGTGTCTGAGGCCTCCTCCTCTGTCCAAAGATGGCCGTTCTACTTTGACATGAATGGCCTCCTTTACCCCTCTCTCCAACCATCTGTCCTCTCTGGCTAGAATGCGCACCTTGTGGTCATCCAGGGAACGCCCCTTCTCCTGGAGGTGGACGTGAACTGCTGAGTCCTGGCCTGTGGTCGTGCCCTTCTGTGGTGAGACATGCGTTTATGTAATGGTTTTTTAGTCTCTCCAATGTACAGGTCAGAGCATTCCTCATTGCACTGCACTGGGTACACCACATTGCTTTGTTTCTCCCTTGGAATTTTGTCCTTGGGATGGACAAGTTTCTGCCTCAGAGTGTTGCTGGGCTTGAAGTGTACGGGGATCTGGTGAGTGTTAAAGATCCTCCTGAGTTTCTCTGAAACTCCTGCCACATAGGGTATGACAATATTGTTTCTCCTCTTGTGGACCTTGTCTTTCCTGTCCTCCTGGTTATGTTTGTGTTTGCTTATTTTACCAACTGAAGCAAATGGAATATTTTTATGCTCTGTGTTTTAGAGTACAGATTATCCACAGATACTGAGGATGACACACTCTTCACAGACGGAGGTCTGCTTGGTACCTAATGAAGATAGTCCTGCTTCTGTCACAGATACTGAGGATGAAAGACACTCTTCACAGACGGAGGTCTGCTTGGTACCTACTAAAGATAGTCCTACATCTGTCACAGATACTGAGGATTACATACACTCTTCACAGATGGAGATCTGGTTGGTACCTTATGAAGATAGTCCTACCAGTAGTGATTGCTCTAAGACGGCAAGGGAAGCTCAGCTTCCCCTAAAATGTCCCCCAAAAAGGCGTGATATGTTCTGCTGTGTGTACATTTCATTGACTATATATGCGCTAGAATACCTTCATCTTTTGTTCAGAATCAGCTACTTATCACAGGTAACTGACGCGACTTCCTTCTCATTCATCCCCGCAGCGTCTCAGCGTTTTAACACAGCCGGACCATAATACATCCATGAGTCGGACGCTGAGCGTCTCCTGGCATCAACAGGAAACAGTAGAGTGGGTTGTTCCACGGTGAAAACTGGACGGTCATTGGATAAACGCTGGGCTTTGTCCCGCCCATTGGATGCTCAGCGTCTCTGGGGGTCTATGAGGCAGTGGGCTGGCCTGGACGCTCAGCGTCTGCATGGTGATTGGATGATCTGTCTTAGGCTGAATTCTTTTTTGATTGACAGTGAAATGAGCCAATCAGCAATCTTGAAGGCTCACCCTTCACCGGGGCATTTTCGGAGTTTTACATTCAGTTGTTCTGGACTGATCCAGAGGCTTTATTGATCACAAGCGACTATATCTTTCTTAAAAACTACTAGCGCTGTGTTTGAAGATTCTCTCCTGTCAGTTTTACTTCTCACAAACTAGCAGCTGTAGCTGGGGATCTTCTCTCCCTCTCACTCACACTCACAGCCTGTCAAACAGTAGTCTCACGTAGCAGCTCCAGCTGCTAGCAAGCTGCACATCATGGCAGATAGTATGAATGTTGTCAACCGGATTTTGGCGAAGTCATTTTATAGTCTTCCTTAGGAAGAGAAAATTAGAGTTTAAAGGCAGGGCTGGTCAACTCCTAAGATTGTTTTAGTGCAAAAGGTGGGGAAAAGTAACAGGTCTTTTCAGCATTCCTGGTATGACAAGGTGAGCTGGGTCACTGGCAGTGTTGTCACAAATAAAATGTGTTGTCTGGTCAAAAGTGAGTTTTGGGGAATAAAATCCCTGGAAAAGACACCTAGTTGGTACAACAGGGTCACAGATCATTTACATAAATAAATACATTTTTGATGTAGGCCAGAAAAAAAATGAGCTTCCCCTCCCTGACTGACCAGCAGCCGCCACTGAGTCCTACATATGTCACAGATACGGAGGATAACTGAAACTCTTCACAGATGGAGATCTGCTTGGTAACTTATGAAGACAGTCCTAAATCTGTCCCAGATACTGAGGACAGAAATTCTACACAGACGGGAGATCTGCTTCGTACCTAATGAAGATAGTCCTACATCAGTCACAGATACTGAAGACAGACCTTCCTCATAGATGTAGATCTGCTTTGTACCTAATGAAGATAGTCCTCCATCTGTCACAGATACTGAGGACAGACACTCTTCACAAATGGAGATCTGCTTGGTACCTACTTAAGATAGTCCTACATCTGTCTCATATACTGAGGATGACAGACACTCTTCGCAGATGGAGATCTGCTTGGTACCTAATGAAGATAGTCCTACATCAGTCACAGATACTGAGGACAGACATTCTTCACAGACGGAGATCTGCTTCGTACCTAATGAAGATAGTCCTACATCAGTCACAGATACTGAGGACAGACACTCTTCACAGATGGAGGTCTGCTTGGTACCTAACAAAGTTAGTCCTACATCTGTCACAGATACTGAGGACAGACACTCTTCACAGACGGGAGATCTGCTTCGTACCTAATGAAGATAGTCCTACATCAGTCACAGATACTGAGGACAGACACTCTTCACAGATGGAGGTCTGCTTGGTACCTAACAAAGTTAGTCCTACATCTGTCACAGATACTGAGGACTGACATTCTTCACAGACGGAGATCGGCTTGGTAACTTACTGTGGCAGGCAAAGGGTTTGTAATAAGTCAGTTACACTGTACACCTGAATATCTTTTGTCTGTTGCTCAACAACGCCACCCTGGGAGTTTCACCCAGGGAATTATTGTACCTCAGTCAAGACACACAGGTTCGTTAATACTCAGGCTGAGACGTGGTTCAAGTTTTAAAACAACTTTTATTAAACAATTTTATTAAAAAAAAAACACAAGAAAAATCATTCTAACTGGGGGAGGAGAAGCCCAATCAGGAGCTGAGGCTTACTGGGTGGAAAGGCTAGTAACAGGGAGTGAGCCACCAAAACAAAATTAATCAACTAAAAAATCACCCACACACACACTCGACCTGAAGTGAATAACCCGTATCCCAGGGAACCACAGCACACGAAACAGGAAGGGGGACACCACCACCCAATCACCAGCACCACCACCACCACTGGCCTTCAGCCCTGAAAGGGGGGAGAACACAAATTAGTGGGTTGCAACAACAGAAACCCAAAGGAAAAGTAACAAAATTGAACAAATCAGTTATCTTTAACTCAAGAAATAATAAACTTAGAAAACTAATACCATAAACATAACTGTTCAATTAAAGCCAATTACTTACAAAACAAGCCCCACAGTATATATATATAATGTAATTTAAATGTCCCATAAATTAAACCAAACAATCAGGGTAAACAAATCAACGAAATCAAATAAACTATAGAAATAAATGTACACAATTAACTCAAATTAATCTAAATTGTAACCCACACTCACTCATACCCAAACTGTAAAACCTGATTTAAAAGAGTTCGCCCTGCTTGCTATGTGAGGGGTGTTTAATGGCAGCGTGAGGACAGAGCTGCAGCAGGGCATCAGATGAGGCGACGCAGCCGCAGAGCGCCTGCAGAAACAAAGCTGCAGCAGCGAGGATAAAGCAGCTTAAATTGAGAGAGTGCTCTACCATGTCGATCAATCTGGCACTGTAGGGCGTTACCACGTTTTGCATATAGGTAAGCCAGGATGAAGACGAACAAATATCCTAAGCTTACACAATGGCTAACATGGTATCGGAGGCTGACCAGGAGTTGATTATTGGCTGTATGGGGGCCCCTTCTCAGGACACAATTTCTGTGAGGACATCATGAACAGGGGTCAAGTCAGTAGTCTGCGATCCCTTAAACTGGATCTGGGTGATGGTGCTAGGTGCTAACTGTAGGGCATGCTTGCTGACGAAGTCTGGAAGTTCAACGACAGCTTCGAATTGTTCTGGGTTCAGGTAATAGAGTACGATGTCGTCAACGTGGATGATTGCATTCGATGGGACCTCAACCCACATTGTCTGGTCCAATAAAGGAACGCGGGTGGTGGCATCATGCTGGTCATGGGTCAACACGGCAAATTCTGATGGAGTATTAACTAACCAGCGATGACCCACCACTTCCACGGTTGTGGTAGTGACCTGAGTAGGGCACGGATTTTCTGGCAACATGGGTGTTAGGCCGCAAATGCCATTGGTACTGTCGCGTACAAAGGGCTTGCTAAGACAAAGGAAGTGGCTTTCCTTAGTCAGCGTGCACATTGGAAGGTTTGGGGCCAAGTATAATTCAGGGTTGTTGTCATGGTAGGCAATCACTGATGGGATGTTAATTTTTACATGAGTGTCCCCATGCCAAAATCCAACATTGACGACATCCTTGAGCCGATAGATGCTTTCTGATGCCACGATTGGCAAGTTTAAAAGAAATGCCATTTCTCGCCCTTCAGGGTTAACAAAGATTGGGACAGCACTTCCCAATGTGTGGGCCAAGTGATCCAGAAGAGGGCTAATGGTCTCATGAGTAGCCGTGCTGATAAGATCCTGTACTAGAGACAGTGGAGCTAAGTAAAGTGGAATTTTGCCAATTGCAAGACTGTCGATGGAGGACCCAACTTCTTGAGGCATATCCGACAGGAGCATGTTAAGAAGAAGTGTGTAGCATAGTCAGCTTGAACAACCATCAGCAGTGAATTAACTGCGCTTAAAGTCTTGTTCAAAACATCACTATGGGTGTTGACGACGAGAACGGTGCCTTTAACGGTCTGTCTGATCATCTGTAATTCTCTCTGTTGCTGGCTAATTTGGGATCTAATGTGGGGAATTTCTGCTTCTAGCTCTCCCACATGGCGTTTAATAGTGGTCAGACTAACGGTGTTGTACGAGGAGAGACCCAAACTAAAAAGGGAGCCAGCAACTGAGGCTGCAGTGAGTAGTGCTCCAATGAACTGCTTGGATCTTTAATTTGGACTACTTAGCTCTGACTGGGTGATCGTAAATTTCTGTAGCTGCTCCAGCATGTGGGTGATGTCTGCCTCAACGTGACTCAGAACCTCTCTGCTCCACTGCACTCCGGCCCAACTGGTCAGTTTGTCAGTTGAGAGGGCGCTCTTCAGGTACACTTCACGGGGATTCAACCTGACAAACACTTTCTGTGTGTGCAGGCGGCAGTTGGTAATCAATAATCCGGGTTGTTCCTTGAGGACAATCCCGGAATCCGGTCCTGGCACTAGGGTCTCTGGGGCAGTCTGGTTGGCCATTAGGCCAAGACCCAGGAGGGTAAGCAGCCACATCATCCTGATGAAGAGTGTGGACATGGTTAGGATGGTGTTGACACTGTGCTTTGGTTTTACCGTACACTTTTATCAGCAGTTAACCAATGTTATTACTTCACAGTCTCTAGAAAATGGCAACAACTATGTCAACAGATCACAATACAAAGGCAGGAGTCAAAGTTAAAGATTAAACAAACGTTTATGGTATTCACACTATCAGAAACAACAAAGTTAATTCTATCTTCAAAAGCAGAATCCTTCAGAGTGTTGAAATGTTGGGTTTACAACAATTTCTTTAAGTTCTAACTGGGACGTTTTGGATCCCGACAAGTCCCATGGGATTCTGATAAGGCTTGATCTGATTGCGGTGGACCCACTTAAGGGTTGGTGGTTTGTTTCTTTTAGCGATCTTGACTTGGTACACCACAGGTGAGAGTTTTTCTGTGATTACATATGGCCCAGCCCACCAAGATAGGAATTTTCTGAGCCTTTGTCTTCAGTGGGTTGGGTGTAAAGGTAATACCACACCTTGTCCCCCACTTGAAGTTCATCCTGAGAGGCCTTTTGGTCATAGTAGGCCTTGCGGCCCTTTGTGCTTTTGTTGAGATGTTGTTGTGCGAAAGCAAAAGTAGCCTTGAGATGTTGGTGGAGATCAGTCATGTACTCATGCGTAGTATATGCGGTGGCGATGTTGGCTTCACCTGGCTGGTAAAGCAGGTGTAGCGGCAGTGTCATCTGCCTGCCCGTAATGAGTTCGAAAGGCGAGAAGCCAGTGGCTTCATGTGGCGTTGCTCTGATGGCCATAAAGACCAGGGGGAGTTTAACATCCCAATCTTTGTGGTTGATTGACACGTACTTCTTTAATATTGTCACCACCGTTCGATTGGCACGTTCTACCTGGCCTGAAGCTTGAGGATGGAAGCTGACGTGAGAGTTAGCCTTAACGCCTAGCAACTGCCACACCTGTTGCATGACCTAAGAGGTGAAATGTGTGCCTCTGTCAGAGTTGACATGGCTTGGCAGTTCGAATCGCGAAAACACATGTTTCATTAAGAGATATGCCGTGGTCTGAGCTGTGTCGTTTGGGGCCGGCAGGCATTCTATCCATTTGTTGAATGTGCAGACAACCGTAAGGAAATACTTATTTCCTCTTGTGGACCTGGTTAGGGGTCCAACCCAGTCAATCTGGAGATCTGACCAAGGAAAGGAGACACCTCTTCGTTGTAGGGGTGCTCAATACAGTGGGTTTGATGACTGAAATTGACAACAGACCAGACAGCCTTTTATGTAGTCTGCCACATCCTGTTGCATGTGTGGCCAATAGGCCACTTGTTGCAGTGTGGTAAGTGAGTGTGGCTGTACTTCCTCTGTGTCCTGCACTTAGGGAGTCAAAGGCATACATCAGCATAACCCCCCTGTGGCTCCGAGGAACAACAAAAGCAGGCCACGGGTGTGAGTCACAGACAAAAACAAGGAGGCCCTTTACGAGTTGAAGGGAAGAGCGGACACGATAAAGATGCTTGAAACCTGGGACAGAGTCCAGGTCTGCAAGGGTCGAGGAGGGATCAGCCGCACTCGAATGAAGTTCAATCATTTTAGTGATGGCAGGGTCCGAAGATTGGAGGGTTACAAGGTCTGAGTCCTTGCAAGCAGGCGTTTCCGAGCCACAAGATGGAGGTGGTGGGGAGGCGGAGGTTGCGGTGGAGGTGGAGTTGGGGACAGATGCTTTCTGTGATCGGGTAACTGCGCAGACAGTCGGATCAGTTTGGCTGATCATGGGGTCAGGGTTGAAGTGCCAAGGTGTGCCTGAAAAGGCACCATGTTTGGCAAGTAAATCAGCCTGGTCATGAAGGATTTTATCTTGACCCAGGACGCGTGAATGACCCCTGACCTTTTTCCAATAAACGTGCAAGTCATGTTCAGTAGTCAGTTTGTCACATGCCAAGAAAAAAATCTTTGTGTTTGACCTGTTTGTTGTTTGAAGATAAGAAACCATTGCGTTTCCAGGTGGGAAGGTGACATCGGAAACTGAGGCGTGCATAGTTCGAGTCTGCGCAGATTACCAGAGTTTGGATATTGCTTTGCACTGCCAACTGCAAGGTGATAAGGATGCCCGCTATTTCAGCATACTGAGAGGATTGGACTCCCAGTTTAAAGCTGAGGGGCTCACGTGGCGTGTCATTGACCCACACAATGCCAACTCCTGTTGCGTGTACAACAGTGTTGTGGTGAAATGAACATCCATCCACATATGCTGTAATCATATCTTTACAGATATTAAATAATGGTGTTGTGACGGTTCAGGGATCGTTGGTTTCGAGGAGAGTGGGAACTGGTGCTAGGTTATCATCTGCACATTTCTGGCAGGCAGCCAGGTCCATGCCCAGAGGCGATTTTCGGTTTTGTGCATAACGCAACTCCACATTAAAGCTTTGGAGAGCCATGAGCCAAGAGGCATTGGTGACCACGCCTTCTCTAATGCGTTGGCTGTTAAGGAAAGTCACCGGTTGGTGATTAGTCTCAATGATCACCTTTTGGCCTCCAAGGTAGTTGAAGTGTTTGACAGCCCAAACTGTGGCTAGCAGAGCCTTCTCACAGTTGGTGTATTTCAGCTCTGGGGCCAATAAGGTCTTGCTGGCGTATGCCACGACTCTTTTGTCTGAGTCATGTATTTGAAATAGTCCAGCACTCAAGCAATGACTGGAGAAACCTATTTCAAGGTGAAATTCTTAACCACAATCTGGGTAAGCAAGACATGGGGCGGTGCTAAGCCTAGCTTTCAGGCTTTGCATGGCATTTTCTTTATTAGGTACCAAGCAAATCTCCATCTGTGAAGAGTGTCAATCATCCTCAGAATCTGTGACAGATGATTGTATGTATAGCCGCATGTCATCATTCAACCGCTGGCTATCGAGGTGGTGTCCAGCAAATGATGTGGGCTTCATTGACAATTGGTCAACCTTCTGGAGAAAACCTGGCCTGATAGGAAGAGATGGCATCCATCCTACTCTGGCTGGTGCATCTCTCCTATCAAAAAACAGCTCACTTAGATATTAACACAACAACAAATAAAAGAGGTGTCAACCATAGAAATCTTATTAAAATAAAACCTTCAAATGTAGAGGCTTCAAAACATCAGAGAATCAGATGTAGTTTCTTAAATATTAGATCACTGAGATCCAAATCTTTACTGGTGAACGACCTTATATCAGAAAATCACATTCTGTTTAACTGACACCAGTGGTGATTGCTCTAAGACTGCAAGGGAAGCTCAGCTTCCCCTAAAATATCCCCCAAAAAAGTGGTGATATGCACTGCTGTGTGTACATTTCATTGACTAAATATGCCCTAGAATAACTTCATCTTTTGTTCTGAATCAGCAACTTATCACAGGTGACTGGCGCGACTTCCTTCTCATTCATCCCCGCAGCGTCTCAGCGCTACAGTCGGAGTCGGACGCTGAGCGTCTTCAGACTTTAGCAGAAAAGCCGAGAGTGGGTTGGTCATTGGATAAACGCTGGGCTTTGTCCTGCCCATCTGACGCTCAGTGTCTCCGGGGGTCTATGAGGCAGTGGGCTGGCCTGGACGCTGAGCTTCTGCATGAAGATTGGATGATCTGTCTGTGGCCGGATCCCTTTTTGAATGACTGAAATGAGCCAATCAGCGATCTTGAAGTATCGCCCTTTACTGCAGCATTTTCAAAATTTTACATTCAGTTGTTCTGGATTGATCCGGAAGCTTTATCTTTCTTAAAAACGACTAGCGCTGTGTTTGATGATTCTTTCCTGCCACTTTTCTTTTCACCAACGAGCAGATGCGGATCTTCTCTCCCTTTCACTCACACTCACAGCCTGTCAATAGTCTCACGTAGCAGCTCCAGCTGCTAGCAAGCTGCACATAATGGCAGATAGTAGGAATGTTGTAGACCAGATTTTGGCGAAGCCATTTGATAGTCTTCCTTACAAAGAGAAAATTAGAGTTAAACAGCAGGGCAGATCAACTCTTTAGATTGATTTAGTTCAAAAGGTGGGAAAAGTAACAGGTCTTTTCAGCATTCCTGGTATGACAAGGTGAGCTGGCTCACTGGAAGTGCTGTCACAAAATGTGGTGTCTGGTCAAAAGTGAGTTTTGGGGAATAAAATCCCTGGAAAAGACACCAAACAGGGTCACAGATCATTTACATAAATAAACAAATATATGACGTAGGCCGGAAAAAAAATGAGCTTCCCCTCCTTGACTGACCAGCAGCCGCCACTGACACGTGGCTATGACAGGTGGAATATGTCAGTATAAATGAATCCATGGATTTGGATCATCATGAGATACCAAAGGACTCGAAAGGTTGATAGAACATTACAGTCGGCCTGATCTAAACAATTTCTTATCTGTTTTGGCTCCCCGTGCCTGGCCTTGAGCTAGAAATCTTTCTCCTCTCCTGGAATGTTATGTAAACAGAGGCTCGATCCTCCTCCCACCCTCCATCGTCCAGTAGACTTTGCGTAGACTTTGCTCTGGATCAGCTCTCTCTCAAGGCTGTACTGTCACACTGTGGGGTCTAAGCTCAGACAAGGTTGTGGGCTTTCTGTTCAACTCAACCCCCCCACTGACTTTTTCTGAGTGCGAGACCGGCCTCTTTTCTTCTCTTCCTCTCATTATGTCTCTTCCTTTCTATGAAAACGAGGTGGTTTGTATTGTAAAGAAAAAAAAAAGTTGCTCTGTACTTGTTACATGTGCAATGACAAAGTAATTGATAGATAAAATACCCATATACCTTAAGACACAGGCTGTGGTGGTGGTGTAGCAGCTATTTATCATTCCTATCTCCAAATCAGTCATAGACCAAAGGCTAATTAAACTACTTTTGAAAGCCTTACTCTAAATTTATCTCATGCTGATTCAAAAACCTGCCAGCGAGTCCTATTTGTGATAATTTAACGTCCTCCAGGCCCATATTCTGAATTCTTATCAGAATTCTCTGAGTTAATATCAAACTGGGTCCTTAGTGTAACCTGGGTGTGAAAAAGCCTTTGAATTATCTGCCTCTCGGCATGATCATATTTTTACGTCATGGCGTCACACATTACGTGCGCAGTACGTCACGCGGTCAGGTGACTGAGCGCAGCCACCTTCCTGCTCTTGCCGGGCTGGTAGGAGGCTTCTTGTAGCCACCCTTTCTTTCATTCTTTTTTCTCTTTGTCTTCAACCCCTCAGCTCACGCCCTTGCACTTGTCATGTTCCCAATTACCAACCAAACTGAACTGAACTTTATTTGCGCCTGGAGCAAACAGGTGTTTGTGCACACAGGACTTATGGACTACGGAGATTCATTAATTTTGTGCCTTGTTTATTGTTGTAATTTGCTTTTTCCTTGTTCCTTGTATGATGATCATCCAAAACAACTTCTCAGTCTCTTTCTCCGCTCCTAGAGTCAAATTAAGAATCTTCTGACCTAGCCTAACAATACATTTGTTAGTGTGACACAAATGCTACATTAGCTCTGATTAAATACTCATTGTAGGTGATTTTAATATCCATGTTGACAAAGAAAGTGAGAGTCTTAGCTCAGCTTTCATGTCATTAATAGACTCAGTTGGTTTTATTCAGTCTGTTAGTGAAGCTACCCATCATTTCAATCACTCTTGATTTGGTTCTAGCATATGGCCTTAATATTAATGAACTCAGTTTTTTCCTGAAAATGCTTTTTATCCGACCACTTCTTAGTAACTTTTAACATCTTACAGGATTTTTTGTTTTGTGATAAAACGGTGAACAGTAGACATCTGTCCAGTGGTGCTATGGCTAAACTTAAAGAGGCCATTCCTGCTGCCTTAAACACAATAAGCTAGCCAACCGATAACTATATTAGCTCTAGCCCCTTAACCTACACGTTGAGTAGTGCTGTCCAAATCTTCGTCAACCCCGAAGATTGAAAAAATTCTGCATTTGCATTTCTCCTAAACTTGCCAATTGGAGCATCAGAAAACATCTATCAGCTCAAGGATATCAATGTAGGATTGTGGCATGGGGGCACACGTCAAAATTAACACCCCGTCAGTGGTTGCCTATCATGACAACAACTCTAAATTGTACTTGGCCCCAAACCTCAGAATGTGCATGTGGACCAAGGAAATACACTACCTTTGTCCTAGTAAGCCCTTAGTATGCGACAGCACCAATGGCATTTGAGACCTGACACCCATGTTACCGGAGAATCGGTGTCCTACTAAGGTCGCATCCTGATCTCAGGTCACTACCACAACCGTGAAAGTGGTGGGTCATCGCTGGTTACTTAAAGCCCCATCCAGATTTGCTGTGTTGATCTATAACCAGCATGATACCACCACCCGAATTCCCTTATTGGATCAAACAATGTGGGTTGAGGTCCCATCAAATGCAATCATCCACGTTGATGACATCGCTCTTTAATTAAATAAAACTGGAGCAGTTCGAAGCTGCCATTGAACTACCAGACTTCTTCACCAAGCATACCCTACAATTGGCTCCCAGCACCATTACCCAGATTCAACTTGAAGGATCAAAGTTTGTTGACTTGATCCCTGTTGATGATGTCCTCAAAGAGAGAGCATCACATGAAGGGGTCCCCATACAGCCAATAACCTACTCCTGGTCAGCCTCCGATACCGTGTTAGCCATCAGTGCTAGCTTAGGATATGTATTCATCTTTATCCTGGCACTACGCAAAATGTAGTAACGCCCTACAGTGCCAGATTGATCGCCATAGCAAAGCACTCTCTAGATTTAGGAGACAGGATTCATCAAGACTAACTTCCACGACCACCAAAGATACAAAAGGCAGAGATTCAATACAGAGGAATAGCGAATCTCTGGTGGAATTGGACAGTAGTAGCTTGTGATTTTCTAAACTATTTTATGCAGAAATCTTATTATAGTTGTTACATTTGTTCATTAGATGCACACACAATGTAGACAATATATACACACCTATACATGTAGAAATGTGTACGCATCAACCTCCTTTTAAGTGCAACTGTTCCTGATCAGCTTTGTTGGACGTACTGATGTTTCTCTGGATCAAGCCTATTTTGACCCAAGGGAGGAAATGTACCGTCAGGAACCAAGGACATTTCTTAATTCTCCAATGTTTGTGATACTTACTGGAGTCATAACAGTCAGTGCTCAGACTACATGCTTAGATTTTTACACACCATCTGAGACTGAATTCTAATCTTGTAAATTTGGTAATCAGTCTCTGGAGACAGGGTGGTGCCTCATAAAATATTGATTTTATAATCATTTATCTATTTTTGATTACAACCTTTGATAGTTTTAATGTTAAATTAATTTTGAATTATTATCAATAGCCAATGGCCAAATTGGCCCCCATTAGCCCACAACATATTTGGTGCCCTGTGTGGGGCTGTTGTTGAATTCCAGCTGTGTTGCAGTAATAACACAATAATCCAACAATGACAATTTAGAGCATTTTTTTCCCAATTTTGAATTGAGAGCATTATAAATTTCAATATTCCAAATATTATAATTGTCATAATTGCAATAAATTTCAAAATTAAGTGAATTTTATCACTACAGTTATGATAGATGTCCTACGATCGAAAAGTGATGCTTTGGAGGAAAGACTGGCGACAGTCCTTCCCGGGCATGTCCAGGCACACTAAGACGGCACAGACTTTTAAGGGCAAAGACAGGCAGACCAACAAATTCCAGAACCTAGAGTCCCGGTTCTGTAGTTCCAGAGGGGAACAAAAAAGTACAGAAATACTGAGCTTTGGAGGAAGGACTGGCGGCAGTCATTCCCAGGGCAGTCATTCCCAGGCAATTACACAGAGCGAAATAGCGAAACTGGACACCCATGACTAATAGGTTAAGAATTTGTCAGACAGAGAGCTCACCCCAGCTGAGTAGAAGGTCCTGGCCAAAGGACTAAACTTTGCGGTTACACCCGATGAGTTACCAGTGGTGGACCTGGTGACAGCCACAGAATCGGCCATTAGGAACAATAGGTTGTCGGAGACAGAGGCTGAGCAGATCAGGTTTAAGGTGTAAGCAGCACTCTCCAGTGCCAAATTGCCTCCATCCAACATCTCCACACAGGAGAAACGGGCACTGAAAACCCTGCAGAAAGATCCCAACACCACAATCTTACCTACAGATAAGGGGAGATGCACTGTTGTCCTTAACACAGGCGACTATCACTCTAAAGTCAGCAGCCTCCTCTGGACTCAACAACCTATGGAGACCCTAAAATGAGATCTCACAGAACACCTCAACTCGGTGGATAAAAACATCAAATTCACGAGAGGGTGTCAAAGACAACTGTCTGGCATTTCTAGATTGCGAGGTACACATTGAAACTAATGGGAAACTCAATGTTGGGGTTCACAGAAAACCCACCCACACGGATCAGTACCTCCAGTTTTATTCACACCACCCACTGGAACACAAACTAGGGGGTAGTCCGTACTCTAACACACAGAGCACAAAATATCCCATCTGAAGCAGAGGGGAAAATAAGGGAACACAAACATTCATTCTGCTCTCCAAACTTGTGGCTATCCAAACTGGGCTTTTAGCAAAACAGCTAAAAAGCCCAAGGAGGACAGGAAAGACGAGGTCCACAGGAAGAGAAACAATATTGTCATACCCTATGTGGCAGGAGTTTCAGAGGAACTCAGGAGGATCTTTAACACCCACCAGATCCCCGTACACTTCAAGCCCAGCAACACTCTGAGGCAGAAACAAAGCAATGTGGTGCACGCAGTGCAGTGCAATGAGGAATGCTCTGACCTGTACTTTGGAGAGACTAGACAACCATTACATAAACGCATGTCGCAACACGAGAGAGCCATGACTTCAGGCCAGGACTCAGCAGTCCACCTCCAGGAGAAGGGGCACTCCTCTGATGACCACAAGGTGAAGACAGATGGTTTGAGAGAGGGGTAAAGGAAGCCATTCATGTCAAACTAGAACGGCCATCTTTGAACAGAGGAGTGGGCCTCAGACACCACTTGTCTCCCACCTACAATGCTGTCTTGAGAGCCCTCCCTAGGAGGTGCAGTCATCTTTCACACCTGCAGTCAGGTGACCCTAGTGACTCTCATAAAGCCAGGCATCCACTGCACAACTTTTTCGATCACGGCGTTCAGCTGCTGCTCATACTGCACGAGTGAATCGCAGGGGTTCACAGCTCACGATTCTTCTTCTCACACTATACGACCCGATGCTTGGATGGGATCTGACTGCTCACACTGTTTGTCCATGTACAACATGCATGGATGTATTACAAGAACTTAATATAATAAAGTCTTATAATACACAACACACATCGGACTCGTGTCTGGAAATCAGAGGTGGAAAGAGTACTGAAAATCTATACTCAAGTACAAGTACTGTTACATTGCATAAATTGTACTCAAGTACAAGTAAAAGTACTGGTGTTAAAAAAATACTTAAGCAAAAGTACAAAGTACTCTTCCTATAAACTACTCAGAGTATTAATTGCTTTTGAACCAATTGATGTTTTATCGATGACTACTTGGGCTCCGGGCCCCAGATGCTGTCTGAAAAGCCCCAAATCTTAAGTAATGTGAAGTACCGGAGCTCAACAGAAATATATATTATATACAAAGCAAACAGGCATAAGGTCATGTACACTAATATTTTGTTGGACAACCCTTTGAGACAATTATTAAAAATCAAGCCTTTTCTGTAACTCTCCATCAGACTTCTGCTCCTGTTCAAAGGTATTCTGATGCTCTCATTTGTCCAGGACAGTTTTTTTTTTAATTTTTAACCACAATTCCAAAGCAACGTCTTATTTCAATAAATTAAAATTTAGCCAATTTTTTTCATTTTAACTTTCAGTTTCTAGTTGGGTGACTATTGTAAATTTTCTTTGAGTATGAAAATATTTGGGGATGATTGTCTGTATAAAACATGGCTCAAATCCATCTTCATGTATGCAATTGCTGTAAAGTGGTTAGAATTTGGAAACTGAGAAGCTGTATTTAAAAAGCACCAATTTTTTGCACATGCTAAAAAAATCTATCATACATCAAGGCTAAGTCCCAGAACTCTTCAATCCTAAATCCGCCCCTGGTCGGTGGCTGTCCAAATATTGAGCTACAACAAGAATCACAGCTCAATTTTGCATGCACGTGTGAACACCTTAGCTAGCTCGCTCTGATTTTATTTTCAGGCTAACCCACGGCAGTGACAACCTCTTTGCAGGCATATCTCAGCCAAACGATTAGCCTTTACACATGAAAAGTAAGAAAGCAATATTAGACAAGGATAGTTGTAGTTCCTCTTACCACAATCCATTTTAGCTTCTTTATTTATAAATCAGTCTACAGAGCTGCCAACTTTTCCAAAAATCTTGGAGTGAGATTTGGTGAAGCCAATTCAAATTTTCAGCACGGAAGGGCGACATTCAACACAAAATGCCTCATTTTGTGTGGGTTTAATCAGACTATAAAGCACTCAAAAGTGAATAAATGGTGCAAGTGCAATGAACTTAGGTAAAGACAAAAAATAAAATTAAAACAAATGCTATACTTTTGCTGTGTTGTCTGATACTTCCTCAAATTGCCTACATAGTGATATTTAAACCATACCTGTAGTTCTGTCATTGTACCTCCTGTTTCCTACCTGAATAATTAATATAAATGATAAAAAACTAGCCAGAAAATTCCTACCTTGGTGGGCTGGGCCATATGTAATCACAGAGAAACTCTCACCTGTGGTGTACCAAGTTAAGATCACCAGGAGAAACAAACCACCAACCCTTAAGTGGGTCCACCACAATCAGATCACACCTAATCAGAACCCCATGGGACTTTTCGGGGTCCAAAACCTCCCAGTTAGGACTTAAGGAAATTGTCGTAAACCCAACATCCCAACATTTTGAAGGATTCTGCTTTTGAAAATAGAATCCACGGTGTTACCTCTGATTGTGTGAATGCCAAATACCTTTCTGTTTAATCTTTAACTTTGACTCCTGCCTTTGTATTGTGATCTGTTGACATAGTTGTTGCCATTTTCTAGAGACTGTGCAGTAATAACATTGGTTAACCGCTGATAAAAGTTTACAGTAAAACCAAAGCACAGTGTCAAGACCATCCTAACCATGTCCACACTCTTCCTCAGGATGATGTGGCTGCTTACCCTCCTGGGTCTTGGCCTGATGGCCAACCAGACTGCCCCAGAGACCCTAACGCCAGGACCGGATTCCAGGATTGTCCTCAAGGAACAACCCGGATTATTGATCACCAACTGCCGCCTGCACACACACAAAGTGTTTGTCAGGTTGAATCCCCGTGAAGTGTACCTGAAGAGCGCCCTCTCAACTGACAAACTGACCAGTTGGGCCGGAGTGCAGTGGAGCAGAGAGGTTCTGAGTCACGCTGAGGCAGACACCACCCACATGCTGGAGCAGCTACAGAAATTTACAATCACGCAGTCAGAGCTCAGTAGTCCAAATTAAAGATCCAAGCGGTTCATTGGAGCACTACTCACTGCAGCCTCAGTTGCTGGCTCCCTTTTTAGTTTGGGTCTCTCCTCGTACAACACCGTTAGTCTTACCACTATTAAACGCCATGTGGGAGAGCTAGAAGCAGAAATTCCCCACATTAGATCCCAATTTAGCCAGCAACAGAAAGATGCTCCTGTCGGAAACATGCTCCTGTCGGATATGCTTCAAGAAATCGGGTCCTCCATCGACAGTCTTGCAATTGGCAAAATTCCACTTTACTTAGCTCTACTGTCTCAAGTACAGGATCTTCTCAGCACAGCTACTCGTGAGACCATTAGCCCTCTTCAGGCTCACTTGGCCTATACATTGGGAAGTGCTGTCCCAATCTTTGTTAACCCTGAAGGGCAAGAAATGGCATTTCTTTTAAACTTGCCAATCGTGGCATCAGAAAACATCTATCGGCTCAAGGATGTCGTCAGTGTTGGATTTTGGCATGGGGACACTCATAAAAATTAACACCCCATCAGTGGTTGCCTACCATGACAACAACCCTGAATTGTACTTGGCCCCAAACCTTTGAATATGCTCGCGGACTAAGGAAATACATTTCCTTTGTCCTAGCAAGCCCTTTGTATGCAACAGTACCAATGGTATTTGCGGCCTAACACCTATGTTACCAGAAAATCCGTGCCCTACTACGGTCACACCCCGATCTCAGGTCACTACCACAGCCGTGGAAGTGGTGGGCCATCACTGGTTAGTTAATACTCCATCCAAATTTGCTTTGTTGACCTATGACCAGCATAATACCACCACCCACATTCCTTTATTGGACCAGACAATGTGGGTTGAGGTCCCATCAAATGCAATCATCCACGTTGACGACGTTGCGCTCTATTACCTGAACCCAGAACAATTGGAAGCCGTCACTGAACTTCCAGACTTCTTCACCAAGCATACCCTACAGTTAACACCTAGCACCATCACCCAGATCCAGTTTGAGGGATCACAGACTGTTGACTTGACCCCTGTTGATGATGTCCTCAAAGAAATTGCATCACAAGAAGGGGCCTCATACAGCCAATAACCTACTCCTGGTCAGCTTCTGATACCGTGTTGGCCATTAGTGTAAGCTTGGGGTATGTATTTGTCTTTATCCTGGCTTACCTATACACAAAACGTAGTACCGCCCTACAGTGCCAGATTGATCGACATGGCAGAGCACTCTCTCGATTTAACAGGATTCGAGACTAACCTCCAGGACCACAATAGACACGATAGACCAAGACTCAATACAGAGGAATCTCGAAGCTCTGGTGGAAATGGATACTAGTAGCTTGTGACCTTCTGAACTTTTACGTAGAGGTCTTATTATAGTCGTCACATGTTTTCATTAGATGCACACACTCTTGTAGAGTATACATACACTTATACATATAGAAATGTTTATGCATCAACCTCCTTTTAAGCGCAACTGTTTCTGTGCCTGCACCTGCACTGGTTCCTGTTCCTACTGTTCCTGTTCAGCTTCCTCGGTCGTCCTGATGCTTCTTCGGATCAAACCCATCATGACAAAAGGGGGAAAATGTAACCTCAGTCACAATAAGAGTTAACAGAAGGGAGTTCTCATGTTGAGTTAAACGACTTTCTGGGCCTCCTCCTCCCCTCTGCTTTGGAGCCAACACCTCAAGTTGTAAATTGACCTGATCCCTGTTGTTCGCGCGACCAACGAGTGACCCTCCAGGACCAAAAACATTTCTTTGATTTAGGATACTCTCCAACATGTTGGGGAGAATCAAGCCTCTGATTCGTCAAGATTCCCTTCCAGATTGACAGGAAGAGTCACAGTTGAGGGAACATCAGTAAACAATCTTAATGTCCCCTACCTCCGTGAACGGCGATCAGTCCTGCAGCTGCAGGTCGGAAAAATCCCCATTTGGTCCCCCAGGATCTGGACACATTCCAAAGTCTCCAGGAAAACTTCAGATTGCAATGGGACCTTAAAGAACTGGTATTAAGGTTCCAAATCATAAACTGTGTACTCAAGGTGTGATGTACATTCCAGTGTTCTTTTCACGGACTTTCTAGCATATTGCATTATGAAATTAAGATGTATGAATTTTAATGGAATAGACCTTTGAAGTATTAAAAGACCAACGGCTCCACCTGGCGACTTTTCTTGGTAGAGCACAATTGTAGGCATGGTCATATGCTTTGCAACAGGTATCATAACTTAGTGACAATGTACTCAATATGTGTTACTTTGCTTTTTTAACAGTGCCTGTCAATGTAATATTAACTTATCCATAGTTATACACAGCCCTATGTTAATGATTCACAGCAAGCCTGACAGTAACCGAGTTATGGTCACTGTGTGTTCTCCTTTAAATGCATTAGAATTGTTTGCTGTCATCATCTCGTCATTCGTGTATGTGGTCTGAGACCTAATACTTATGGTGAGTCAAGTGATATGAGTAATTCGTCATTAAAGTTAACTTAATTATTAATTAATATAGGTGAGAATCAGCATATGATGTCATCACCCGCCCACTCGGCTGGGCTTTATAATTCAGAGTTGCCAACTCTCTCGCTCTCTTGCTTTTGTTGTTGCCGTCATCACACTTTCATTACTTCCTTGTTACTCTGTTACTTCGCTCCTATATCGCTTTTGACTACATCGTTAGGCCTCTGTCTTATAGGCACATGTAGTTTCTTTTCTTATGCTGGTTGCGCACACTTTTTTTTTTTGTTTAGTGAGCAACGTTGATCCGCAGATTAGGAAGTTTTTCCATTCAGATTTGATTTTTAAATCTGAATATCCCAATCATCAAAAAGCCTGCACAGCATTATTTTGATTTTTGATCTCGCAAAGTTGTCTGAGACATCGTTAACCTGGCCAGTGACGGTGCTTAAGAGACTCATGCGGATCAGATTCAATATTTTTATTCTCGTCAAAACCTTTTAGGGAGTTTTTGAGCCGCAGCCACCTCCATAGTTTGCGTTTGCCTGAAGAGGTCTCTGATCAAGCTGTCCAGAAGGATCCGTGGGGCGCTGGTGAGACTGTCCGCAGATCTGCCGTTCGGCTTCCCCGTCCTAGCCAACTGGAACCAACTGATCCAACGCCGGTCCGACCTGATCCACCCGTAGCCTGGACCTTCTGAGCCTCAGAGAATACCACGAGTCCTCCACGACCAAGTAGGCAAATGTCCAGTTACTCTGTACTTAAGAGGTTTGATGCGCTCTTAGACTTAAAAGGTGTTCTAACATTAGATTAATTCAATCTAACTTCTATCCAAAATTCCTCACAGATTTTCGTATAGGTTACAGATATACTTTCATAGGCATATACTCACTCATCATTTTAAGGTTCCTGATTTAACCAATATTTCCATCCAAACTGATAGATTATAACATGAAATGATAATAAACAGTTTATTTTATGCATTGTAACCATTTTCATTTTAATTTTTGATTGTTTTCAAATTCACTGTCTGTTAGTGTTCTTCAGAATTCAGTGTCCCTGAAGCAAGAACTCCGTCTTAAGATTCTGAGATTGATAAAACTTGATTTGATTAGTTTACCTTATTTAAAAGGAGTTAAATAGGTAATTTAATTAAATTAAGGTTTGCCTTATTAAAAGGCTGGTGCCCCAATGAGAATAAAGTTGATTATTAATTGACAATAATTAATAATTTAACAACTAAATCTTTCAGATTTAATGCTGCCAAATTTCTAATCGCTACATGACCGATACTGGAACTGTTTCGAAGTGACACTGATGCGCCAAACTGTTTATAAGGAAGCGCATCTGTCAACGGGATGTGTCAGCCAAACAAATCTCTGATCTGATCTGACAAGATCGTAAAATCCATCAAGAATTATGGCACAGCCTCAAGGAAAGGGGAAGGTTTCTGCCGTGTGGGACCATTTTGATGTCATGACGGAAAATAAGGTATTTGATTTAATATCCTTGTTTCATCCTGTTCCTCTCAGAGTTCCCACTTAATCTGTCTGAATTCAAATTAATTTCAAATTGACTCTTAGTTTGCTATTCATATTTTCTGCAGGTTAAACCTCGCATTTGTTCGACAAAACTCTTATTTAAATAAAAGCACCTCTTCAATGCTGTCTGAGGCATTATAGGGTCAGGCATGAGAGTGAAGTCCCAGATACACCCATGATAAACTCAGGTACAAAGCCACTCTAAAACTTACTCACAGTTGCTTTATTGATAATTCCTATTCATTTATTCTTTACTTCATTTTTAACCCCTCAGCATTGTTGAGTGTGAAGGGTTCAGGGAGCTGGTTCAGGTCCTTGAGCCCTCATATGTTTTGCCAACGAAAGGTTTGTGTGGAAATTATCTAAAGTAGTTGATATATCCAGTTTATTTAATCTTTAATTTAAATGTATTGATTTGCTCATGATTTGACTTGGTGTAATTTTCAGACCATCAAACAAATGGTGGCCAAAAAAGTATGAGGAGGAACGGGAACAAGTGAAAATGGAAGTACAGCAAACTAAGGCAGTGCGTATAACAGCTGACATATGGACATCTGTCAACATGGAGGCTTACTTGGCTCTTACGTGTCACTACATTAATGAGAATTTGCAGTTGTGTACATCTGTGTTGGGAGTGCAATACTTTCCATAAAGACACTGCTGACAGTTTTGCTCAAGTCTACAGGGGCCTGATGGACACTTTGCTTTATAACTAATAAAGTAAAGTGTCTTTTGACTGAGGCAGCACCAAATATGACATCCACTAAACAGCTCCAAATTCACCACTCAATTTGCATTGCACAGTCTCAATTTATTGATGCAATGCAGCAACAGATGGGACGACCAACCCTGAAACTTATCAGTGAGGTGCCAGCACGATGGAACAGCACATATGAAATGCTGTCAAGGCTGCATGATGAGAGGGAACCAGTATCTCTGGCCTCTCTAAAAAACAGATCTGACTCTATTTACAGCTGATGAGTATACCATTGTCAAGAATGATTTAACCTTTGTATACTGTATTTAGTTTTTATGTATTTGAAACATCTTTTTCTCACTTAATCCTGAATCTCTGTATCATCATTGCTTAGCTTACTGCATTTTTCCTCACACACACGACCCTGTGCAGCCCCACTCCTTGTCCCTTGTTTATTCTCGTTATGTCTGTAACTTAGGAGCACCTTCAAGACCAGCTCAAACCTGCACGAGATGTGGAGCCTGTGTGGAGGTCACTCCACCTCACAAGTTACATACACACCCCTATAAGTGAAAGAAGACATTGTATTTCTGCAGTTCAACATCTCCGACTGTTTGACACTCTGTATTGTTGTTCTGCTTGCTGTAAGTAAAATCCCATTTGATTGCATCCAGCTGCTTCTCGTCATTATTCTGAATGATGTCAGGTCTTGGTACGAACCTTGAAACTGAGCAATCTTAGGACTGTAAGGGGAACAATCCTGACAATCATAGGAGAACAATTCTTGTGCTTGCTCCTTTCCATCGAGCTACAGTGGAGTGAAGTGTCCGGGTCAAGAAATTTTATGTAAGCATGGGGGAACGCTCATCAAGAACCTATGAAATGGAATGTGGCGTTCACCAGGGCTCGATCTTAGGTCCAACACTTTTTAACCTTTACATGTTACCTTTAGGAGATGTCATCGGGAGACACGGCATCCACATTCACAGCTATGCTGATGGCACTCAGCTTTGCATGGCCGTGTCTCCTGATGACACAGGACTCATTGATGCCCTTTTGAACTGTATTTTAGTCCAGTCCTGGATGGCAGACAACTTTTTGCAGCTCAACCAGGACAAAACTCAGGTTTTAGTTATTGGTACAGGTCCAGAGAGAGAAACTGGAGAGCAAACTCAAAGCTCTGTCCTTAAATCCTTGCAAACAAGTTAAAGATTTAGGAGTAACATTTGATTTTAACCTCAGTTTTGAGCCACATATCCGAGATTTCACCAAAAAGGCATTTAATCATTTAAAGAACATCTCCAGAGTGCACAAATTTCTCTCTCGAGCCAATGCAGAGACTCTTATTCTTGCTTTTATTGCCTGCAGAATTGATTACTGCAATGCTCTCCTCTGGTCTTCAGAAAAAAAAAACATTTCACATCTACAGCTCCTTAAAAATTCAGCTGCATGTACGCTGACGAAGACCAGAAGGAGAGCCCACATTACAGATTCTAAAGCCATCGGCTGCCTGTCTCTTTTAGAATAGATTTTAAGGTTCTTTTATTGGTTTTTAAATCTCTTACTGGTCTTAGACCCTCATATTTATGCAATGTTCTTTTATCTTATGAGCCCAGTAGAGCCCTCAGGTCTTTTCATAGTCCCCAAAGTTTGATATTAAACATAGGGTGAAGTTTCTTTTTATGTTGAAATGCCGAGTCAGCATTTCAACATATTGTTCTCCCTAAACTCCATTTTGTTTTTTTTCCTTCTTCTTCTTCCTAAGATTTTGCCACCTTTCACAGCCTTCAAATTTGCACAGATTTTCACAGGAAAAAAATTGACATATGCAGCATGTTCAGGAAAAGTGCGCTTGTATTTTTCACAGGTTTAACAGTTATACTTTTTACAGTAAAAAATAATTTCTGCATGTATTTTTACATTAAAATCAATGGGACATGTCCACAGGTCTGCTGAAAACTTCAGCAACTTTGAAGCTCCACAGATTGAGCATGCTTCCACCTACAGACTTCATTCATACTTTAAAAGCTGCACTGACTTCTCAGCTATTTTACATATCTTCAGCTTTTTGCTGGCTTCTACAGTTTTTTAAATATGAATTTTTGTGCAACACAGAGTTTTGTGGTTTGTCAGATATGTTTTGTGGTTTGCTCTGGACTTAGAGCGTGTCACGTGACTCATTAGAACTTCACACACACAAAAACTTCAGCAGAATTATCTTGTTATAACTTCCTCACACCGTCCTCCATAGACATGATTTAAGAGAGCTACAATATGCAAAAATCAAGGAGGGGGAGTGTGACAAAAAGCACTTTGAAAAAGTAATTTATTGAAAACAAGTAAACTGAAGTAGGCTGATTATCAGCTGATCAAAAGTTTAAGAGCATCACTCAAAAAATTACAAAAAAACTTTCCAAACCAGAACAAAAATGTTTCTCAGTAGGACTCAGTCATGAGCAGCTCCACCGTCCTTGTTAATCACTTCAAGAATTTGTTTGGGCATGCTTGATGAGAGTGTTTCCAGGAAGCTTTTGGGAACATTGCTCCAAGTGCTGAAGATGGCTTCATGAAGGGCATCAACTGTCTGGAACTGACGGCCATTTCTATAAACTTCCCTTGACCTCCATCCCCAAATGTTCTCTATGGGATTTAAATCAGGGGAACATGCAGGATGGTCCAAAAGAGTGATGTTATTCTTCCTGAAGAAGTCCTTGGTCAGGCGAGCATTGTGAACTGCAGCGTTGTCCTGTTGACAAACCCAGCTGTTACCACACAGACGAGGGCCCTCAGTCATGAGGGATGCCCGCTGCAACATCTGCACGTAACCAGCCGCCGTTTGACGACCCTGTACCACCTGAAGCTCCAGTGTTCACTGAATGAAAAAGCACCCAGATCATGATGGACCCCCCTCCACTGTGCCGGGTAGAAAACATCTCAGGTGGGATCTCCTTGTCATGCCAGTAACGTTGAAGCCATCTGGACCGTCAAGGTTACATTTTTTCTCATCAGAGAATAAAACTTTTTTCCACCTTTCAGTGTCCCATGTTTGATGCTCCCTGGCAAAGTCTAAACAGGCAGTTTTGTGGTGTTGAAGGAGACGAGATATTTGAATTTGTTTTTTGTTTTTCAACCCTTTCCCACAGATGCCGTCTGATGGTTATTGCGCTGCAGTCTGCACCAGTAAGGGCCTTAATTTTGAGTTGAGGACCACCCTGTGTCTTGACGGACAGCCAATTAGATCCTCCGGCTCAGCGCAGGTGTAATTTTTTTGGGTCTACCACTTGACTTTTTTGTTCCATAATGCTCCGGATCTTTCAAAAAATGTAGAATGACTGTCTTACTGCATCCAACCTCAGCAGCAATGGCACGCTGCAAGAGGCCTTGCTTATGCAGCTCGATGATCTGACCACGTTCAAGAAGAGAAAGCTTCTTAGCTTTAGCCATCAGAAGGGCATGACCGTGTGAATGCCTGACAGAAAATGAACATTTTGAGCAGATTTTGGCTTTAATAGCCTGTGGTCTTAAACTTTTGATCAGCAGAAAAACCGCCTATTTCAGTTTACTTGTTTCCAATAAATTACTTTTTCAAAGTATTTTTTGTCACATTCCTCCTTCTTGCTTTTGCATATTGTAGCTCTATTTAAAACCTCATTAAAATCCAAATGTGCAAAATGTATATTCTAGCAATTTTTCAACTGCCCTTGAGATTTTGATCAGGACTGTATGTTTAATACCTCAGAATACAGCAGATGTGATTATTGTTAATGCGAGAAACATCAAACTGTTTTTAGAGTCAGGTGAAGTCTGAGGAGAACAACAACATGAAGGAGCTGTGAGCAGCATCTGAGGAGGAACACAGAGGAGCATATGAAGGCTAGCAGCTAATGAGATGGTCAGAGACAGCTGAGCCTGAGACCAGCTGAACATCATCAAGCTGCTGACTGTCCAATCAGGAATGTTCCTGAAGATCTCCTGCTGCTCTAACATCAGAGAGACAGAGATGATCCCCACATGACTTTCCACTGTGAAACATCTCCTGCTGACTCTCAGCAGCTCAGATGTGGAGGTAGTTTCTGACCTCCAGCACTCCTAACGAGCCTCTCACTCAGCTCACCTGTTCTCAGTGCAGCCAGCTGGTGCTCATCAGCCTGGGTAGTTTATAAAAGGAGGCTCTTCCTCATTTTGGTGTGTGACACCAAAGAGTCAACACCTTCAGTTGGTTTTCTTTGAGTTTGTGTGAATGAGTGATGTGAGGGTGTGGGATTGTGTGTCTTTGATGGAAAGTGATTTAATTCAAGAGCTGTGAGATTTAATCTCTCAGGAGATTTTTTCATTCAGTGTTTTCCCCCCACCAAGCACCTCCACTTTTGTTTAAAGCCTTTTTTTAAGTTTGTCTACTCTTTTGGTAGAATTAGTGGGTGGCTGTGGGGAGTCATACCTCCACTCCATCTTTTAGAACCCAGAGGCTTAATTTTTCTGTTTGAAAAAGGTGCAGATTTTCTTTTTATTAGTTTCCCTGTCCATGAGCCCTGTCCTTCATGTGACGTGACTTGCAGAAATGTAACAATTGGGGGCTTGTCGAGGATTTGAAACACTTTACTTTTCTGTCATGAACTATTTGAATTTTAGGATGCATTATTATCTGCATCAAGTCATGGAGTTCAAATTGGAGTCATATGTTGAAAATCCAACATGGCAGGCTATCAGCACTTATAGAAAGGGAGCAGGGAGCCGAATAAATGTGGTTAAAAATGCTGTAGTTATTGGGTTAGTGGAGGGGCAGATCCTCATTGAAGATCCTGATGAAAAGACAGATAAAGAAGTTGACACTGATCTCTCTAGCACTGACCCCGCAACTGAGTCTGAAGGGAAGAACTTGGAGATGAAACAAGTTTGAGCAAATAAAGTTGGAGCTAATGAGAATTAAATTAATATATGAAGAGAAACAAAAAGAACAGGCCGTACGTTTGAGGGAGCTGAAGCTTGAAGAGCTCCACATCAAATCTCTACAACATGGTGCTCCAAGACAATTTGATTTAGCTCGGAACAGCAGACTTGTGGTATGACCGAAAGGCTCGACCCTGAACTTTTGATGTATGAGATCAGGTTTTGATTTTGCTACCTGTTGTTGGATCTCCCCTTGAAGCACGTTTTTCTAGACCTTACACAATCGAAAAGAAGGTTGGAAACCTCAATTACATTGTCTCGATACCAGATCGTAAAAAAAAGATTATAACATGTAAACATGATTAAGCCACATTACAATTCAGACAAACAAGAAGTGGTAGTTAAACAAGCACAGTGTGTTGTGATAAATCCCAAAACACTACCTGATCAAGATCGCACAGAATCTGTGCCAATGATGCAGCTCGGCAACTCATTCTCAAAAACCTTGATAGTTATTTGTCTCATCTAGGCGCTAAAGAAAAGGCAGATGTAGCATCATTGTTGAATGACTTCCAGTGTATTTTTTCTGATGTTCCCTCTGAGACAAATGTCTTGGAGAACGACATAAATGTAGGCGATGTAAAACCCATAAAACGTCATGCATACAGAACTAACTCATGCACTTTACTCAGGCTGGAAGTTGAGTACATACTAAAACATGGTATAGCTGAGCCTAGCAATAGCTCATGGAGTTCGCCCTGCATTTTGGTACCAAAGGTAAACACCACAAGCCCAAGGTCCTGTTCTGACTTTTGCGAGCTTAACAGCATGACCAAGCCAGATTCTTATCCACTGCTGAGTGGATGACTGGATCATATTGGGTCAGCTATTTTTGTGAGTAAATTTGATTTACTCAAGGGATATTGGCAAGTCCCTTTAACCAAACGTGCCAAGGAAGTATCTGCATTTGTGATTCCAGATGGTTTGTTTCAATTTCTGAGAATGCCTTTTGGTTTGAGAAATGCTGGTGCCACTTTTCAGCGGCTAATGAACATGGTGCTGCGGGGTCTTGACAATACACAGGCTAACGTCGATGTTGTATTCAGCAACTCCTGATCCGACCATCTCAAGCATATCCAAGCAGTGTTTGAAAGGTTGAAAACAGCTAACCTAACGGTCAACCTGGGAAAATCTGAAATTGCTAAAGCCACTGTTCAATACCTAGGAAAAGTGGTGGGACAGGGTAAGGTGCTACTTGTAAATGCAAAGGTAGAGGCCATCACAAAGTTCCCCATGCCTACCACCCGCAGGGATCTCAAGCGGTTTTTGGGGATGGCTGGCTATTACAGGGCATTTTGCAGAAATTTTTCTCAAGTATCAGCCCCCCTGACAGACTTGACCAGCCTGAAGGTTTCTTTCTATTGGACCCTAGAATGCCAGATTGCATTCGAAAAAGTGAAAGCACTCTTGACCACAGCCCCTGTACTAGCAGCCCCTGATTTTGGTCGTCCTTTTCTCCTTTACACAGATGCTAGTGATATGGGTGTTGGGGCAGTACTTGTCCAAGCAGATGACAGCAGAGAGCACCCTGTGGCATTCTTCTCGAAGAAGCTAAGTCCTAGTCAGGTGCACAACTCCACCATTGAAAAGGAAACATTAGCTTTGATTTTGAGTATAGAACATTTTGAGATTTACATCTCAACATCTGATCCTTTAGTGGTTTCAACTGACCACAACCCTTCGTTGTTCCTACAGCGATCGGCCCCCACTAACCGTAGTTTACTCCGATGGAGTTTAGCTTTGCAGGAGTTTCCACTGAAAATTCAACATGTATGCGGTGTGTTTGTTCCCTCCTAAATATGGAAAATTAACCAAAAAGACAAGAATAAGAAGAGAACAAGAGACAGTGTTATGGATCAGGATTCCTTTATCTCAGAAACATGCAGCATGGAGAGGAGACCTGGAGAGGTGTCCTCTGAAGACAAGACAGTTCAACACTCTTAAATACAACACCCTTTGAGTCCACACTCAGTCACATGACAAAAAAAGACAAACAGATGCTAAGGTCTAGATTTAAGACAGTAAATACCTCCATTTACTACCATATAAGGGCAAAACTTCACCCACAGTTAACTTTACCCACACCACCTGTTTACAAATGGGTCAACAGTTGCCTAAGAACAGATGTCAGGCCTAAGTGTTGTTTCACCCACACTGAGCAGAAATAAACTTCCCCAAAAAATCCTAGGGGAAGGAGGAGGTCGATGGTTGGGTGTCAAATATTGCTCTGAAAAGCAATAAAAGCCGTTGTGTTTCACCTACTTGAAATCACTCCAGCCAAGTACAGAGAAGAACGGATGTCAAGTGAACCATCCCAGCCAGTTACAGCATAGTTGTTTGGAAGTACTGGTAGAGGACTTTTTCCTTAACAACTTTTTAATCGGCTGAAGAGACTCCACACCACAAACTTTGTGCTGGCCATCCAGTGCTTCTTATCCAGGAGCCGCGTGCTGCATCTACAAACCCATCGGTTACATGTATAGCGATCTGACTTCGGACAGCAGGCTGGATATCGAACTACTGGACAAAGCGTCTGAATTGTGGGATAGTTCTTAAAAAAAAAAACAAAACAAGGGTGGACTCTTATATTGAAGAAAGAAAAAAGAAGAGAAAAAAAAAGATGGGGAATGCTTGGACAAAACTTGCATCATATGTTTCACCCTATCTTGAGAGGAACTTTGAGTTGATTACGCTTCTCAGAAAAGCTATCGAAAACAAAGTTGGATCTTCTAAAGACATTAAAAACGAGGCGGATGAAAGACTGGAAAGCTTGCTGGATAAAATCAGGATTCTCTTTGCAGCTGTATGGAACACTATGGTGAAATCCACCGTATCAATGTGCGAATCTGGGTTGTCAGAAACCTTCTGAGACATTTTAAAAGAAATCGCAAACAAGGCAGTCGAACCCCATCATCTGCTCAGTTTTTACGCCTTACTCGTCGTCACCACTGAACTTTTGCAAAACAAGGAAAAGATAAATATCACAACCGAGCTAGGGAAATTACACAAGGTCATGTACAGCACTCTAGATTTTCATGTATTGTCTCAAACTTGGGTAATGATGAAATGTTGGTTTGTGTAATGATGAAATGTTAGCTGAGTTAGTTGTACAAATGTTTGTTTGTGTTTGATAAAACAAGGTTAATGATGAAACTTTTTTTGTACGAATATGTTTTTCTCAAAGTTGGGTAGTGATGTAACATTAGTCACATCAATGTTTAATAAAAAAAACTGTATAAAGACAATCCGTTTACCGTTTTCTCTTCATTCAGTCTTTGACATGTCTGAGAAACACTTCATGAAAAAGGTGTATTTTAACCCTGCCCATCCCGGCAGCTTTGGGGGTGTAGAACGACTCCATCAGGGGCTGCAGGATGAAATGGGAGAAACGGCCCCGCTCGAGGATGTTAAAGATTTTTTATCCAAGCAAGATGCATACACTCTGCACAGACCTGCCAGAATACATTTTGCTAGAAACAGTTTTTGTTTCATGACCTTTAAACCAATTCCAAGCCAACCTGTGTGATATGCAGGCTTTGGCCGAGCACAATGATGATTATAATTATTTACGGTCATCAATGTTTTTTCCAAGAGGGCGTATGTAAGGGCTTTTAAGAGAAACTGCAGCCTGTGTGGTAGAGGCCTTTGAATCTGTGTTTGAGGAAAGTCAGACGCCTGAAAAGTTACAGACGGATGCCGGTAAAGAATTTTTTAATACGTTTTGAGGCCATGATGAAAAAGCACGGCATCGTACATTTTTCCACAGCCAGCGATCTCAAAGCTTCTGTGAAAGATTTAACAGGACTTTAGAAGGTAGAATGTGGAGATATTTTACAGCAAGCAACACTGAGATACCTGGATGTCCTGCAAGATTTGGTGGAAAGCTATAATCACGGCTATCACAGCAGTATTAAGATGACTCCGATGCAAGTGACGCAAGAAAATGTCTGGCAAGTGTTTCAAAACCTGTACGGTAAACCTCAAAGGGGGAATCAAAAGATGACCTTTTAAAAAGGGGGATCTTGTTAGGATATCCAAGCTGAGGGGGCTTTTTGTCCGTAAAACTCTGTTCATATTTTTTATCAACGTGTTTACCGTGTCCGATTGTATCACTCGCATTCCTCCGGTGTATAAATTGAAAGATTACGACGGCGAGCCCATACAGGGATCATTTTACAAGCAAGAGCTGCAAAAGGTAAAAAAACTAGGGACAAAATATTTCACGTAGAGGAGATTCTTGGGCGACGCACCATCAGGGGTGAAAAACAAGTCCTTGTACGCTGGAAAAATTGGCCCGAGAAATTCAACAGCTGGGTGAAAGCTTCCGATTTAAAAAATAAACGCAGAGACGCCCCCTCTTAGTAGCTCATTTAATCATGTACGGTTCAAAGAGTAAGGGGTTTTACATCACCCTACCCTCCGACGCCAGCCTCGATGTTTTTAAAGATAATACTAGCAACAATTTTCGTGTAGATTTAGCCCAACATATAGATTTAGAGGGGGAGTGGGAGGTCGCCACGACCGAGATTTCATATCTCCACAGCTGGTATAACCTGCCTCATGACGTGGCCTACTTTGATTGGAGGCCCAAACCCAGAGAACCGGCCACAGAATAGAATTACTCGCCAGAGTTTTCCAGGAGGTTATTACACCTCCCCGATGGTGGTCAGGTCGGAGCTGGAAGGGTTATTTCGAAGAAGAATTAATTCTGACATTTACATGATCTATAATAGCATTCAAAAGAGATTTGACTTTCAGGCTGGGGGTCTGACCCACGTCCGCTTCGACCCCCCTTTGGCTTATATGGTGGGTATGATCTCTGGAGAATGGTTCAAATTTGACCAGAAGATGGCGCCATACCCCTTAGATTTAAAGGCAGGGTTCTATCATCTGTACTGTTACAGCGATGTGATACGACCTCAGCTTGTAGGGGATGCTTATGCCCCGCTTTTGAGAACGGTCGATGTGAATGGTACCTACAGGGACGTCGTTACACAGCATTTTAATCCCGCCTATTATCTGCCCGTGGCAAAGCAGCACATTGAAAATATTCAGATCCAGATAAAATCTGACCAAAACCTACCCGTGAAATTTACCTGCAGTAAAACTATCATAACGCTCCACTTCAGACCGGTCCCTTAAATAAAGCAATATAACCCGTTTCACCGCATCAACATCATTCAGTGTCAAACAACCCACGAAGGGAGCTGTAAGACGGGTAGCTCCTCGTCAAAGAATTAAAAAAAAAATGGCTCTGGGGGGCTTGAGAGCAGATCCTCATCATTTTGTATGGTATTATGAGAGGCAAGTAGGAGGGGATTTACCAGGTTTCTACGGAGCCCCTGTCATGAACGGTCGGGGTAAAGGCTCTTTGTTTTCAAAACTTTTTCGTTTTGTTTCCCCTCTGCTGACAGGAATCGCGATTGCTAAACCCAATCTCAAATCAGCGGCCGGCAACATCGCCTCCATGTTAAACCAGGCGATTGACTGGCCAGCAGGAAGGACCCGGAGGTATTATGGTCTTGTCACGCAGGTCACAGAGACGACCTCCTGGACAGCGTGCCCCGTCTAAAAAAACGTTCAACGGCCAAAAAAAGTCACTCGGAAGAAGCTTGCGAGGGAAGAGATCTGCCAGGAGCTCCGATATATTCTAAAATAAAAATAAAATGGCTCTTCTACATCAAATCTCCAGAATGTACCGTAGCAGAGCTAGATTTATTCTCAGCATCTATGACGCAGCTTTCTATTGAGGACAAAATCTTCACAGAAATCTCCCCCGGTGGACTCATTGAATTTTTTTTTTTATCCCCGGGGACGGTGAAAAGTATCTTGACCTCAACGACACCTTGTTGCACCTCACGGTTAATTACCAACGCGGACGGCACTGACCTGGCCAACGACACGGCCGTAGGCACGATCAGTTATCCTCTGAATACAATTTTTGATCAGTGCGACGTTATTTTTGGAGACAGGTTGATTTCACAGTCCAGCGGCACACGTCCTTATCGCGCCGTGATTGAGACTCTTCTCAACTTTTCAGAGGATACGCTAAAGAGCCAATTTAGCGCAAGTCATTTTTACAAAGACACCCCGGGTGCTATAGACACTATAGTGACGGTTAACGGGCCAAATGCAGGTCTGAATAAGAGGCTCGTTTAGAGGTCCAGGGAAGTACACCTTCTCGGTCCTCTCCACGGGGACATATTTTTCTGCGAGAGATTCATGCTAAATTCGGTAGACTTGAGAATTAAGCTGATCCGGGCCAGCGACACCTTTTGCCTCACTGGAGCTCACGACTCCACTTTCCGCATGAGAATACTGGGAGCCTCTCTCTTTGTGAAAAAAGTGACCGTCTCACCGGCGGTGAGACTGGGTCACGCCGCCGCTTTAATGAAAGGAAATGCTTTGTACCCACTCTCCAGGGTCAACGTGAAGACTTTTTCAATTCCAGGATATGCAGCCAGGAAAACCTGTTTCTGGGTTGCATGCCCAAATATGTGGTTTTGGGTCTGGTGCATCACGAGGCTTTCACAGGCAGAAGAGACCTTTCACCCTTCAATTTCATCCACTACGACATTGAATATTTGGCTCTCTGTCAGGACGGCAGACAAATTCCTGCCAAGGCTTTTCAGCCTCAGTTTAACAACAATTCGGCGGTCAGAGTTTTACAACGTATTCCTGGCTACTGGGAGACATCTTAAAGATCTGCCCCTGAGCCTCGACAGAGAAGGATTTAACAGCGGGTATTCCCTGTTTGCATTCAATCTTAACCCCGCCGATGACAACGACGCCCTTTCTCCCACCACCAATGGTAATTTAAGACTGGAAATGAGATTCAGAGTGCCCCTTCCACAAACCACCACTCATCGTCTACGCCTGCTACGATTCTATTCTGGAGATAGACTCTAAAAGACAGGTGTTGGTGGATTATTACTAAAAGATGGAAACTCATCAACTGCAGAACGTTTTGCACACTCTCCTGGGAGATGTATTTTGCGGGGCGTGGGCTTCTGATCAACTGCCCTTATTAACGCAGTCTTTCAGCTTCCCTGCATTTATCGTAAACACACACCCGGGTCACATGCCGGAGGAACACTGGTTATCCCTGACGCTTGAAAAAGGTGGGGAAGCCACATTTTTTGACTCTTATGGATTTCCGCCCGAGTTTGTTTGTTACCCCCGAAGCATTTTACAGTTTCTGGAAAAATATTCTCAACATCAAATACCACGGCGGTCAACTGCAACACCCCTTATCAGCCATTTGCGGTCATCACTGCGTCTATTACCTCTGCCATCAGGCCTGCGGATTATCTTTTGAACAAGTATTGGAGCTGTACGACCGCGATGTGGTAAAGAATGACCTGACGGTATACAACTTTGTGAAGAAATATCAAGGCTGCATCAGGAAACATACGAACACATCCAAACAGGGGAACTGCTCTTTACAGTTATTTAAAGACTGTTGTAAATGATTGTGTTTTTATGTAAAGTGTCCTTGGATGCTAAGAAATAAAATGTATTATGTGTTTTTTTTTGCTGTCTCTTTTATGTATTGGTTAGTAGTAAGCTACCCAAAATGTTTTTGTGATAGAAAAACTGTATGCTTGAAAATATGAGCAATAAATAATTTTATTGATAGACAAAAAGAGTTGTGCGTGTTACATTTATTTATGGAGAAATCCAACGTGGAGAAAGCGTAAATTGTTTTTTCTGTCTCTGTAATCTAGTCTCTCTGTGTTTCGGGGTCTCCTCCTCTTTTTCTTTCGGGATAATCCAGTGAGGTGATAATACGGGCGTCCTTTTTCTTGTACTGCCTGGAGGTGTGTCTGTGCCCGTCTTGAGTCGTCGATATTGATCTTGTGCCTGGGGTTACTCACTGAAGATATAGGGATGTTGATCTCTGAAAATCGATTGAGAAACTTTATCCAGCCGGCGGGAGGTGAGGTGTGGGATTTTTTATAAGGGAGTGAAAGGTATTTGAATAACTCAATCATGTGGGAACCTTTCACAGCGTCCCCCCTATAAATAAATTCGCCCTTTGAATTCCATCCTCCTCCGTGGCTCTTGGATAGTTTCTTGATGATGTAATCCGCATTTTTGCGATCTCGCGGGGTAGACTTTTCAGAATCTCATCCCCCGTATCTTCAACCCCCCTCCCGTCAGACGGGGCGAAGGCATTGTCCTCGGTCCCCTCTCCCGTCCGGTCACGCTGCAGAGTCAAAGTCACTCGACGCTGCTCATTTTGATCCTGCTTTGCAAACGTCAAATATCTTTGCAATAAAGCGTTGTACATTTTAATGTTTTCATAAGGATTTAAGTTTGAGTCGTTTAATACGGCTCTCATCCTGTCATCCAGCTCCTCCTCTGAGGTTTCTCTGATGGTCGGATGCGTCAACCTGTTGATTTGCTGGGGTGAGACGAGACATCTTTTGGGCCCTCTTCAAGGTCGTTCTTAATTTCCTCCTCTCACCAGGCCTCCTATAAGATTCCTGATAAAAGGGACGGCTGCAGAAAGCAGAGGTAAAAGAAACCCTCCAGACTGCCTTTTAAGAGCCAGCAGTTTACGTTTACCAGTTTTCTTATCTGCCAAAAGTCTGATTTATTTTTTTCTGCCTTTTCAGTTTTTTGAATTGAGAGGGTGAAAGCGGGATGTTTCCCTTTAAAAGATTCAGAGCAATCTCACACAGGGCCTGGATAAAGTCCGGAGAGCTACGAAACAGTATGTCTTTACGTTTCTTGGGTGAAGCCCTGTATAGAGCTTTTAGTAAGGGGGCGTTTCTTTTTATACGGGCCGACATGATGATGATCTAAGCGGATGTTTTAGGGATGTAAACTGTATACCCCTGGTGAGGTAGTACACACGTCCTCAGTCTGTATCGTTCTGGACACCCCGGGGTCAGGTCAACGATTAAATACCTGAGTGTCTCTGGTGGCATCTTCAAAACTCTCTAAAAAGAATGCCTTTTGAGAAGGAAAAATCTGATGAACTAATATTTGCAATTTATCTTGTGGGTTTTTGAACAGGACTAGATAAGTGCTGTTCAGACTAATGGTGCGGCTGTATTTACCTTGGTGAAATACATTTTGAGTCAGCATCATTACGCTCATGTTTCTGTGATGTCTGTACTGAGTAAAAAGTTTAACCACTTCAGGATGATCAGAGGCTTGAAAAATTGCATTGTCTATAATGATGAGATGCTTTTTATCAGAAGAAGGAAACAATGTTTCATTCTCAAAAGAATCAGGCAGACCTTCGACAAATGTAATCTTTTTATTCATTCTTTGCAGTTCACTGTACATGGGTTGAAAAGAGGTATAAATCCATACAATATTTTCAGGTACAGAATCCATAACATATTCACAGTTTTGGACCCACAATCAGACAGGAAAAAGGAGAACTAAACCTGGGCTCAAAATCAATTTGTTCCATGACAAAATTAACAGCCGAAAGGCAGAGTTGACCCGTCTGGAAAGAGACTTGTCATACACCACCCTGAACCTTTTCAGAAATGCCCTGTTTTGCAGCGTTCTTTTTATCTCACCCGATGATTTGCTGTGGAATCTCAATCTCATTTTGTCTAGAGCCACGCAGGTAGCCCTTCACCAGCTCTCTGACGCTGTCAAAGTTTACCCTCTCGCTGCATTCCCTGGTCTGAGAAATGCCTTTGGCTCACATGACAACTATTATTTTATTTCTGGTCTGGTAAGCATAAGTCTTTGGACTGGCGGGCACAAACTCTTGAATGCTGTCGCCCCCCAGCTCGTCGGTCAGATCCCCCAGGTAATTCTCCGTCTCTAGGGGGTCTCACCTCCCTTTACCACATACACCAGGCTGTCTGTGTCCATGTAAAGAACCCTCTCCCTCAACTTTTCTAGGAAGCTGTACAGTTTCAGACGGGCGTACGCAGTGGTGAATGCTGAAATGAAAATATTACTCGTTTCACCCGGCGGATAAATACCTCGGTACCTCTACTGAATCAGAGCTTTCTCATCGTCGAGAACGATAAAGTACCCCACTCCATAGTTACCTGAAAACAGATAGTTGAAGAAATCTTCGGTCTCTGCGACGACGCTGGTCTGGAGCATATTGTCCCTCTGCGCAAACTTTCCCCAGAAGCTGTTGAGGCACAGTTTGGCTACCTGTCTTTTGGCGGGATTAACCTCAATCTTTTTTCTTCTTCTTTTTTCTAACTGGATCCCCTGGTTAGTACGGTAGTCCCTGATGTATTTTTCCCTGCTTTTTTGATCGGTTGCCTCGAGAGGGATAACCCAAAGCGTCCTGCTTGCATTTTAAAAATGTGTGTATGTAGTCTACAAACACCGTATCGCTGCTTTTATCAAAGTGCCACATTTCTGTGAATTTTCCCACCCTGTATCCTACCTCCAGCGCTTTGTTAAACTCGACCGTGACCCAAACCCCAAACATAGTGCACGGTTTCATCTGGCCCCGCGGTGTGGCGAAGCTTGATCGCGCTTGTTCTACCCCGTGAAGAGTGTCGCGTGGTGACAGGGGGGATTATAAACGCAAAGAAAATGTTTTACCTCCTCACACGATGTTTTGAGATCATCCCATTCATGTTCCCATAAGACTGTGACGCTCATGCTGTGTTCTAATTTTAAGGCCCTCACCCTGTATTCACTCTCTGCGTAAAGTTCCCCGTATGTTCCGCCTCTTAGGGGGCACGCGGCGGTGCGGTTTACCTGCTTGGGGCAGCCGTGAAATTCCCAGACGTATTTAACGCCGTCAATCTTGGCATAGCCGTCGACGAAATAAGAGCCCAGCTGTTTTTCACCTACGTTTAAAGCATGCTGAATAAAGATGTTTTGTTTGTGCTTTACCCACTCTAACTACTGGATGTATGCATTTGAGTATCTCTTACAGCGACGCACATAGTTGTTTGGGCAGGGTATGGCTAAGGTATCGGGAGGCAAAAAAAATTGGCAAACACTTTCATGCAGGCTGAAGCGATGATGATGCAGCCAAAGGGATCAACCCCCGTCTCATCCAAAAACTCTTTTCTAAAGACGGGGAAACCCTTGGAAAGAACGTCAACGTCATTTTTACAGTAACATATGGCTTCTTGTCTAAAGTTAAAGGTACCCCCACTGACGTTGTTGTACCAGCTGGAAAACTCGTTCTGTTCCTCTTCCGTCATGCGTACTACACCGTAGTGCGCGGGTAAGGGATATGCTCCTACATAATCGGGGCGGCTTTCTGAGCTGAATTTGAGAAATACCCCTTGGTCTGATCTGTGAAGTCTAGGGCTTTAGGCATAGCGCTGAGGTGCATGGTTAGGAAAGAGAGGGAGTCTATGAATTTTAGATGATGATAAGGGACCAGAAGACTCAGGATCTTACTCCCCACCATGAGAATGTTTTGCGGGGCTACACCCTCCTTCAGCAGCCCTCTCAGAACCAAGTAGCACTCTTGCATTGTGGGCCACAAAAACATTTTTTGTAAATCTATTGCTTCTAAAGTACGAGAGAGGATTTTACACAATCGAGACCGTAAAATGCCTTCTCTAAACCTTTCTCTGTTTTGGCATATACAAGAAAGGGGATGTGCTCGCCCTTCTCATTGATGAAAGTTTCAAAGTCGTAAAAAAACAACTCGGGATGCTCCCTCTGTGGAGGGAGGGAGTCTGTTTCTAATGTACTCCTGCAGATTTTGCACTTAAATTTACCGCAACCATGCAAATTGTGCATGCTGATGTAGTAGTACAGCCCGCCTTTTTTGCATTTTTTGACCAGGTCGCACAAACTAAAAGCGGTTCCTGGTTTAGCTTCTTTGTGTCTAGCTGGGCAGGAAGATGACCTGCACGTCCTGTTACAGTCTGAACATTTTAGGGGCCTTTTGCAGGCGGGGTCGTTGCAGACCTGGCAGTAGCCTTTACAGGTATGCACAAAGGAACAATTAAAACCTTTGTAGCAATAATTGCAGAAAAAATCTGTTCCTACAAAGCCTTTGTTTTTTACCCCGTAGTAGTGGCTATCTTGTAAAAATAAAAACAACGGATTAATAGTTTTTGGAAAGTTGGTCTCAAAATGACGGAGGTCCATCGAGCCCCGTCCTGTAAAACACTATGATTTTGCGCCCTAGAATCCTTTCAAATGTACCTACGTCTGTAAAAGTGACAGCGGTGTGATCGTCTAAGCCCACCCGACGCTGCAACTCCCTCCCTACTCTCTTGTTGGCAGCATATGTCGGGTTCAGATCCAGGACTTGAGCCAAGTTGATGGCAAAGCAGAGCTGTTCCCTCCTGTTTTCAACAAAATACAAGTGACGACGTTTTGTGCTGAGGATCTCGCAGTTTAAAGTTTTTTTTAGTCTGAGTTTCCCCCCACCCCTAGGGTTTTGGACGACCTGGACAATAAATTGTATGTTTCTGTCCCTGGCAATATCCTTGTTGGATTGCACTAAACGATTGAGCAAACTTTCAAAAGCAGGAAAAATATTTAATCCGTCATTGTTCGCGGTAACTGAGACATGGCTCGTATATTTACACCCACCACTTCGAGCTGTACCACATCAGTACGATTAGCCACTGACCAAGCTTCTTCCGCCAGTTCTTGAATTTGTCCCACTACATCTCTGTAAAATGTTGCAATATCGGGCACTTCTCCCAGGGGAGGAATTACGAGGGTGCGCGTGAGTCGCTCTGTGTTAAAGGGCCTGTTGTTGTTTTTTTTGTTGTTGTTGTTCCCCTAAACCCCCACCCTCTTGAGCCTCTGGGCTTTGTACGGGGGTACCCTCTGATGGAGATTGGAGTTCATTTTGATGGTTGGTCCGATTTAGACTTTGAAGAGCATTTTCTAGCTTGTAAATCATCGATGCCGCGATTAAGAATTTGAAGGGCATTATTTATAGCTTCTAAGGGATCGTTGTAATTATTACAGGGGTTTTCATCTATGTAAGGATTACCTGTTTGCTCTCCCCAAAATGGACCCTGTACAGTTTCTCTATAGCTTCTTCTATTTCAACAGGAACCAAACAAGAGGATTGCGAGGCATCTACTTTTCTCTCCATTTCTTTCATTTTAAACAATCATCAGACATCAACCAGCTCACATTTTGTGTGAGTTATGCCGCAGAGCAGGTGGATGGGTTCTGTCCTGTTGTCTCGCTGAGCTTGTCTCCTCCTCCTCTCTCCTGCTCTCATGATCCTCTGAGCGTTGCCCCTTATCCCCCTCTCTGCATCCGTTTAGGAAAAATAAAATCAGGAATAAGATACTTTCTTTGGAGAATGACCACAAATTTATATTTATAAATTTATATAGCTTTGAATTGCGGTCTTACCTGGGAAGAGGGTTTGGGCAAGCGCTCTCCGAATGAATCGCCTCCGCTGAAGGTACGAGAGGGCTTTCCTCGGAAAGCCCTCGAGATGCCGTTTGAGAGAATCCCGGTTGGAGGAGTTACTTCATCCAGAGCTGGAGCCGGTGCTGGGGCTGGGGCTGGAGGAATGAGTTCAGGGCTTGCTGGTATGAAGTCGGGAGAAGGCGGTGCCGCTTCTGCCGCTTCTCCCGGAGGTGTTGGTACTATAAGGGAAAATCTTATAGGAGAGGATCCAGCGGATGAATGAGAAGCCGGAGGGCCGTTTGGCGGTAAAGGGGTGGAGGATTCAGAGATGTCACTGGAGACTATTGATCCCTGATAGATAAAATCGCAGGGGCCTGTGGTTCTGTTGGAAAAAAAACACATACAAATAATTAGTTATTTTAATTGAGAGTAAGCTGTGTATACAGAGACAGAGAGCTAAAGATATTTTATTTATCTCTCTGCCTCTCTCTCTCTCTCCCTCACACAGAATCAAAACAAAGCTTTTTAAGCCAATAAGAGCGCAACACGTCATCGACCCGTGACGGGCTCCTGGCCAATAGGAGCGTAATACGACGTCGGCTGGCGGCAGGGCTTAGCCAATGAGAGCGCGTGACGTCGTCACCGATCGTGATGTTGACGCAGGGGTCTCGGGGGTCAATGGCTCAGCGGCTTCATTCAAACCCCGTACGCCGGTCTATGAGGAACATGCTCCGCTAAGAGGTTCGCATTTTAAATAAGAATATACACGTAAGAATAACAAGTTGTTTGTTTTGCCTTACCTACGACGGCCTGCGTAGTAATTGTTTTCTTCGACCAGGGTCCCTAGTGGGCTCCGGGGTCGGAGGATCCTGCATGCGTCCCAGGATAGTCGCTCTCTCCTCGGCCGGCTGCAGAGAGACGTCCCACCGCCCTGACGCTTCCTTCTCTGGGGCTACAAGGACCGATACCGTCGATGGAGCCGCTGAACACAACGTTGGACCAAGGGTGATCTGGAATTAAATTTGCCAAACGTTGAAACACACACTTGTGTACGAACAAATGGGACTCAAAGGTACTTTATTTCTTACCAGATTGCTTCGCACTCGTCGAGGGACGGGCTCTTGTTACCCCTGAAGGACCCGGTCGTGAAGCCTAAGGGCCATTGATCTTCTCTCTCTCCAGTTCTTGCCAAAATGTAATCTAGGGCCATTTCATGCTTTAGTAAAGTTAATCTATGAGATTTATCAATTGCAGCCAAGTATTTAAACCCTTTTATAGTTCATTTGCAAAAGCATTCATAGAATATGTAATGTTATCCAGTGGTTTTCAACCTTTCAAAGTCGCAACCCCCAATTTAACGTTCAGCACTGTCCAATTGGGGTCGGGACCCCAAGGTTGAGAACGGCTGCACTATAGTACCAGTTCACCACAAATCACTTTTGTGTGACATGATTCTGTGATATATAATTCTCATGTTATGATGCTTAGCCCTACAATAACTGTTTTACTTTACTCCGAGTAGTCATGTGATGTTGGATCTTCAGTACTGAATGCAGCCTGTTAAACCGAACCTCTACTGGGTTCTCAGTTTGGATTAACTCCAAAGGCTGAGCTCTAAGCTGAAATAGCCAAAGAAAGCAGTGAGATGCTTTCCATGCTTAATGAAACAGTAAAGTGGTTCATATGTCATAAACCACGTAATTCTTTCAAACCAAAACAGCTCGTTGGTACTGGCCTTTTTTTTTTTCTTTTTTTTTTTTTTACACATGACTGGTGCAAATACACATCATGGATTTAGACAATTTGTTTTAGGGTTTGTGAAAAGGGGTCATGACTGCATGGGTGAAGATGGTGTGTTTGAAAACAGGACAAGAGGGTGCTTAAAAAACTGAGGATGTGTGTTTGTGGAACTTTGGAATTTTTATTTAAGAAAAACAACATTTCAAAAGTCTTGGGATTTAATCTTTCTCTTTATGGAAACAACTTCTCCTGCCTTAGAATACTCTTTCACATGGCACCGATCAGGCTTTGGTGCAAAGGAAATGTTTTGGCGGGTCATACAAGTTGGGGAACACGATTTTTGTGCACGGCCCAGTACTTTAGCGGATTTTCACTTCTTCTGAGTGGTGGCTCAGCCAGGTATCTGTTAACTTCAACAATAGTATCTGCAGTGGCACTTTGCATTTGCCTGTCTCAGTTTGCGTCATCATCTAGCAATCTACACAGGTCAACTCCTGAAAAATTATTTATATAGATGGATAGATCTGAATTTGCTAAACTTATTGAATACAAGCAATCTAACTCTCAAAAAACCAACCTGCACATTTTTTTTTAAATGAGCCTCTATTTATAAGATATCCTATCCCTGAACACGCTCCATTTCACCAAACGATTCACATGACAAACCGAGCCAATCACGTGCTTCGATTGACGTCCAAGCCACAACAGTTTCGATACACTCAACTGTTTCTGATGTCACTTATCATGAGACCGATAAACGCTCTGGCACAGTGCTTCGATACGTTTGCTTCATGAGCTACGGCGCATGTGTCAGAGCCTCGGGTATCAGCGGACCATCACTAGTAATCAGCAAGAACCCTGTGTTTATTGAACACTACCTGTACCTTTTTAACAAAGGAACATTTTTGAGGTGGAGCCAAGATTTATCGTGCTTAATGCTGCCAGCTGTGGTGATGAGGTGTGCTTCACTCGACTGATAGTTCACAAAGGCATGAACCAGACTCTCCAAAGACTCAGCGGTGACGACCGATGCGTTGGCAGCTTTTAATGTCCCCCATTGCATTTTACCTGTGATTTCCCTTTGCTGGTGCGGTATGCATAACACTTGGGTTCTCCTGAAACAAACTCAGTAATGTACTCTTAGGAAGACCACACACATCACCATTTATTTCATCAGTCAAATCCCCAAGGTAAGGACCCAGGGGTGGGACCCAGTCACCACTCATTGATATGAAAATTATATCTGTGTCTCAGACAAACTGCAGGAGCGAGTATTGCACTAACAGGTCATAATGCATGAGTCTGGCATGAGCTGTTGTCATAGCACCACATTTATATCATTGACCTTACACATCTTACCATCAGCATGACACCATTAACCTGACAAGCCAGATGGACAGCTCCATATATCTGCCACAGAAATATTTCACAAGTCCATCCGGGTAGTAGCCCTTTTAATTTGTTTTCAGGGCAGAACGTTTAAAAAAAAACAAGCTTGTGATTGGATAATCGTTCTTCTCGTCACAATCATTACAGACCAATCCATATCAAGCAGGGTTGCCTCATAAAATGAAGCAATGTTTTCATTGAATTTGTCATTATTTTTTTCTTTTAAATAAACATTTTATTTGATTTTGTTTATATTGGTTGCTGATGCTGCTCAGTGGTTTTTGAAGACTGTATGATGCAAAATGTGCCTGTTTGTTACTTGAAATGGCTGAATAAAGAATTGAAAGCTATTAGCTGTTAGCGGCTAACTTAGCTGCTAACAGCCAACGGCCTTATACTATCGTCTTGCACTAAATTGTACCACACAGATAATTCATATCACACTTATATGGAGCATGAACCTCGTCAAAGACAATCCCTACAAGTAAACTTCTGAGGAGGGCAGATTTTGCCAGGTTTTACTAAGTATCTATGAGGACAATGGGCTAATCGGCATCTCCGTTCTCAACTTCCAGTTTTTAACTTCTGGTTGTCATCACGTCTGCATTCTACAGCTCCCGCCTCACTTCCCTGATTGGGCCGTTAAAATTTTAGCCGAGAATGCCGAGTGAATTCATTGGTCAACGGAGCGCTTCAAGATGGGATCTGCAGGATTTCAGGAACTGAATCAGGCAGGCCCATCTGCTATGTAAGGTTATGACACCATTGCACCATAGCGACATCAGCTAAACATCAGCTGGGTGAATCTGGTGGGGTCAGTGATCAGTTCACACTGAGCCGTGTCAGTCCTCATACTGAATCTACCCCACAAGGAGTAAAGGAGCAGCTTGTTACAACTCCTAACAGCCTTGTTGACACAGATTTTAGCAGGATCCAGTCTGATGCCCTCTTTTTCAAAGTAATCATCAATGTGTTTCCTCTGCTCAGGTGTCTTTACATGTGCGGGGTAGCCTGAAGCCTCTTGTTTACATTTCAGAAATGTCTTCATAGTCCTTAAACAAAGTGTCTGTCTTGTCAGGAAAATGCCACACTTCATCTGTGGTCACAATGCTATACCCCTTTTTAAAAGCTTTCTGAAGCTCAAACGACACCCACACACCTGACAGCTGTCTGTCCTTGTCACTATGTGAGCAAGTCGACTGATTCATACCCTCAACTTCTGCACAGCGGGAACATCAGCTTGTCATGACACCTGTAGGGGAGGACAGGATGGTACAAGCCTCTTGGAGGAAGCACAGTACATTTGATGAAACCAAAGTATGTGTCAATGGAGTCAAAACCGCTTGAAATGATTTTTGGGTGTCCAACAGGGTCAGGCATTTTGGACTGGACAGTGGGATACAGACTGGTGAAATCATAGTACCTGATTTTCTCACCATTCTCGGCTTTGTGGTAGAGCTTCATGGCATTGGTACGACCGCCGAACAGAGCCTTCCTAGGATCCAAACGTTCTGGTCTCTTGTAAGTGCTCAGAAACATTTGGACACGCAGATTTTTTTTGGTCATATCCAGCCACTCACACTCCCACATCACCACAACCCGGACACCATGGATGGATTTTAATGCCTCTACTTTAGTGATGAACTGATGCTTAAGTTCACCGTAGGACACACCACTTAGCGGATTGGCATCTGCAGGGACCTTACAATTCACACACCCATGGAAAATACATCCTGAAGATTCACAGCAGGTGTTTGAGGCAGGATGGAAGCCGTCTACAAAGTATGACCCCACTTGATACTCACCAAAGTTTAATGCGTGATGTATCTCAACCCCTTCAGTATGAGAAACATACTCAAGCCATTGAATAGACACTTCTGAGTATGTCTTGTTCTGGCGAGTGTATGCCCCATCATACGTGAGTGCCACCGTGCCTCTGGGGAGGAACAATGTCTTGTAAACACCCATACAGCTAGATGGCAATGTGGTGAAAGAAAAAGGGTCAAGCTCTGTACACTTGAGAAAAATGTCACGATAGATCATGCAGACCTTGCGTAGGACTTCAACATCGTTAACACAATACCTGCAGATCTCAGTCCATGAGGAAATCAAAGATTTCCTCACGGACACGTACCATCTCAAGAACCGGGTCTTCTCATCACTGCCCATTTTTCCAAAACCATAGAAGGATGGGTCTGGGTACTTGCCAACATAAAAGATGTTTTCAGGGGTATTGAATTTGTGCGGGAAGTAACCTTTCTCAAGATCTTCAAACCGCATTGCTGCTGGTGTTTTTGACAAACGCATTGGAAGGAAACTAAATGAATCGATCCAACGCTGTTTGTATGTTACATCATACATCAAGACAACTCTGCTACCCCTCATTGTCACTCTGGGGATGATGCCTTTTTTAACAAAGTGATTCAACACAATATAGTTGTCAAATCCTGCTGCATTGTGTGCTCTGAATGTGTAGGCATGGTGTTTTTTTCGTCTGCACCAGTTTAAAAAAGCAGACACACAATCAGTGGTGTTGAAACAAATTTTCTCTCCCTCTGTGTCCATTGCACACACAAAATTCACATGGTGTCTGCCTTCATAATACTGGGTCTCAAAGTCATAAAAGATAGAATTTGAGGTAATTTGTTTTTTTGGAGTCGGCTGTATGAAGCATTCGTGTGATACTTTACCATCTACTATTTCTTCATGACAGTGGGAGCACCGAATTGGTTTACAGGCATGTTTCTTGTTTTTGTGTAACTGATATGTTTTTCCACACACCTCACAATATTTCATTTCCTGACAAGGGATTTTATTGTGAACCCCTTCAGGTCGCCTGTGCTGTTCAAAACAGAGTTGTGATTTACAAATGCGTTTTCAGTCTGGACATTTAACTGATTTGGATGTCTGGTTGCTACATTGTGTATAACAAACGTTACACTGCCTTTTACAATTGTGTACTAGCGGCGTTTCATATGTGTTATAGCAAAAAGAGCACACATATGAAGCACCAAAAAACCCTTTTGCATTTTCAATCAGAAAATAGTGGTCATCATGGAGATAAAGCCAGATTGTTCTAGGATGTGGGTTGTCATGTGTCTCAAAACACTGGAGGCGCTTACGCTCTGATGTGTGGTGAAACATTATTTTGACATCCATGTGTCTCTCAAATGTACCTACATCTGAGAGTGAGACTTTGTGCATGTGGTCAAAGCCTACTGTGAGGTGTAGCTGTTTTGCATGCTCCAGTTTTTCATCAGGAGATATCATGGGATTCACATAATGTGCAAGACACAGAGAGAAACAAAGATTGTTTTCACTACCATTGTTGGGGATAAACAGGTGTTTACCTTTTTTGAACAGAATCTCATCATAGAAGACTTTACCCAGCTTCAGACGATTACTACCACCACTTCTGCCCTCTGCGACAGAAACTATAAATTCTAAATCATCATCTGTCAGTGATGTGTCATTACTCTGTATAACACTTGAAATTTGATCTAAAAACAAATCTGTGTTGTAGTCATCATCCACATTTAAGACAGCCTGCACGTCATTTGCTGAGGATGGTCCTCTCAACACCACATTTAAAACACTACCTGATGGAGAATCAACCAGGGCTCTCTCAATTATAGATGACAGACTTTCTCTGATTACAGCAGGCATTTGTGTCAAATCATCTTGATTAATACTGCGTAAATCTAAATGTTGGCGCAGCTCTCTTGCGTTAAAATGCGGGATTTCTCTAACAGTTATCTGACTTTGATCACTAATAATACCTGTTGTGATAATTTGTTTGGTCTTATTTTGTTATAACTGTAGAAATTAATTATTGATTTATGCAATAAACACTCGAACGGGGCACCATCCTATTTATACAAAATAGGCAAAATTTTACTCCTTGATTAATTTATCGATTATGTTAAGTTTAATGTTAGTGGACTGGAGTGAGTAATTCACACTCTATTCTCATCGACCTTAAATCTGAAGGGAAGAACTTTCGTTACAGGGATGTCTGACTTTCAAAACACACTCCCAAAACAGTACTTTAAATCTATGAAGAATTTATTTGAAACGAAATGAAATAATAAACAGAACAATACACTCCCAAGGGAGAAAAAGGCATTAAAAACACATTTGCATGATATGAAACTTAGGTGAGAAAATAACACGTCTTTGGTGAGGATTAGAATAACGTATAACTGTATTTGACCTGGTTATATTGAGTGATGAATTGAGGTAGGAATTTGATGGACTATTTCGTAAGCGTTGGAAAGGGAAAAAGGGGTTTTATCTGATTGAGCGAGCGAGACTAATTACACCAACCCGTCTGGCTGAACGTTCAGGAGAGGTCTTACTTTGAGTAGCGCTGGTCTGTCGCGAGTCCGAAGTCACCAGGTGTGGATGGATACAGCGGCCTGCTGAGGTGGAGGCAGTCTGGACCCGTCTGGTGCTCCTAAGGATCTCGGGGCAAGGATCGCGCTCGAATGTCGATGGAGTTGGAGCCTCGGTGCTCTTGTCTGTTCAGCTGGGTACACGGCGTCGGCAGAAGTCTCGTCCCGTTCAGAAGTTTACTTTTATTAATTCAAAAAGAAATGTTCGCTGGCCACACGAAATTACTTCTTAAATTAAATAAAGTGATGGTGGCAGAGTGTTCATTAAAAAGAAGAGAACACTTTAAGAAAAACTGAGTCAAGGCTAGAAAACGGCAAAAATTGCGGACTTTGCAAAACATACCGTTAGAGGAAGTTGAGGGTATTTCTGATGGTGATGACAATGATCCTCCAACATCAGAACAAACACCGTCCCCAATCTGATATTGCTCATGATTCTCTGGGGTTTGACCTAATGATAGAGGATCATTGTCATCATCATCAACAATGACCACATATGCACTAGTTGGAGAAGCAGAAGAAGAAGAAGTAGTAGTGGCAATGTCTAGCCGGTTATCTCCGAACACCATGTCTACATACTCACCATCACACCCAGCAAGAGTAAAGGCTTGATGTATAATATTAGAGTTATCAGTGTTCCCACCAACAGAAACAGGGTTAGGAGAAAGGCTGTCCAAAGCAGGATGTGAGGGAGTTCTCACCTCCCCACACAAAATATTTACAGCCCCTGGCAGGTGACACAGAGGTGCGGTTAAATTTAAATTGCTGTTGTTGGCCCCCCCAGACACGACCCCCTCCTCATTTCCATTCACACACTCATTCAGGCCAGAATCAGACGCACCTTCAACGCCTTGACGTAGGGGCGAGAGGAAATGCTCATTTACATCTAGACTGTCACTTCCACACACAGTTTGTTGAAAAGCCAATTCTATGATGTTAGAGACATCAATACAGGGTATGTTAGACAGTGGATCTAAGTCAGAAGATATTTGTTGTGATTCACTGTTGGAACTGTTGCTAAAACTGATATTAGTGAAAACATCACTTGCATCACTATCTTTAGTCTTCTTGATAGGAGGCTGAGACATGATTTTTTTTAAAAAGCAAATAACCTAAAGACAGATTAGGAATCTTAAGGACCACAAAAAAGGGAAAAAAAGAGAAGTTAAAAACTACAGTGGGCTACTGGCTGTTGAATACCTGCTGTAAAAAAGTAAAAATCAGACTTTGTGTTTCCTCAACAGACTCTGCCCTCTGCTTTAACAAAGAGATATAAGTTCCAACTTCTTCACCAAATAGATTAAAAGAGGTATGGAGGGAGTGTACCAAATCCACACTATTCTCAATACTGGTTTTCAAACAATTGACAACTTCATTAACACGACCATTCAAATTGGAAAGCAGATTATTAAATGAAACACTTAATTCTTCCAACTTTTCTGAATTAGCTGAAAACAACTCCACCTTGTCTTCAACAGCTGGTGATGATGGAGTAATCAAACCCTGATTTATTAAATCCTCGGGATCTAAAAACTGTCCACCACAACCACTGATATCCAACTCAGAAAACCCACTTAAATCAAACAAATCAGTTTCTACAATAACAGAAGGAGCTGACGGAGCTGAACCCTCCTCCTGTACAGGTATATTAGACTGTAAAGGACTGGTTGAGTCTACAATAATATGGGTAGGATGATCGGGAAAAGTGAGGTTGTCGTATTTAAAAGACAAATCGGGTGTGCTGGCCCTTTCACAGCTAAGTAAATCTGATAAAAACGTATCTTGTGTGATGTCTTCTGTGTCCTCGACAGAGAGTGGTTCCCTCCAAATTAGACTGTTGTTCCTCTAAGCCCTCCTCTTCTTCTTCTTCTTCTATGAGCGCAGGCTGTAGTTGACTCCCTGCCTCCAGAACCATGTAAAAACTGATGTAGAAAACAAAGATAAAAGTGTAACAAAAAAAATGCACAACTCTAATAAAATTAAAATGAAGAAAAAGATGTGAGAATATTTAAAACTTTAAACAAACCTCGTGGCTGTATTCTCTTGACTGTAGACTTCCCACTTTGAATTCTCATGAATTAGCACATCAATGGCTTCATTCAATTCACACTGGTCAACATGCCCGTCTGCAGGGATCTGTGGATTAGGGGGCACAGAGACCAATTCCTCCTTGCCCGCACTGAAAAGAAATGAAAAAAATCTAAATGATTAAGTAGATTAAAAAAGGCACAAAGAAACATGGTGAGAAAAGGATTCAGTTTTATGTATCCACTTTTACAAACTAAGCTGATGTTTTCTTCCACCTCAACAGTATTGTTGGACCTTTTCCTCAAAGCAGATTCTTCCTCATCCCTCTGGCGCTTCTTAGCTTCTGCTCTTCTGGCTCTTATCACCTTTAGACTCAAAGATCTTGCAGATTTCTTCTCTACTTGATCTTACATTTAACGAATAACACACATGAAAACAGAAAGGAATGCTGAAGATACACTTTTTAGGCCACGATCAGTTAAATCATCTCCTTATTTTACCAATTTATACCTTTAAGATTTTGGTCCAGCTGCTGTAAAACACTTTGATGGTTCAAATTGCGCTCTCCTGGAACTCTTCTGGCTCCTGATTGTTTGAGGAAAAAAAAAATAGTGTTTGAATAAAGTTGAAATTGACATCTAAAATAACTAAAATTAACCCTAGAAAATCCTACCTGAAAGGTTAGGAGGTGGTGTATTTTCACTATCCTGGTGGTTTTCCACACGGTCTGGGAATCCTAATGAATAAAACCTTTAAGAACATTGTAGAATTGTTTTATACTGTTAAAAACACCAAGTTCTAAAAAACTGAAAGTGGAGTTGCAGTTACTTTCAATACAATGTAAAAAGAAACTCAAAAACCTCAGAGAAACTAAGTAATGTAAAAACTTAGTCAACTTACCTGCAGCAGACATGATGGCACAAAAATGAGTCCTTCAGACAGTCGGTTCGATGTCAAAAGAGGCTGATGCACGGGTCACACTCGTAATTAACACAGGCCACAACAACCCTGCCCTTTAATCACACCTATGGAGTATCACTGGATTGGTTACTGTAGACCCATTGACCATTCGCAGACCTCTTGACCATTTCAATTGATCTTGGCTACTGAGCAGAGATCATCTCCCCCCTCACTACTCACCAAAAGAGACAGTAAGAGGCCTGTTGGGAGATCTTTGTGGTCTTTCACTTTCTTTTTTAAAGTTAACACAGGTTAACACATTTCCAGTTTTAACAATTCTTTCTTTCTTTCTTTTTTACTATTTCTCATGTATTTTATTTTAAAGTTTTACTCAAGATCCGCTGGTGTTTGCTTCGTCGACTACGGGATATTTCTTTTTTCCTTTCTTTTATTTCACTCTTGTTTTATTTTTAATTTAACACTTATATTCAGATCAAGAAATTCAAACATTCCTTTCCTCTAACGTCACAGAGAACACACCCACCGCCCCTACACGACCCCTCCCCAAATCACGTCATATCCGGGGTGTGTGGTCAAAATGACGTCACAATCACGTGTCCAATAGGAACGCCCACAATAACCATAAAAATAAGCCACGCCCACAAATATTAAGCTCCGCCCAATGGACCAGTTATAACTACTAGTGGCGACTATGACTGAGCCCTACATGGAGACTGAAGCTGTGTTTCGAACAGCCGACCATCTGGCCAAAAAGAACCGACCCTTTTCTGACCACGAGAGCCTCATTGAGCTTCAGGAACTAAATGGTGTAAAAATGGGCTCAATGCTTCATTCACGTTACAGTGCAACACAAATTATAAAACATGTTGCTCGTGAGATGCAGAGCAAAATCGTCAGAAGCATTATAGCATCATCCAGTAAGTTAGCTGTCCTAATTGACGAGGCATCTTCTTTAAGTCACAAAGCTATCATGACAGTTTCTATCAAAGCATCAATTCAAGAAGAAGATCCTGAGTTCATATTCCTGGAACTTGTTGAACTGGAAAATCAGAGAGCTGATGGCATAGTACAGGCATTACTTACCTGTTTAACTAATGCTGGCTTTACAGAGGAGTGGCTTAGTGAAAACTGGGTAACATTTGTATCTGATGGAGCCAGTGTAATGCTAGGAAAGAAATCTGGAGTAGCAACCAGGCTGACTTCAAGATTCCCAAAGCTTTTTGTATGGCACTGTATGAACCATAGACTTGAACTTGCTGTGTCAGATGCAGTTGATGAGGTAAACTCTGTCAATCACTTTAAAACTTTTGTCCAGAAGCTATACTCTGTATAAACAAAACAAAAATGAAGGTGAACTTGTAAATGCAGCAGCTGAAGTAGGCTCTCAGCTTCTTCGCATTGGCAGAATCTTGGATGTATGCTGGGTTGCCAGTAGCTTCCGGACTGTTCGTGCTGTTTGGACATCCCTGGGAGCTCTTGTGCAGCACTTTAAAAATGCTTCCAGTGATGAGATGAGGTCCACCAAAGACAGGCAGATGTACAGAGGTTTGTTAGACCGTGTTCAAAGTCCAGAATTTATTTGTGACCTTGGGCTCATGTATGACACTCTTCATGAACTAAGTCTCCTGTCACAGGAGCTTCAGTCTCGTTCTATAACTCTCCTCAGAGCAGAGCATCTGATGAAACGCTCAATCAGAGTGATTCAGTCATTTAAAGAGAGTCCAGGTGAGAAATATAGTGAGGCTTTAGAAGCAAAACAGACTGGGGAGTATCGGTCTATAGCCCTGAGAACAAATGCAAAGCTGAAGTCAATCCATCCAGGCCGGTTTCTACAAAGTCTTGAAAACAATCTAGAGAAGCGCTCGTCTTTTGAAGACGATACCATACTGGACCTCAGCATCCTTGACCAAAGTAAGTGGCCATCGAAGCCAAACATTCGCCATGGTGAAGAACAAGTAAAGCGACTGTGCAAGCATTTTAACTTGTGCACAGACCAAGCACTCAATCGGATGAGGGACCTATTAGAAGACCCCAGTGAGCCTGATGAGCTAAAACCACTCATAAACTGTATGAAAACATTCTCCGTGAGTACAGCAGAGTGTGAGAGAAACTTCAGCCTAATGAATAATATATGCTCAGACAAGAGGGCTGTCCTGCTCATCTCAAACATTTCACACTTAATGATGATTAATATTAACGGCCCAAAAACTTCCAAGTTTGATCCTGGAAAATATACAAGGACCTGGTTAAAGAGTCATCGTGCTGCCTCTTCTGTGTGCTCTAGACAGTGCAGTGTGAAAACTCCTGCAGAAAGCAAATCTGTCTGGAATATACTGGAGTATGAGCAAAGGTCAGAAGGTCAGATGTGCTGGGTGGAGAAAGTGAATGCATGTATTTTTTAATAGTTTTTGCATTATTTTTTAAATATTTGCATATATTTAAGTCCTGGGAGCTCTAGCACTTGTTCGTTTTTGATTTGTTTGGGTTTTTTTGGATTGCATGTGGTTGTGAATGTGGGTCGCATGCATGCATGCATGCATGCATGCATGCGTGTGTGTATGGGTACGTATGTGTGTGTGAGCGTACTTTATTTTCCTTTGTATTTTATTCACATGTCCTGGTGTAAGTGTCAGCACCCTAGTACTATATGTATATGAACTATGTACTATATGGCACAAATGATGTAAATCTAAATTATTTTTTAATTTTTGTTCATTGTAACATATTTTTTTGAAAGATTCTGTTCAGCTATTGAAAACTAAATAATTTATTTCAACTTTATGACAGTGCGCTTTAAGTTTATCTGAATGGTTTTGATGTTTGGAAGAGAATGATTTGTGTTTTATTTAAGGTTAAATATTAACATGAATGCATTGTCAACTTCAGATTTTGTATTTTATGTAAATGTTCAAAAAATAACCGAAACACCATGTTCGCCTCATGATGAATACATTTTACATTCATCCATTCTGCTTGTGTGACCAGTAATAGCTACAAACTGCTCCTAATTAAGTCATGGTAATTTTATAGTAGTGTGCAAGTAGAAATGACAGATTTTTGGTCAAATAGAGTGGTCTAACATGTCACTGGATCTAAAACCGTCTTTTTTCTGTACTACTTAAAAAAAAGGCAAAAATTTATAGTATGCCAGCTTAAAGGACCACTACACCACTGGTGAAGAGTATCGGTAATCCTTAGTATATGTGACAGATGTTGGACTATCTGTAGTAGGTACCAAGAAGATCTCCATGTGTGAAGAGTATCTGTAATCCTCAGTATCTGTGACAGATGTAGGACTATCCTCAGTAGGTACCAAGTAGATCTCCATCTGTGAAAAGTGTCTGTAATCCTCAGTATCTGTGACAGATGTTGGACTATCTTTAGTAGGTACCGAGCAGATCTCCATGTGTGAAGAGTATCTGTAATCCTCAGTATCTGTGACAGATGCAGGACTATCTGTAGTAGGTACCAAGAAGATCTCCATGTGTGAGGAGTATCTGTCATCCTCAGTATCTGTGACAGATGCAGGACTATCTTTAGTAGGTACCAAGAAGATCTCCATGTGTGAAGAGTGTCTGTAATCCTCAGTATTTGTGACAGATATAGGACTATCCTAAGTAGGTACCAAGTAGATCTCCATCTGTGAAGAGTGTCTGTAATCCTCAGTATTTGTGACAGATATAGGACTATCCTAAGTAGGTACCAAGAAGATCTCCATGTGTGAGGAGTATCTGTAATCCTCAGTTTCTGTGACAGATGTAGGACTAACTTTAGTAGGTACCAAGAAGATCTCCATGTGTGAGGAGTATCTGTAATCCTCAGTATCTGTGACAGATGTAGGACTATCTTTAGTAGGTACCAAGCAGATCTCCATTAGGTACCAAGCAGATCTCCATCTGTGAAGAGTGTCTGTAATCCTCAGTATCTGTGACAGATGTAGGACTATCTTTAGTAGGTACCGAGCACATCTCCATCTGTGAAGAGTGTCTGTAATCCTCAGTATTTGTGACAGATATAGGACTATCTTTAGTAGGTACCAAGCAGATCTCCATTAGGTACCAAGAAGATCTCCATCTGTGAAGAGTGTCAGTCATCCTCATTATCTGTGAGATCTAGGACTATCTTTAGTAGGTACCAAGCAGATCTCCATTAGGTACCAAGCAGATCTCCATCTGTGAAGAGTGTCTGTAATCCTCAGTATCTGTGACAGATGTAGGACTAACTTTAGTAGGTACCAAGAAGATCTCCATGTGTGAGGAGTATCTGTAATCCTCAGTATCTGTGACAGATGTAGGACTATCTTCATTTGGTACCAAGCAGATCTCCATTTGTGAAGAGTGTCCGTAATCCTCAGTATCTGTGACAGATGTAGGACTATCTTCAGTAGGTACCAAGCAGATCTCCATCTGTGAAGAGTGTCTGTAATCCTCAGTATTTGTGACAGATATAGGACTATCTTTAGTATGTACCAAGCAGATCTCCATTAGGTACGAAGCAGATCTCCATCTGTGAAGAGTGTCTGTAATCCTCAGTATCTGTGACAGATGTAGGACTATCTTTAGTAGGTACCGAGCAGATCTCCATTAGGTACCAAGAAGATCTCCATCTGTGAAGAGTGTCAGTCATCCTCATTATCTGTGAGATCTAGGACTATCTGTAGTAGGTACCAAGCAGATCTCCATTAGGTACCAAGCAGATCTCCATCTGTGAAGAGTGTCTGTAATCCTCAGTATCTGTGACAGATGTAGGACTATCTGTAGTAGGTACCAAGCAGATCTCCATCTGTGAAGAGTGTCTGTAATCCTCAGTATTTGTGACAGATGTAGGACTATCTTTAGTAGGTACCAAGCAGATCTCCATTAGGTACCAAGAAGATCTCCATGTGTGAGGAGTATCTGTAATCCTCAGTATCTGTGACAGATGTAGGACTATCTTCATTTGGTACCAAGCAGATCTCCATTAGGTACCAAGAAGATCTCCATTTGTGAAGAGTGTCCGTAATCCTCAGTATCTGTGACAGATGTAGGACTATCTTCAGTAGGTACCAAGCAGATCTCCATCTGTGAAGAGTGTCTGTAATCCTCAGTATTTGTGACAGATATAGGACTATCTTTAGTAGGTACCAAGCAGATCTCCATTAGGTACGAAGCAGATCTCCATCTGTGAAGAGTGTCTGTAATCCTCAGTATCTGTGACAGATGTAGGACTATCTTTAGTAGGTACCGAGCAGATCTCCATTAGGTACCAAGAAGATCTCCATCTGTGAAGAGTGTCAGTCCTCAGTATCTGTGACAGATGTAGGACTACCCTCATTTGGTACCAAGCAGATCTCCATCTGTGAAGAGTGTCTGTAATCCTCAGTATTTGTGACAGATGTAGGACTATCTTTAGTAGGTACCAAGCAGATCTCCATTAGGTACCAAGCAGATCTCCATCTGTGAAGAGTGTCTGTAATCCTCAGTATTTGTGACAGATGTAGGACTATCTTTAGTAGGTACCAAGCAGATCTCCATTAGGTACCAAGAAGATCTCCATCTGTGAAGAGTGTCAGTCCTAAGTTTCTGTGACAGATGTAGGACTATCCTCATTTGGTACCGAGCAGATCTGCATCTGTAAAGAGTGTCTGTAATCCTCAGTATCTGTGACAGATGTAGGACTATCTTTAGTAGGTACCGAGCACATCTCCATCTGTGAAGAGTATCTGTAATCCTCAGTATCTGTGACAGATGTAGGACTATCTTTAGTAGGTACCGAGCACATCTCCATCTGTGAAGAGTGTCAGTCATCCTCATTATCTGTGAGATCTAGGACTATCTGTAGTAGGTACCAAGCAGATCTCCATTAGGTACCAAGCAGATCTCCATCTGTGAAGAGTGTCTGTAATCCTCAGTATCTGTGACAGATGTAGGACTATCTGTAGTAGGTACCAAGCAGATCTTCATTAGGTACCAAGCAGATCTCAATCTGTGAAGAGTGTCAGTCATCCTCAGTATCTGTGACAGATGTAGGACTATCTGTAGTAGGTACCATGCAGATCTCCATTACGTACCAAGCAGATCTCCGTCTGTGAAGAGTATCTGTAATCCTCAGTATCTGTGACAGATGTAGGACTAAATTTAGTAGGTACCAAGAAGATCTCCATGTGTGAAGAGTGTCTGTAATCCTCAGTATTTGTGACAGATATAGGACTATCCTAAGTAGGTACCAAGTAGATCTCCATCTGTGAAGAGTGTCTGTAATCCTCAGTATTTGTGACAGATATAGGACTATCCTAAGTAGGTACCAAGTAGATCTCCATCTGTGAAGAGTGTCTGTAATCCTCAGTATTTGTGACAGATATAGGACTACCCTCATTTGATACCAAGCAGATCTCCATCTGTGAAGAGTGTCTGTAATCCTCAGTGTCTGTGACAGATGTAGGACTATCTTTAGTTGGTACCAAGCAGATCTCCATTAGGTACCAAGTGGATCTCCATCTGTGAACAGTGTCTGTAATCCTCAGTATCTGTGACAGATGTAGGACTAACTTTAGTAGGTACCAAGCAGATCTCCATTATGTACCAAGCAGATCTCCGTCTGTGAAGAGTATCTGTAATCCTCAGTATTTGTGACAGATGTAGGACTATCTTTAGTAGGTACCAAGCAGATCTCAATTACGTACCAAGCAGATCTCCGTCTGTGAGGAGTATCTGTAATCCTCAGTATTTGTGACAGATGTAGGACTATCTTTAGTAGGTACCATGCAGATCTCCATTACGTACCAAGCAGATCTCCGTCTGTGAAGAGTATCTGTAATCCTCAGTATTTGTGACAGATGTAGGACTATCCTAAGTAGGTACCAAGAAGATCTCCATGTGTGAGGAGTATCTGTAATCCTCAGTTTCTGTGACAGATGTAGGACTAACTTTAGTAGGTACCAAGAAGATCTCCATGTGTGAGGAGTATCTGTAATCCTCAGTATCTGTGACAGATGTAGGACTATCTTCATTTGGTACCAAGCAGATCTCCATTTGTGAAGAGTGTCCGTAATCCTCAGTATCTGTGACAGATGTAGGACTATCTTTAGTAGGTACCAAGCAGATCTCCATTAGGTACCAAGCAGATCTCCATCTGTGAAGAGTGTCTGTAATCCTCAGTATCTGTGACAGATGTAGGACTATCTGTAGTAGGTACCAAGCAGATCTCCATCTGTGAAGAGTGTCTGTAATCCTCAGTATTTGTGACAGATGTAGGACTATCTTTAGTAGGTACCAAGCAGATCTCCATTAGGTACCAAGCAGATCTCCATCTGTGAAGAGAATCTGTAAACCTCAGTATGTGTGACAGATGTAGGACTATCTTTAGTAGGTACCAAGCAGATCTTCATCTGTGAACAGTGTCTGTAATCCTCAGTATCTGTGACAGATGTTGGACTATCTTTAGTAGGTACCAAGCAGATCTTCATTAGGTACCGAGCACATCTCCATCTGTGAAGAGTATCTGTAATCCTCAGTATTTGTGACAGATGTAGGACTATCTTTAGTAGGTACCAAGCAGATCTTCATCTGTGAACAGTGTCTGTAATCCTCAGTATATGTGACAGATGTAGAACTATCGTCATTTGGTACCAAGCAGATCTCCGTCTGTGAAGAGTATCTGTAATCCTCAGTATCTGTGACAGATATAGGACTATCTTTACTAGGTACCAAAAAGATCTCCATCTGTGAAGAGTATCTGTAATCCTCAGTATCTGTGACAGATATAGGACTATCCTAATTAGGTACCAAGAAGATCTCCATCTGTGAAGAGTATCTGTAATCCTCAGTATCTGTGACAGATATAGGACTATCTTTACTAGGTACCAAAAAGATCTCCATCTGTGAAGAGTATCTGTAATCCTCAGTATATGTGAAAGATATAGGACTATCTTTACTAGGTACCAAAAAGATCTCCATCTGTGAAGAGTATCTGTAATCCTCAGTATCTGTGACAGATGTTGGACTATCTTTAGTAGGTACCAAGTAGATCTCCATCTGTGAAGAGTATCTGTAATCCTCAGTATCTGTGACAGATGTTGGACTATCTTTAGTAGGAACCGAGCAGATCTCCATCTGTGAAGAGTGTCTGTAACCCTCAGGATCTGTGACAGATGGAGGACGATCCTCATTAGGTACCAAGCAGATCTCCATTATGTACCAATCAGATCTCCATCTGTGAAGAGTATCTGTAATCCTCAGGATCTGTGACAGAAAATGGACTATCTTCATTTGGTACCAAGCAGATCTCCGTCTGTGAAGAGTGTCTTTAATCCTCTGTATCTGTGACAGATGTAGGACTATCTGTAGTAGGTACCAAGCAGATCTCCATTAGGTACCAAGCAGATCTCCATCTGTGAAGAGTATCTGTAATCCTCAGTATCTGTGACAGATGTTGGACTATCTTTAGTAGGAACCGAGCAGATCTCCATCTGTGAAGAGTGTCTGTAACCCTCAGGATCTGTGACAGATGAAGGACGATCCTCATTAGGTACCAAGCAGATCTCCATTATGTACCAATCAGATCTCCATCTGTGAAGAGTATCTGTAATCCTCAGGATCTGTGACAGAAAATGGACTATCTTCATTTGGTACCAAGCAGATCTCCATCTGTGAAGAGAATCTGTAATCCTCTGTATCTGTGACAGATGTAGGACTATCTGTAGTAGGTACCAAGCAGATCTCCATTAGGTACCAAGCAGATCTCCATCTGTGAAGAGTATCTGTAATCCTCAGTATTTGTGACAGATGAAGGACTATCTGTAGTAGGTACCAAGCAGATCGCCATTAGGTACCAAACAGATCTCCATCTGTGGAGAGTATCTGTAATCCTCAGTATCTGTGACAGATATAGGATTATCTTCATTTGGTACCAAGCAGATCTCCGTCTGTGAAGAGTATCTGTAATCCTCAGTATTTGTGACAGATGAAGGACTATCTGTAGTAGGTACCAAGCAGATCGCCATTAGGTACCAAACAGATCTCCATCTGTGGAGAGTATCTGTAATCCTCAGTATCTGTGACAGATATAGGACTATCTTTAGTAGGTACCAAACGGATCTCCATCTGTGAAGAGTATCTGTAATCCTCAGTATCTGTGACAGATGTAGGACTATCCTCATTAGGTACCAAGCAGATCTCCATCTGTGAAGAGTGTCTGTAACCCTCAGGATCTGTGACAGATGTAGGACTATCTTTAGTAGGTACCGAGCACAGCTCTGTCTGTGAAGAGTATCTGTAATCCTCAGTATCTGTGACTGATATAGGACTATCTTTAGTAGGTACCGAGCACAGCTCTGTCTGTGAAGAGTATCTGTAATCCTCAGTATCTGTGACAGATGTAGGACTATCTGTAGTAGGTACCAAGCAGATCTCCATCTGTGAAGAGTATCTGTAATCCTCAGTATCTGTGACAGATGTAGGACTATCTTTAGTAGGTACCAAGCAGATCTTCATCTGTGAACAGTGTCTGTAATCCTCAGTATCTGTGACAGATGTAGGACTATCTGTAGTAGGTACCAAGCAGATCTCCATCTGTGAAGAGTGTCTGTAATCCTCAGTATCTGTGACAGATGTAGGACTATCTGTAGTAGGTCCCAAGTAGATCTCCATCTGTGAAGAGTGTCTGTAATCCTCAGTATCTGTGACAGATGTAGGACTATCTGTAGTAGGTACCAAGCAGATCTCCATCTGTGAAGAGTATCTGTAATCCTCAGTATCTGTGACAGATATAGGACTATCTTTACTAGGTACCAAAAATATCTCCATCTGTGAAGAGTATCTGTAATCCTCAGTATCTGTGACAGATATAGGACTATCTTTACTAGGTACCAAGCAGATCTCCTTCTGTGAAGAGTATCTGTAATCCTCAGGATCTGTGACAGACGTAGGATTATCCTCATTAGGTACCAAGCAGATCTCCATTAGGTACCAATCAGATCTCCATCTGTGAAGAGTATCTGTAATCCTCAGTATCTGTGACTGATATAGGACTATCTTTAGTAGGTACCGAGCACAGCTCTGTCTGTGAAGAGTATCTGTAATCCTCAGTATCTGTGACAGATGTAGGACTATCTGTAGTAGGTACCAAGCAGATCTCCATCTGTGAAGAGTATCTGTAATCCTCAGTATCTGTGACAGATGTAGGACTATCTTTAGTAGGTACCAAGTAGATCTTCATCTGTGAACAGTGTCTGTAATCCTCAGTATCTGTGACAGATGTAGGACTATCTGTAGTAGGTACCAAGCAGATCTCCATCTGTGAAGAGTGTCTGTAATCCTCAGTATTTGTGACAGATGTAGGACTATCTTCATAAGGTACCAAGCAGATCACCATCTTTGAAGAGTGTCTGTAATCCTCAGTATCTGTGACAGATGTAGGACTATCTGTAGTAGGTACCAAGCAGATCTCCATCTGTGAAGAGTATCTGTAATCCTCAGTATCTGTGACAGATGTAGGACTATCTGTAGTAGGTACCAAGCAGATCTCCATCTGTGAAGAGTATCTGTAATCCTCAGTATCTGTGACAGATATAGGACTATCTTTACTAGGTACCAAAAATATCTCCATCTGTGAAGAGTATCTGTAATCCTCAGTATCTGTGACAGATATAGGACTATCTTTACTAGGTACCAAGCAGATCTCCTTCTGTGAAGAGTATCTGTAATCCTCAGTATCTGTGACAGATATAGGACTTTCCTAATTAGGTACCAAGAAGATCTCCATCTGTGAAGAGTATCTGTAATCCTCAGTATCTGTGACAGATGTAGGACTATCTTCACTAGGTACCAAAAAGATCTCCATCTGTGAAGAGTATCTGTAATCCTCAGTATATGTGACAGATGTAGGACTATCTTTAGTAGGTACCGAGCAGATCTCCGTCTGTGAAGAGTATCTGTAATCCTCAGTATCTGTGACAGATGTAGGACTATCTTCATTTGGTACCAAGCAGATCTCCGTCTGTGAAGAGTATCTGTAATCCTCAGTATATGTGACAGATATAGGACTATATTTAGTAGGTAACAAGCAGATCTCCATCTGTGAAGAGTATCTGTAATCCTCAGTATCTGTGACAGATATAGGACTATCTTCATTTGGTACCAAGCAGATCTCCATCTGTGAAGAGTATCTGTAATCCTCAGTATCTGTGACAGATATAGGACTATCTTTACTAGGTACCAAGCAGATCTCCTTCTGTGAAGAGTATCTGTAATCCTCAGTATCTGTGACAGATATAGGACTTTCCTAATTAGGTACCAAGAAGATCTCCATCTGTGAAGAGTATCTGTAATCCTCAGTATCTGTGACAGATATAGGACTATCTTTAGGTACCAAAAAGATCTCCATCTGTGAAGAGTATCTGTAATCCTCAGTATCTGTGACAGATTTAGGACTATCTTTAGTAGGTACCAAGCAGATCTCCATCTGTGAAGAGTATCTGTAATCCTCAGTATATGTGACAGATGTAGAACTATCTTCATTTGGTACCAAGCAGATCTCCGTCTGTGAAGAGTATCTGTAATCCTCAGTATATGTGACAGATATAGGACTATATTTAGTAGGTAACAAGCAGATCTCCATCTGTGAAGACTATCTATAATCCTCAGTTTCTGTGACAGATATAAGACTATCTTCATTTGGTACCAAGCAGATCTCCGTCTGTGAAGAGTATCTGTAATCCTCAGTATCTGTGACAGATATAGGACTATCTTCATTTGGTACCAAGCAGATCTCCGTCTGTGAAGAGTATCTGTAATCCTCAGTATCTGTGACAGATATAGGACTATCTTTACTAGGTACCAAAAAGATCTCCATCTGTGAAGAGTATCTGTAATCCTCAATATATGTCACAGATGTAGGACTATCTGAAGTAGGTACCAAGCAGATCTCCATCTGTGAAGAGTATCTGTAATCCTCAGTATCTGTGACAGATGTAGGACTATCCTAATTTGGTACCAAGCAGATCTCCGTCTGTGAAGAGTATCTGTAATCCTCAGGATCTGTGACAGATATAGGAATATCTTTACTAGGTCCCAAAAAGATCTCCATCTGTGAAGAGTATCTGTAATCCTCAGTATCTGTGACAGATATAGGACTATCTTCATTTGGTACCAAGCAGATCTCCGTCTGTGAAGAGTATCTGTAATCCTCAGTATCTGTGACAGATATAGGACTATCTTTACTAGGTACCAAAAAGATCTCCATCTGTGAAGAGTATCTGTAATCCTCAGTATCTGTGAAAGATATAGGACTATCTTCATATGGTACCAAGCAGATCTCCATCTGTGAAGAGTATCTGTAATCCTCAGTATATGTGACAGATGTAGAACTATCTTCATTTGGTACCAAGCAGATCTCCGTCTGTGAAGAGTATCTGTAATCCTCAGTATATGTGACAGATGTAGGACTATCTTCATTTGGTACCAAGCAGATCTCCGTCTGTGAAGAGTATCTGTAATCCTCAGTATCTGTGACGGATATAGGACTATCTTCATTTGGTACCAAGCAGATCTCCGTCTGTGAAGAGTATCTGTAATCCTCAGTATCTGTGACAGATATAGGACTATCTTTACTAGGTCCCAAAAAGATCTCCATCTGTGAAGAGTATCTGTAATCCTCAGTATCTGTGAAAGATGTAGGACTCTCTGTAGTAGGTACCAAGCAGATCTCCATCTGTGAAGAGTGTATGTAATCCTCAGTATCTGTGACAGATTTAGGACTATCCTAATTTGGTACCAAGAAGATCTCGATCTGTGAAGAGTATCTGTAATCCTCAGTATCTGTGACAGATGTAGGACTATCTGTAGTAGGTACCAAGTAGATCTCCATTAGGTATCAAGCAGATCTCCATCTGTGAAGAGTATCTGTAATCCTCAGTATCTGTGACAGATGTAGGACTATCCTAATTTGGTACCAAGAAGATCTCCATCTGTGAACAGTGTCTGTAATCCTCAGTATCTGTGACAGATATAGGACTATCTTTACTAGGTACCAAAAAGATCTCCATCTGTGAAGAGTATCTGTAATCCTCAGTATCTGTGACAGATGAAGGACTATCCTAATTTGGTACCAAGAAGATCTCCATTAGGTATCAAGCAGATCTCCATCTGTGAAGAGTATCTGTAATCCTCAGTATTTGTGACACAGATGAAGGACTATCTAATTTGGTACCAAGAAGATCTCCATTAGGTACCAAGCAGATCTCCATCTGTGAAGAGTATCTGTAATCCTCAGTATCTGTGACAGATGTAGGACTATCTGTAGTAGGTACCATGCAGATCTTCCATCTGTGAACAGTGTCTGTAATCCTCAGTATCTGTGACAGATGTAGAACTATCCTAATTTGGTACCAAGAAGATCTCCATCTGTGAACAGTGTCTGTAATCCTCAGTATCTGTGACAGATGTAGGACTATCTGTAGTAGGTACCATGCAGATCTTCATCTGTGAACAGTGTCTGTAATCCTCAGTATCTGTGACAGATGTAGGACTATCCTAATTTGGTACCAAGCAGATCTCCATCTGTGAAGAGTATCTGTAATCCTCAGTATCTGTGACAGATGTAGGACTATCTGTAGTAGGTACCAAGCAGATCTTCATCTGTGAACAGTGTCTGTAATCCTCAGTATCTGTGACAGATGTAGGACTATCCTAATTTGGTTCCAAGAAGATCTCCATCTGTGAACAGTGTCTGTAATCCTCAGTATCTGTGACAGATATAGGACTATCTTTACTAGGTACCAAAAAGATCTCCATCTGTGAAGAGTATCTGTAATCCTCAGTATCTGTGACAGATGTAGGACTATCTTCATTTGATACCAAACAGATCTCCGTCTGTGAAGAGTATCTGTAATCCTCAGTATCTGTGACAGATTTAGGACTATCTTCATTTGATACCAAACAGATCTCCATCTGTGAAGAGTATCTGTAATCCTCAGTATATGGGACAGATGTAGGACTATCTTTAGTAGGTACCGAGCAGATCTCCGTCTGTGAAGAGTATCTGTAATCCTCAGTATCTGTGACAGATTTAGGACTATCTTCATTTGATACCAAACAGATCTCCATCTGTGAAGAGTATCTGTAATCCTCAGTATATGGGACAGATATAGGAATATCTTTACTAGGTCCCAAAAAGATCTCCATCTGTGAAGAGTATCTGTAATCCTCAGTATCTGTGACAGATATAGGACTATCTTCATTTGGTACCAAGCAGATCTCCGTCTGTGAAGAGTATCTGTAATCCTCAGTATCTGTGACAGATATAGGACTATCTTTACTAGGTACCAAAAAGATCTCCATCTGTGAAGAGTATCTGTAATCCTCAGTATCTGTGAAAGATATAGGACTATCTTCATATGGTACCAAGCAGATCTTCATCTGTGAACAGTGTCTGTAATCCTCAGTATCTGTGACAGATGTAGGACTATCTGTAGTAGGTCCCAAGCAGATCTCCATCTGTGAAGAGTGTCTGTAATCCTCAGTTTTTGTGACAGATGTAGGACTATCTTCATAAGGTACCAAGCAGATCACCATCTTTAAAGAGTGTCTGTAATCCTCAGTATCTGTGACAGATGTAGGACTATCTGTAGTAGGTACCAAGCAGATCTCCATCTGTGAAGAGTATCTGTAATCCTCAGTATCTGTGACAGATGTAGGACTATCTGTAGTAGGTACCAAGCAGATCTCCATCTGTGAAGAGTATCTGTAATCCTCAGTATCTGTGACAGATATAGGACTATCTTTACTAGGTACCAAAAATATCTCCATCTGTGAAGAGTATCTGTAATCCTCAGTATCTGTGACAGATATAGGACTATCTTTACTAGGTACCAAGCAGATCTCCTTCTGTGAAGAGTATCTGTAATCCTCAGTATCTGTGACAGATATAGGACTTTCCTAATTAGGTACCAAGAAGATCTCCATCTGTGAAGAGTATCTGTAATCCTCAGTATCTGTGACAGATATAGGACTATCTTTACTAGGTACCAAAAAGATCTCCATCTGTGAAGAGTATCTGTAATCCTCAGTATCTGTGACAGATTTAGGACTATCTTTAGTAGGTACCAAGCAGATCTCCATCTGTGAAGAGTATCTGTAATCCTCAGTATATGTGACAGATGTAGAACTATCTTCATTTGGTACCAAGCAGATCTCCGTCTGTGAAGAGTATCTGTAATCCTCAGTATATGTGACAGATATAGGACTATATTTAGTAGGTAACAAGCAGATCTCCATCTGTGAAGACTATCTATAATCCTCAGTTTCTGTGACAGATATAAGACTATCTTCATTTGGTACCAAGCAGATCTCCATCTGTGAAGAGTATCTGTAATCCTCAGTATCTGTGACAGATATAGGACTATCTTTACTAGGTACCAAGCAGATCTCCTTCTGTGAAGAGTATCTGTAATCCTCAGTATCTGTGACAGATATAGGACTTTCCTAATTAGGTACCAAGAAGATCTCCATCTGTGAAGAGTATCTGTAATCCTCAGTATCTGTGACAGATATAGGACTATCTTTACTAGGTACCAAAAAGATCTCCATCTGTGAAGAGTATCTGTAATCCTCAGTATCTGTGACAGATTTAGGACTATCTTTAGTAGGTACCAAGCAGATCTCCATCTGTGAAGAGTATCTGTAATCCTCAGTATATGTGACAGATGTAGAACTATCTTCATTTGGTACCAAGCAGATCTCCGTCTGTGAAGAGTATCTGTAATCCTCAGTATATGTGACAGATATAGGACTATATTTAGTAGGTAACAAGCAGATCTCCATCTGTGAAGACTATCTATAATCCTCAGTTTCTGTGACAGATATAAGACTATCTTCATTTGGTACCAAGCAGATCTCCGTCTGTGAAGAGTATCTGTAATCCTCAGTATCTGTGACAGATATAGGACTATCTTCATTTGGTACCAAGCAGATCTCCGTCTGTGAAGAGTATCTGTAATCCTCAGTATCTGTGACAGATATAGGACTATCTTTACTAGGTACCAAAAAGATCTCCATCTGTGAAGAGTATCTGTAATCCTCAGTATCTGTGACAGATGTAGGACTATCTGTAGTAGGTACCAAGCAGATCTCCATCTGTGAAGAGTATCTGTAATCCTCAGTATCTGTGACAGATGTAGGACTATCCTAATTTGGTACCAAGCAGATCTCCGTCTGTGAAGAGTATCTGTAATCCTCAGGATCTGTGACAGATATAGGAATATCTTTACTAGGTCCCAAAAAGATCTCCATCTGTGAAGAGTATCTGTAATCCTCAGTATCTGTGACAGATATAGGACTATCTTCATTTGGTACCAAGCAGATCTCCGTCTGTGAAGAGTATCTGTAATCCTCAGTATCTGTGACAGATATAGGACTATCTTTACTAGGTACCAAAAAGATCTCCATCTGTGAAGAGTATCTGTAATCCTCAGTATCTGTGAAAGATATAGGACTATCTTCATATGGTACCAAGCAGATCTCCATCTGTGAAGAGTATCTGTAATCCTCAGTATATGTGACAGATGTAGAACTATCTTCATTTGGTACCAAGCAGATCTCCGTCTGTGAAGAGTATCTGTAATCCTCAGTATCTGTGACAAATATAGGACTATCTTCATTTGGTACCAAGCAGATCTCCGTCTGTGAAGAGTATCTGTAATCCTCAGTATCTGTGACAGATATAGGACTATCTTCATTTGGTACCAAGCAGATCTCCGTCTGTGAAGAGTATCTGTAATCCTCAGTATCTGTGACAGATATAGGACTATCTTTACTAGGTCCCAAAAAGATCTCCATCTGTGAAGAGTATCTGTAATCCTCAGTATCTGTGAAAGATGTAGGACTCTCTGTAGTAGGTACCAAGCAGATCTCCATCTGTGAAGAGTGTATGTAATCCTCAGTATCTGTGACAGATTTAGGACTATCCTAATTTGGTACCAAGAAGATCTCGATCTGTGAAGAGTATCTGTAATCCTCAGTATCTGTGACAGATGTAGGACTATCTGTAGTAGGTACCAAGTAGATCTCCATTAGGTATCAAGCAGATCTCCATCTGTGAAGAGTATCTGTAATCCTCAGTATCTGTGACAGATGTAGGACTATCCTAATTTGGTACCAAGAAGATCTCCATCTGTGAACAGTGTCTGTAATCCTCAGTATCTGTGACAGATATAGGACTATCTTTACTAGGTACCAAAAAGATCTCCATCTGTGAAGAGTATCTGTAATCCTCAGTATCTGTGACAGATGAAGGACTATCCTAATTTGGTACCAAGAAGATCTCCATTAGGTATCAAGCAGATCTCCATCTGTGAAGAGTATCTGTAATCCTCAGTATTTGTGACAGATGAAGGACTATCCTAATTTGGTACCAAGAAGATCTCCATTAGGTACCAAGCAGATCTCCATCTGTGAAGAGTATCTGTAATCCTCAGTATCTGTGACAGATGTAGGACTATCTGTAGTAGGTACCATGCAGATCTTCATCTGTGAACAGTGTCTGTAATCCTCAGTATCTGTGACAGATGTAGAACTATCCTAATTTGGTACCAAGAAGATCTCCATCTGTGAACAGTGTCTGTAATCCTCAGTATCTGTGACAGATGTAGGACTATCTGTAGTAGGTACCATGCAGATCTTCATCTGTGAACAGTGTCTGTAATCCTCAGTATCTGTGACAGATGTAGGACTATCCTAATTTGGTACCAAGCAGATCTCCATCTGTGAAGAGTATCTGTAATCCTCAGTATCTGTGACAGATGTAGGACTATCTGTAGTAGGTACCATGCAGATCTTCATCTGTGAACAGTGTCTGTAATCCTCAGTATCTGTGACAGATGTAGGACTATCCTAATTTGGTTCCAAGAAGATCTCCATCTGTGAACAGTGTCTGTAATCCTCAGTATCTGTGACAGATATAGGACTATCTTTACTAGGTACCAAAAAGATCTCCATCTGTGAAGAGTATCTGTAATCCTCAGTATCTGTGACAGATGTAGGACTATCTTCATTTGATACCAAACAGATCTCCGTCTGTGAAGAGTATCTGTAATCCTCAGTATCTGTGACAGATTTAGGACTATCTTCATTTGATACCAAACAGATCTCCATCTGTGAAGAGTATCTGTAATCCTCAGTATATGGGACAGATGTAGGACTATCTTTAGTAGGTACCGAGCAGATCTCCGTCTGTGAAGAGTATCTGTAATCCTCAGTATCTGTGACAGATTTAGGACTATCTTCATTTGATACCAAACAGATCTCCATCTGTGAAGAGTATCTGTAATCCTCAGTATATGGGACAGATATAGGAATATCTTTACTAGGTCCCAAAAAGATCTCCATCTGTGAAGAGTATCTGTAATCCTCAGTATCTGTGACAGATATAGGACTATCTTCATTTGGTACCAAGCAGATCTCCGTCTGTGAAGAGTATCTGTAATCCTCAGTATCTGTGACAGATATAGGACTATCTTTACTAGGTACCAAAAAGATCTCCATCTGTGAAGAGTATCTGTAATCCTCAGTATCTGTGAAAGATATAGGACTATCTTCATATGGTACCAAGCAGATCTCCATCTGTGAAGAGTATCTGTAATCCTCAGTATATGTGACAGATGTAGAACTATCTTCATTTGGTACCAAGCAGATCTCCGTCTGTGAAGAGTATCTGTAATCCTCAGTATATGTGACAGATGTAGGACTATCTTCATTTGGTACCAAGCAGATCTCCGTCTGTGAAGAGTATCTGTAATCCTCAGTATCTGTGACAGATATAGGACTATCTTCATTTGGTACCAAGCAGATCTCCGTCTGTGAAGAGTATCTGTAATCCTCAGTATCTGTGACAGATATAGGACTATCTTTACTAGGTCCCAAAAAGATCTCCATCTGTGAAGAGTATCTGTAATCCTCAGTATCTGTGAAAGATATAGGACTATCTTCATATGGTACCAAGCAGATCTCCATCTGTGAAGAGTATCTGTAATCCTCAGTATCTGTGACAGATATAGGACTATCTTTACTAGGTACCAAAAAGATCTCCATCTGTGAAGAGTATCTGTAATCCTCAGTATATGTGACAGATGTAGGACTCTCTGTAGTAGGTACCAAGCAGATCTCCATCTGTGAAGAGTGTATGTAATCCTCAGTATCTGTGACAGATTTAGGACTATCCTAATTTGGTACCAAGAAGATCTCGATCTGTGAAGAGTATCTGTAATCCTCAGTATCTGTGACAGATGTAGGACTATCTGTAGTAGGTACCAAGTAGATCTCCATTAGGTATCAAGCAGATCTCCATCTGTGAAGAGTATCTGTAATCCTCAGTATCTGTGACAGATGTAGGACTATCCTAATTTGGTACCAAGAAGATCTCCATCTGTGAAGAGTATCTGTAATCCTCAGTATCTGTGACAGATATAGGACTATCTTTACTAGGTACCAAAAAGATCTCCATCTGTGAAGAGTATCTGTAATCCTCAGTATCTGTGACAGATGAAGGACTATCCTAATTTGGTACCAAGAAGATCTCCATTAGGTATCAAGCAGATCTCCATCTGTGAAGAGTATCTGTAATCCTCAGTATTTGTGACAGATGAAGGACTATCCTAATTTGGTACCAAGAAGATCTCCATTAGGTACCAAGCAGATCTCCATCTGTGAAGAGTATCTGTAATCCTCAGTATCTGTGACAGATGTAGGACTATCTGTAGTAGGTACCATGCAGATCTTCATCTGTGAACAGTGTCTGTAATCCTCAGTATCTGTGACAGATGTAGGACTATCCTAATTTGGTACCAAGAAGGTCTCCATCTGTGAACAGTGTCTGTAATCCTCAGTATCTGTGACAGATGTAGGACTATCCTAATTTGGTTCCAAGAAGATCTCCATCTGTGAACAGTGTCTGTAATCCTCAGTATCTGTGACAGATATAGGACTATCTTTACTAGGTACCAAAAAGATCTCCATCTGTGAAGAGTATCTGTAATCCTCAGTATCTGTGACAGATGTAGGACTATCTTCATTTGATACCAAACAGATCTCCGTCTGTGAAGAGTATCTGTAATCCTCAGTATCTGTGACAGATTTAGGACTATCTTCATTTGATACCAAACAGATCTCCATCTGTGAAGAGTATCTGTAATCCTCAGTATATGGGACAGATGTAGGACTATCTTTAGTAGGTACCAAGCAGATCTCCATCTGTGAAGAGTATCTGTAATCCTCAGTATCTGTGACAGATATAGGACTATCTTTCGTAGGTACCAAGCAGATCTCCATTAGGTAACAAGCAGATCTCCATCTGTGAAGAGTGTCTGTAATCCTTCGTATCTGTGACAGATGAAGGACTATCTGTAGTAGGTACCAAGCAGATCTCCATTAGGTACCAAGAAGATCTCCATCTGTGAAGAGTATCTGTAATCCTCAGTTTCTGTGACAGATGTAGGACTATCTTTAGTAGGTACCAAACAGATCTCCATTAGGTACCAAGCAGATCTCCATCTGTGAAGAGTATCTGTAATCCTCAGTATCTGTGACAGATGTAGGACTATCTTTAGTACGTACCACGCAGATCTCCATTAGGTACCAATCAGATCTCCATCTGTGAAGAGTATCTGTAATCCTCAGTATCTGTGACAGATGTAGGACTATCTTTAGTAGGTACCAAACAGATCTCCATTAGGTACCAAACAGATCTCCATCTGTGAAGAGTATCTGTAATCCTCAGTATCTGTGACAGATGTAGGACTGTCCTCAGTAGGTACCGAGCAGATCTCCATCTGTGAAGAGTATCTGTAATCCTCAGTATCTGTGACAGATGTAGGACTATCTGTAGTAGGTACCAGGCAGATCTCCATTAGGTACCAAGCAGATCTCCATCTGTGAAGAGTATCTGTAATCCTCAGTATCTGTGACAGATATAGGACTATCCTAATTTGGTACCAAGAAGATCTCCATCTGTGAAGAGTATCTGTAATCCTCAGTATCTGTGACAGATATAGGACTATCCTAATTTGGTACCAAGAAGATCTCCATCTGTGAAGAGTGTCTGTAATCCTCAGTATCTGTGACAGATGTAGGACTATCTTTAGTAGGTACCAAGCAGATCTCCATCTGTGAAGAGTATCTGTAATCCTCAGTATCTGTGACAGATGTAGGACTATCTTTAGTAGGTACCAAGCAGATCTCCATCTGTGAAGAGTATCTGTAATCCTCAGTATCTGTGACAGATGTAGGACTATCTTTAGTAGGTACCAAGCAGATCTCCATTAGGTACCAAGCAGATCTCCGTCTGTGAAGAGTATCTGTAATCCTCAGTATTTGTGACAGATGAAGGATTATCTGTAGTAGGTACCAAGCAGATCTCCATTAGGTACCAAACAGATCTCCATCTGTGAAAAGTGTCTGTCTGTAATCCTCTGTATCTGTGACAGATGAAGATCTCCAGTAGGTACCAAGCAGATCTCCGTCTGTGAAGAGTGTCTGTAATCCTCAGTATCTGTGACAGATTTAGGACTATCTTCATTAGGTACCAAGCAGATGGAGATCAGCTTGACCAAAATGTTGGTCTGTTTACTTTCCTCTGAGTTGTTCGTTGTTCTCGCTCTGATTGTTGAATTAAGTCTGCACAATCCTGATCACTTCTGTAGACATGTCAGAGTCTATGTACATATATGGACTGATGGAATCACCAAAGCAGCTCCAGAGGAACGTCCTTTGATCCAGAGGTCCAATCAGCAGCAAGGGAAGATCAAAGGAACATTTTCTGTCTCCTCCCCCTCGTTGCCATAGTAACTGTTAAAGAATGGTGCTGCATTAGTCTGCCTGTGTCAGGCCAACTGTAATAATCAGCCTTTGCATGTGAGACCCTGCACTCTGCAGTCAGCTGTCTACAGACCAAACACCCTCAGGCCCTCCTCCTCATCTCTGGGGACTCTCCATCCTCCACTTTGCCCACTTTTTTGATTGATTGAAATTTATTTCGAACATGAGGTTAAAGTAAAATCACTGTCAAAGACAGAAAGAAAATACAAAACAAAAAAAACAGACATTATCTAATCACATATTCAAAAGGACTGGGATGAAGTAAAAACTTATTAATTCCCACCCCTTGACCAAACAATTATTTACAAACAAATGTAGATGTTATGCACTTACTGTACATATACTCAGAGACAACTATGTCCATGCACCCTTATTTCATGCTTGGACATTGCAACAGAAAACTTCCATCCACAATAGTAATTATAATATCACACAGATATACAGAATACTCAAACCATCATTATTTCTAATAATAACCATATAATATTTTCAGACTCTTAATTCTCTTCATTATGGTATCTTGCAAAAATCATCATTTTGGACATTTCTTCATTTCCTCACTTAAACTGTTCCATATGCTCACCCCGATAACAGATACACAGAAGCTTTTAATGTTTGTGCGTCTACTTAATATTTTAAAGTTGTCTTCACCTCTCAGATTGTAACCTCCTTCATGGTTACTGAACAGACTGTGAATGTTTTCTGGTAGTTGATTGTTTCTTGCCTTGTGCATTATTATTGCCGTCTGGTAAGAAACAATGTCAAGCAATTTTAGTAATCTTGACTTTAGAAATAGCTGGTGGGTATGTTCCTTATAGCCGACCTTATGTATGGTTCTTATTGCTTTCTTCTGTAAAGTGATTAGTGACTGTAATGTAGTTTTGTAGTTGTTTCCCCAAACCTCAGCACAGTACATGAAGTATGGCAGAACTAAAGAACAGTAAAGAGTGTGAAGTGACTTGGAATCCAGGATATGTTTTCCCTTGTTTATAACTGCAATGCTTTTTAAAACTTTGGACTAACTGCCTTACTCATCTTTAACTGCCTTACTCATCTTGTCACTAAACATCTAGAAGACCCCAAAGCTTATGTTCGCTACTGTTTGTTGACTTCAGTTCTCGCTTAATACGCTACAACCACATTTACTGATTGAGAAACTGAAGAACATGAACGTTAATCCTTTTATTTTGAAATGGTTCATGTCTTTTTTAACTAACCGTGTGCAGCACGTTAAAGTTAACAATGTCCTCTCCGAGCCCAGACTCTCCAGTACTGGTGCCCCCCAGGGATGTGTCAGCTCCTGTACTGTACTCTTTACATTATACACAAATGACTGCATTAAGGTCCACCCTGATAATTACATCATTAAATTTTCAGATGACACTGCCATCCTCGGTTTGCTGCACAAAGATAAAAGTCCAGCAGCTTACCATTCTGAGATCAGTCATTTTGTTCAGTGGTGTGACTCTAACTATTTGATGCTAAATGTGAAGAAAACAGAAGAGATGGTGTTCAATCATAAAGTCGGATGACTTGGGGCCAGTGGTCATCCACAATGAACCTATCACTCAGGTCAGCTCCTATTAATATCTGGGAGTTTATATCGATGATGCATTCAGCTGAAGGGTCCACGTGGAGAGTCTCTGCTCCAGACTGCAGCAGAGACTGTATTTTCTGCGCAGACTGAGAGCTTTTGGTGTTGAGCAGAAGGTCATGCTGCTGTTTTACCATGCTGTTCTCGAAAGTATTATAAGGTACGGAATCACAGCCTGGTACGGTAACTTGTCTGTACAGCTGAAGACACAGCTAAACCGTCTGGTACAACAAGCAATGAAAATTATGAATGTTAAAAATCACGCTTCTCTCCAGACTATCTTTGAACACTCTATAATGACCCAAGCACGAAATATTGTGTCCGACCAAACCCATGTTCTCCACACAGAGTATCACCTGCTACCCTCAGGGAGGAGATTCAGAGTCCCCCGCTGCAGGCTGAACCGTTTTAAAAACTCTTTTATCCCAACATCTATTAAGATTATGAATGAACTGATGTAGTTTTAACCTTTCCCGGCTCCTTGGCTTCATACTGGTATAATGTATTTTATTTAAATTATTGGTACTGTGCGATAGGGATGTTCTGAATGTGATTGTGACGTGTTTGTGACTGTAGTGTTTGTGTTATGTGATTTGTGCTGCTCTTCTATGACTGCAGGACCAGCAGGGAGCCCATGACAAATTTCCCCACGGGGACAATAAAGTATATGAAATGGAAAAATGGAAAAATGGACTGTACATGTTTAATATGTGATTTCCAGCTAAGCTTGTCATCCATGACCACCCCTAGAAATCTGTTTTCATGCACCCTTTCAATCTCAACCCCATCTATTTCTATCTGGACCTGCATGTTAACTCTGTGATTCCCAAATAACATAAATTTTGTCTTGCTCATATTTAAAGATAAAGATAACTTATTATAATCAAACCATGCTTTTAGTTTCTTCAGTTCGTTGTTGATTATCTTCTGTAACGGATTCAAATTATTACTGGAACAAAAGATAATAGTATCATCAGCAAAAATAATGAGCTTCATCAGATCAGAAACTTGACAGATTTCATTAAAGTAGCACTACGGAAGATCTCCGCTTGACCGGAGTGAGAACTCAAATACCCATGAGCTCTAGTGCGCGCATACTGTCGTAAGGATACAGATCTGCCTGTCGCGTGCATTTATTTTGTATGCGAATCACGGAAGCCAGGACTTCGCTAAAAATATTCTGTCTTTGGCGGCTGTTTGCAGGATGGATAGCAACGAGGTAATGTGTTTATTTTTGACTAAATGACGATGTTAAAAATCGCAAAGTTCAACTTGGTTTTATTACCGTGAAGTTGCCCCCGTCCTGTTGAAGCGATGAAGTAAATAAAAGTAAAGACAATGACAAGCTGGTGATGTCACACACTTGAAATAGGTCTAAACCAAACTACATACTGGTATGTTCTGGATTTGTTGTGCTGTACTTTTTTCCTGTCAAGTTTTTTGAGGAACTTCGTCATACATTAGTCGCCCAACATACCTGAAAGTAGTCGGACATCCCTCCTCATCTTTTATTCACGCTAGCGAGTGAACGCTGAACCGATGTTTATTCTGGTCCGAGCATTGAGCTTGTTTTTCTCTCGCTTTCTTTGTTTCGTATTCTCCGACAAAACTTTTGTCTTCCTTACGTTGTTGCCTCCACCATGGTTAAAGCTCCGCGACTGGCTTTCGCTGAGACTTCCGTATTGTAAACGGATCAGGAATCAGGGGAAGTGACGTATGCCGTAAAGCAGTCCAAACGTGTAGTTTTTAGTGTGGCAGGGTTCCTACCATCCAACTCGAAGTTACATAGCGCCAGTTAAAGGGATACAGACCACTCCAGACCACAACAGAGGTTTCATTGAACTCATTGTAAAGTGGTGGACCATCACAATGAATATCGAAGGATTATATCATGTTTGAAAAGCTACATAGTGCTGGTTTAATGTAAAGAATAAACAGTCTGGGTCCCAATATTGAACCCTGTGGGACACCACAAGCAATGTCCAAGCAAGTTGAGCAATGGTTACCCAGCTTCACAAACTGCTTTCTGCCATTCAAATAGCTTTGATCCAGTCTAATACAATGCCTCTGATTCCATATCTCTCCAGTTTATTAAACACTAACTTATGGTTGATTGTATCAAATGCTTTTTTCAAATCAATAAATACTCGGATCACATATTGCTTTTTATCTATTGCATTAGCAATTTCCTCTGTTGATTGTATTATTGCGTGTGAGGTTGATCTTTTAGATCTGAACCCATACTGACTCTAAAAGTAAGTTGTGTTTTTCTATGAATCCATCAAGTCTTATTGAAAAGTTTCTCCAGTATCTTAAAGAATTGAGGGAGGACTGAAACTGCTCTGTAGTTGGTCAGGCTGTGTTTGCTCCCAGATTTATACAATGGAATGACTTCAGCAATTTTCATTTGATCAGGAAATGAACCGGTTTGGAAAGATAAGTTACATATATGTGTAAGTGGCTTTGAAATCCCTTCAACGAGCATCTTAAGTAATGACATGTCAATGTCATTAAAGTCAGTAGATTTTTTGTTTTTACATTTATTCAATATTTCAATAATTTCAGTTTCCTCCACCTTGTTGATGAACATTGAGCAGGGGTTATTCCACAGAAGTTTTTCATTTGCTCATTATCTGGCCGTGTATCAGATATTTCTTTAGCAAGATCAGAGCCTACATTAACAAAAAAATGATTAAAGCTGTTTGCCATCTCCTCCAAATTACAGTTCTTAGAATCATTTATCATAAGATATTTAGGCAAATTGTTTTGTTTGGCCCCTCTCTAATGATTTTGTTTAGAGTATTCCAAATCTCTTTAATATTGTTTTTATTTTCATCAAATTTATTCTGGTAATATTGTTTTTTGCACATTCTCATAATAGCAGTTAACTTGTTTTTATATTTTTTATTTTTTTTGTGCCATTTCAGTTCTCTGTCTTATAAAGTTCTTATACAGTGAATTCTTCTTTTTATAGGCATTCTGCAAACCTTTAGTTAACCAAGGACAATTATTGTAAGCTTTCCCTTTGTTATATTCTATAATGGGACAGTGTTTATTATATAATGTCAAAAATAATGAAATAAATGCATTATATGCACTGTTAACATCTGCTGCATTATAAACATTAACCCAGTCTTTTGTTATTAATTCCTGTTTTAGAGCAGTGAGCGATTCTTCATTCCTTCTTCTTCTAAACTGTTTATGATTATCAATCTTGTTCCTGTAATTCATATCAAATACTGTAAACACTGGCAAGTGGTCACTGATATCACTGATTAATATTCCATTGGTTTTATTGTCAATTACATTGGTGAATATGTTATCAATAATAGTAGTGCTATGGGAAGTGACTCTGGTGGGTTTAGTGATTGTAGGCAGGAGGCTCATACTTTGCATTGCATTAATAAAGTTCTCAGTACTTCTGTGATTGCTGGGATTCAACAGATCAATATTAAAATCCCCACATATGAAAATATTTTTGTTAGCTATGTTCATAAACATGCTTTCCATCCATTCTCTGAAAACATCAACACTGGAGCCTGGTGTTTTATAAATACAACTGACAATAGCATTTTTTCCATTGTCTATGCAGATCTCAACTGTGATGCATTCAAGAACATTTTCAACTACCACAGTCATAGCCTCAACAACCTTAAAGCTGAAGTCTCTATGGACATATATTGCCCCCCCGCCTCCACCTTTAGACTGTCTGTTGTTCTATGAAAGTTCATAGTCTTTGAGCTCAAAGTCCACTCCTTTGTCCTTGTTAAAGTTTCTGAGATTGCAATAATGCTAAATGGATGTGAAAATGAATGAAGATAATCCTTGATATTGCCAAAGTTTGTAAACAGACTTCTGCTGTTCAAGTGGATAATTGACAACTTGTCATCTAAGTTAATGTTACAGTTGTATTGATCACTCGTGTAGTAATGGCATGTATTGTTACTAGAAGAAAAAAATGAATGTCCGGGTCAATGTGCTGTTCCGTATCCAGAATGCTGTAGTCACATGTAGTAAGTTCCAGTTGATGGTATTCTTTAATCCTCTGAGATATGTGTTCTTTATTCTCTGCTGCAGTTTGAGTCATATAACTGTGTACCATGTAGAGTTTGTTGACTTACCAGTCCAGTCTCTTTTGTTGCTCCTTCTGGTATCTTTCATTGCTCAGTTAAACCTGCCCACTTACAGTGCAGTCCACGATGCTCATTGGTACCGGTCCAGCTCCTCTATGTTTCTGATGACAACTGTTTTTGCTTGCTCTGGTGTTCTGTTTAGCTTGATTAGTACTTTACAGTTATATGTCCATGTGCTTTGAATTTTTCCTTGTTTCTTCAGATAGCGTGCTTTTCTTGCAATGTCAGAGTTCCGTTTTGTGAGGTTCTCGTTGATGAATACGTTTGTTCCTTTAAGTTTCCTTCCCTGTTTCAATAGTGCAGACTTGTGTTTTCTGTTTACAAATCTCATGATGATGGCTGATGTATTACTGTCATTTCTCCGTGGTAGGGGGTGGCATGCCTCAATGTTGTTTATATCCATGTCAACCCCTTTTGAGTGAAAGAAGGCAGCCACCTGTTGCTCAGCAGACCTGTCATCCTGCTCACTGGGCTCCCCCCTTTTGTCAGCAGTCACTGCCCGGGCGTATGACCGGGGTTTGATATGGAGACCGGTAACATTTACCTCGTTGATCCTGGAGTACTGCTCTAAGTCTGCTACTCTGTTCTCCAGTTCCAGGACGCCGGGTCCTTCCCGGCGTTCTGGATCCGGAGAGACTTCACCTCCTCCAACAGCCAGGAAGCTTAAATTTCTCAAATTTAAACTGAGATTGAGCCTGGTGGTGGCTGCTGCTGCTGCTGCTGCTGCTGCCGTTATGGTTTACTCTTGGAATCATTTGACCAACCCAGGTTGTTTACCATCGACTATAATATATACTTATTTGTAGATTCTTTGCCTATAGATTTTTTTGTTTGATACTATATAGTATACTATATAGTATAGTATACTTGTTTTGTTGTTTGATACTACATAGTAAAGAATTAATGGTACATTTATATTTTCAAGAAATGACCTCAATGTTTACACTTTGTGATTTTTGTATCATATAGATTACGTTTTTTTCCCTGTACCTTATATTATTCTACAAAGAAAACAGAAATGAGAATCATTTTGACAAAACAGTAACAAAATTTAATCTGTAATCATTTTTAACAAACAGAAAATCAATCGAACAAAAAAAAGATCAAAATTAGGGTGTGTTTTTTGTCTTTGGTGACTTCAGTCAAATGAGAACCCACAATTCTTTGTCAGTAAAATGTTGAAAGTGTTCAAATGGAGCTGTAAATGATGATCATCATCTCTCCTTCACCTGCTCTCATCAAGACCTGGACAGGAGCTGCATGTCTGTGTAACTTCAATTAAAGGACTTGATTTGAGAATCCATGTGCAGAAGTTACATACATGTGTGAATGTGCACAAACGTCTTGGCCTCATGTTCCAGGAACTGCTGTTGAACCATGACCAGGCCTCATGAGGACATGTTGCTAAAAGCTGCAGATATCTGCAGGATCACGGCTAAAACATGTCTCACTCTGGAGAATCTCTCTTCTTCACCAGCTGTCTTCTGTCCTCCTGCTCACTGGTTTGATTGATTTGAAGCTCAGGTGATCAGCATCAGCTAATCAGGCCACACGGGACTGAAACACATGAAGAAAGCAGGGCTCTCAAGTTTGGAAGTGAGTTCAGAGTGAGGCTACGATGTAGTCTGATTTTGAGAAACAATATTTCCTCCTTGCTTTTCATAACATGCAAGCATCGATTCGTTGTATAAATGAGCAGATCCACGCCTTTCTGGCAGTGTAGGAAGAAGGAAAAGCCATGCAAGCCAATCAGAAGCTCATATGACCACCATAGACATATCAACGTCATTGCCTCCTGGACCTGTCATCACCGCCATATTGATTCTTCACTCCTCTGCACCAGAAACATGGTGATGATTTATGCTTGTATGTGCAGCCTAAAGTGACAGTAAACGAATATTGAAAGCAGATGACTTTTTAGTTTTATTCCAACACAGCTGAGTATAAACATATTTAAAGTTTAATACACATGTCAACGTGATTTATATAAGATGTCTGGTTTGTGTGCACTGCAGTAAATGTGCCTGTCTGGGGTTGCATTGAATATTCTCACAGCACACACAAAAATACTTAATAATAATATAATAAACAATATATATATATATATATATATATGTATATATATATATATATATATATATACATATATATATATATCATATATATATATATATACATATATATATATATATATATATATATATAAATAATAAGAAGGATCAAGAAAATAAATGAGTAAGTCTGATGATTAAGTAATTGGTAATGTAGTAATGGTAATAGTAACATCAACAACAGTATTATTATTATTATTATTTTCAGTTTTTGTTTTGTGTACAAGAATATTCAATGATCAGGCACATGTACTTGCACACAAAACCAGACATCCTATATAATCATGTTGACATGTATAAACCTTAAACAGTTATTCAGCTGTTTTGGATCAAAACACGAGCAAAAAAAGCTCACTCCACTTGTTTCTGGTGCTAGAAAAAGAGACAATATGTTTTATGTGAAAACAACAGTGTTTCTCCGACCATTTCATTAGAGGGGCGCCCCCCTGATAAAATGGTAAATAATAATAAGAATCTTTTTTAATCAGCTGCATGTCATTACTGTCTACATGGTGGCGCGCTTACAATCCTTCTGTTTTCTAAATCGTGCACAGCTGGGTCCCGCCCCAATGAGCACATACACACAAACACGTGCACATTAGGGCTGAAATAATTACTAGAGAAGTGATTCTGAAATTTTCCCAAGAAGAATAACATCAATAAACGCCTTGGTTAGAGCTGATTTAATCACACACCGGTTCTGCTCACGGAATTCTGTCCATAAATCAACTATTGGTCGTAATCCCTTAGTGAGTTTACATGCTTGACAACCTTCATTTATCAACAGTGAAATACTGAAACTACCTTATGGAATGAATATGAATTTATCAAGTTATCAATTTAATAATTTACTCGAAAATGAACAGAGACTGCTCTGTACCAACCTGTTGCACCGAGTGTGAAGAGGACAGGCTGCGTTTAATTTAATCATCTGCCAGTGTTTACAGACATGTGTTATCATCTGACTGTATGTTTTCATTGTTATGATGCACGTCATAATGTAAATATCCAGTGGGTCGCAGACATTTTTTAGCGCTATTCCCACGTTTATATCCTTATATAGAGTCGTCAGAAGCAGCAGTGCCCCTGTCGCTCTGTGGTGTTATATTTACTTTAAACTTCATTGTTACCCGCTTAGTGGAGACTGCAATGTTGATCGGTGCAGCCAGATTTCAAGACCCCTCCCCCAACCCCACCCTCAAGTCTCAAACGTAACATCACTAATCCTTTTAAATGAACTGAAAACACTCTCAACTTCACTGTGAAAGTTGTTTCTATCAAAGCAGCCATGCTGAATCACTCTTCAAACACATGAAGCCACTTAGCTTTACATAGCCTACTTAGCTCAGCTTAGCTTTCTTGCACAAGGCCTGCTAACAGCCTATATTTCAACCACTGAAAACCCAAACATGTCCAGACCAAAGTATTCCTCTGTTCATGCTACACCTTATATTATACAGTCTTTATCATTAGCTTTATACTCACTCACATTGACAATTACACTGCATGTAGCATTTAGCTATAAATAAACTTTTACTCACCGTGTGTCCACAGGAGTCCTGCTGTCAATCAATCAAAGAAAAAGAGATAGAAGATAGAAGAGAGAGGAATAAAATAAGGATTTAAGGTCCTTGGAGGTTCTGGAAATTCACTGTTTTAACTCAGATTGGGTCGCTCGTCAGCCAAGGCTCACTAGCTCGCTCTGATGAAATCAGTAAAGAGGGACGTTAAAGACGAGGCTACTCTTTATATCACCTTAGGTCCAGTTCAGAACGATCAGTTTAATTCAAGTCGACCAATCAGGGAGCAGTATAGGTAAAGACGTCTCCTGAAAGGTTTTCTCACGTAAAGATTAAATCAAGAAAAATCAGAGACAGGAACTTAAAGACCATAAAATTAACAAAATAAAAGCACTTGATAATTTATGATGCATTTCTTCTTTTTTTTCCTCAGTACAATCGTGGCATATTCAGTTAAAGAGACTGTGAGGAGTTTCCAAGTAATTACAAAAAAGTCTCATTTTTAGATATATGCCTGATCAAATACACACTTTAAGATGAGTTTTATAGCATCAAAATAGGTTATCTATAAATACTATTCCTTAGCCTTCTGGTCAGGTCGGACAGGGCTGGACTGGCCTGGATGCTCAACTTCAGGAACAAGACAATTAAAACGAGCAAATTTATATTATTTTATTATTTGTATTACATGTCTTAGAGCAGTGGGCTGTAAGTAGCGATATAGAGCCGGCTACAACTATGATACTCAGTTTTCAAAAAATTGCTTGTTGTCACTCATCAAAAACCACCACTACGTAACTAGAAAGAGATACATTACCTCGTCGCTTTGCATCCTGTAAGTTGTTGAAAAAAGAAGTTGTAAAGCAAAGCAGAGTTCTGAGGAAGGTCCGAGCTGCATTTACTATAACATACACACCATTTGGCTTCATGTCTTTGGTGCATTCAAGTTTTAGTCAGAAGTAGGAATTTCTGAGTTCTGAGTAGGAAACTGCAACTGGAACGTCCCCTAAAGTCTGAATTTTCTACTGGGAACTCGGTGAAACCTCATCACCCCCAAGTTGACAATCGAAGATGGATGCCCCCAGTGTGAACAGTTATTTAGCTCCTGTAATAATCCATTTATTTGCACTTCTGACTGGGGTGTGTTGCTCTAGATCAGCTGTATACATAGTATTGTTAGACTTATATTTACATAAATGCTGCCATAGTGATAATCACATTCTTCATACAACAACGCAGGTAACAACAGCTAACAATAGCCTGGTAGATCGGCATGTTTTTCTGACTCAACTGGAACGCCGATAAGTCATGATGTCACTCATTTCGAGGTTACGAACGCAGCATTCAACAGTGCTGCTCATGGGTAGCAGAGTCTTTATTTCTGTACAGATTCTCCTCATAGCACCTTAGAAAACAACACATCTCTTAAGACAAATAAAATGTGATTTTAACTCTTTTTTTAGCTTTTTTAGCATGCATTTCCATGTCTGCAAAATCCACCTTTTCAAGAGTCCTAAATGTTTGAAAACCACCTCACACATTCCTTTGCACTCAGTATATTTAAACCTCCATTTTTCTCTGTTTACCTCATTCATGTTGCACCAAAACGTCAATAACTCTTTTAAAAGTCTTCATTTCAGCACAGAAAAATAAACAATGTGTTGTAAGCCATTTCTTAGAATACTATATTATGGTAATTTACATTAGACAAGTGACTGCAAATATTTCTCTAAAATATTAGATAGAAACCTAGAAAAAGAAATACATGTTCCCTTATTTCTGTATTACAAAATTAACATTTGTTTGTCAATTCACATGTCCAATGCTTACATTTTATCACATTTATAGGTTCATTTTAGAAATGTGTTTGAACCCTTTTAAAATAGACTTTTATATTGAAATATTCTATTTCAAATTTTAATAATTTGCACAAGACAATTACCTTACAATAAACACATATCAAACTATAAACTTTCTAATATTCCAAATGTTACAACAAATGTTTTAATTCCCTTTTAAAATGATTTGCCATCATGACTATTTTGAGAAAAAGCTCTTAATTTATCCTAAAATCAAGACTAATTTTTTCTTTAACAATTTATCTTTCTCTCTTTCCAATTAACAAAACTTTTAAACCCTTTTTACTCAAACCCTACAACATGTTGTGCCTTCAATGTTACCAAGTCAGATGTACAGCAGCCCTTACTTTAAATCACAGTTTAAACCAAGCAGCAACCTCCAGTCTAAAAATGTGAGACAATGCAGAAGTGTTACAAACTTGCTGTTAGTCAAGTGTCTGCTTGAGGTTCACTCCAGAAGAACCAGAATTCATGTCATATGGGCCCTGTTCTACGAAGCAGGATTACTGCCTAGCGAGGTAGCTTTGAGAATAAGTTCCGGATTCCCTGTTCAGAGACATCACTCTTGAGGCGAGTCCCCATGGCAACGTCGCTGAACGGCTAACCTTTCGGGGCAGGTTAGGTTCCAGATTGAACCTGCGGACAATAAAAACCCCGCCCACTGACCAATGAGCTGACCTGATGGCTGCAGACCAGCTCTGCAGGAGTAAAATCTGGGGAGGAATCCCCAAGATATTTTTTTTGTACTTTGATCGGCGCTGAAACGAGACTCAGATTTAGAGTCACTACACAGCATGACACTTGCTACAGGTAGATAAAGAATGAAGAACTCTCATTGCAGTAACAAGATCTTCAATGCCAACACTTCTGTTCCATGACTTAAATTTCTACTGAGATGTGATTTGACTTAAAATTACCAATTGGTATTGGTATTACGGTATTGGAAAATACTTTACAACATAATGCCAGCCACATAGCCATCATTTGGAACAACAGATATATCTTTCATAAAAGAAGTCTTTGTTCTATAAAATTGGATAAAAGGTGTTCTGTAATACATTTAATGGATAAAGATGGAAATATATTAAATCAATCTGAAATTCAAAATAAATAGTTCTACAAACAGTATTCAATAGTGTTAAAAAGCTGTTTTAGCCTTGTTTAATTTGATCAGAGAACTCTGCAACACATGTCTTGCAATCTTTTATTGGTGAATATGATTTATTAGACCGTAAGTGTAATCAACATTTTGAAATCTATCACAAAGGAATTCTTCTCTTCCTATTAAAAGAAATATCACTTTTCTGGTTTTTCTCCAAACTTGATTTGGTTAGACTAAGAACTAGATATTTAGACTTTTAAGTTCATTTTAAGACTATTAATGATATCTATCCATGTAATGAATTTTAGAAGATTTAATATGGATAAGAATGAATGTACGTTTTGTCACACAGAAATTGAAACACAGAACATCTGTTTCATGATTGCAATGCTATTAAGATTTTTAAATAATTCATGCATGGCTAAATGCAAAATACAATACCTGTTTTTAATTATCTTATGATCAATTTGGAATCTTTTAAAATAAAACTGTTGAATTTTTATATACTAATATGTTTATTTAAATTCTATATCCACAAATGTAGATTCTTCAAAGTTACTCAATTTTGCTGCATTTAAAACGACCTAAATTATTTTCCGATCTTTAAAAGATTGAAAAGAAAGTGCCTCAAGACTCTAAGAAATTCTTGATTTGTGTATGAATTCAAACCCTTGTAATGTTTTCATTGAATTGTTTATGAATTACTTTTTTATTTTATTCTTTTTATTATTATTTAGTTTTATATATTGGTTAGTGATGCTAGTGATTTTTGAAGAATGTACAATGCAAAATATGCCTGTTTGATACTTGAAATGGCTGAATAAAGAATTGAAAGAAAAAAACTTATTTTCCATGACAATATTTTATTCCCTTGTCTTAAAATTGTGACAGAATTCATGTAGGGTCTATGGTATATCACACAAAAAATGTAAACAGGAAAAATGAACAACTGAATGAATTCATCTAAATGAATCACACATGTCTGGTGCATGTTACATAAAACATGTTGAACAGTGCTATTTCAATTAAGACCAAAGATTTTTCTTTCCCCATGCATGAGACTGTCAGCAATTTTCTGCCACATCTTCCGTTTTTTGAAGCGGCAAGTGTTGCTTCTCGTATTATATGTTTTAATTCTTCATACTCTGTCATGATCACCTCCTGCCCTCCTGTGTGAAGTATGCGGTCCTTCACTCTAGCCTGCTCTACCCTCCAGACTGGTCCATGTTCGTGATTGTCAGATCGGTGGTTCCGCATATGTGTGCAGCCTCATTGCAAAGCTGGATCCACTTATGAGGTTGATAACCAGCGCCGTTGAATGCAAAGCGAGACGGCTGTGCTGGCACAGTTCAGGTAGCTCAAGGCTGTCTGCTAGGCTGAACTTGCTTCAGAGAATAGCCATGGTCTATGGTATAAAGCTATGAAAACATTTAAAATCAACAAAACCAGACAACCAACTGAAAATATGAACACTTTTAATTATAATATAAAACCAACAAGAACAATTAAGACCCAAAAAACCCTAATTTCTTTACCCCCATCTGAGACTCCAGTAGCCTCCACCCCAGAGTCTTTCATGGCACCTCCACTCTGGAGAGTGTCTGCAGTTGGAGTGTTTCCTCAACAGGTTTTTAGCATGGTTTAAGTTTGCCCTGGGAAGCAATCTACCTGCACTCTGTTATCTAAGATCTGTGGTAGTTTGTCGATGTTAGAGTGACCAAGATCGGCCACTTGGCAGTCAGGTACCAGTTCTTCAGTTTGTCACTGTCATGGACGTGGTAGTGGTACAGGGCCGTTGCTGTGTCAGGTTGCAGGTCGTGCTGGGTTTCCTCCGCTGGTTCCTTCGATGGCGAAGCGGGCAACACGAGAGAGTCTCTGTGCCAGTGGCTGTGAAAGGACGGACTGGTCAACTGGATGAACCAGTTGTCCTTGTCTGGTATCTGCGTTCCCAGTCAGTGGCCGCCTTCTTCTGTTCGACCCTAGGTTGAGAAGGAAAGATGATGGGAGATTGCATGGAGTCAGTTCTGAAAGCCAATTTCTAGCGTTTGGTGTCTGCTCCCACGATACTGTCAGTTTCAGTTTGGCCCCTCTGCTTGGCGCTGTGGCAGATCCTCATGCATTAGTTCTGTGATCTGGGTCCTCACCTCCTCAATGGTGCTGTATTGCAGGGTCAGGAGATCTCTCTTGGCCCACCTGAAGGCCACCAGTGCAGACTCAGTCGCTCCGGGTAAGGTTCTGATGTCACGCCTGGCCTCATCAAGGGTAGCCTGATGATGTCCTTCCAGGATCTGCAAATTCGGTACGCCCAGTTTTGGCATTGGCAGCCTTCAACAGTTCAGTCTTGTCATTGGATAAAGCAGGCTTAATAGTCTCTGATAGGTACTGCTCAATGTCTTGGAGATAAGCAGGACTCTGGACATCTGATTCACTGATCTGCTGCTTCTTTACTTGTTACAGTGATACATTGTGATATCAACACAGCACAGAAAATGTCATATAAGGTGTCAGTCACACACATACTTTCAGGATTTGTTGGCATTTGGATGAGATTTGCCTGTTGTGATTTACTTCCTGTTGAGTGAATTGTCCATGAACAAGAAAAGAGGGTATTTAATAAAAGTCCTTCTGGAAACATGTCTCTGATTGTGAAGCCCTTGTCTGCCATCACCATGTCACCTGGCTGTAGATGTTGGAGGAGTCCAGAGTCAGCTGTAATGGCTTTGTCAGAGGTGCTCCCACCATACAGGTCACTGCTGAAGGTTATCACGCCATTCAGAGCGAACCGATGGCGCCTTCAGCGTGGTCCATCCTTTGTACTGGCTGTAGAGGGGGCTCTGGGTGTCCAGTCTCTCAGTGTTGGAGACAGTGACCTCAGTGCAGTCCAGCACTATTCTGCAGTTTAGAACGGCTTGAAGCACTCTGGGAACTCTTGGTTCTTAGCTGTGGAGGGATGTTGTTCTCCAGCATGCCAACACAGAGAATATCACAGCGCAAGGTTATGGTTAAGAAGATATTTGACTGTGGCTGTGCTACAGTTGAATCTAGTAGATCTACATGCCAATTTAACTTAGGCTTGAGTGTCATGAACCTGATCAATGAGAGGCATAATTTGGACTGTCCAACCGGAGTGATATTGTAGCTCAAATTTAGAAATGAAGTGATTCCAAAAACAGGACAGAGGCAGCGTCAGGCAATCCAGCGTAATACTGAACTTTTTCAGGGTTTGTGGAGATTTGGATGGATGAAAAGGTTTGTTTCTGTTTCTCATTTTCATCTCTAAGCATGTCATTCTCAATCTGCAGAATTTGGACTGTTTTGTGATCCTTTGGGTCTCCTCTGTTTGTGGCTGCTCCACGGGTCTTCTTCCTCACAGCACTGGGAGCTGCTACCTTCTTCATTTTAGCAGCAGCTTGGTGTAACTCAGGTCAGGTTCCCATCATTCCAGGCAAACCTTGATGGTCCTGCAGCTTTGCCGGGGGAAATGCCAGCTGCATACCCTGAGTTGCAGTTGTGAAGTTTTCACGCCTGTAAACAGAGCAGTGGTGCTCATTACTTGAGATGTACACTGTGGATAACATCATTGCTAATGCAGTAGTTGGATGAGATCGTTTCAATTTGGCACATCGGAATGCTACACAGCATACAGAATGGTTAGCTTCTGGCTAACTTTAAATGTAACTTTCTTAAGTCATTTAAGTATTTTTACTCACCTTATCAACTTCAGCCATTTCCTTTTTCTTGAGGTCACATGGAAACCTGAAAAGGACAAATGATCGCCCTTTTTCGCCCTGTCCTGTTAAAACAATGAGGACACAGCATTGAGGCATATTGAAAATACAGGAATCAAAGACGACCGGACCCAAACAGTTTAGTGACATCACCACTTAACAAGCGGATTGTACAGGACTTATAATGGAGTTAATTCACCTCCAAACAGAAGCATGCACAAACAAAAATCTTGAACATAATACACAACCATTAGCTATTAGAACTGGAAACAGAACCCCCAAAAGGCTCGCCTACAAAAGTCACATGCACAAAGGTGTTGTTAGCTGTCTATACTGTATTTTAATTTCATTTCAGTGCGCTGGGGTGAAGTTTAGCGAGGTTAACTTGTAGCTTGACAGTAACAGGCAATTGGCGTGTATCACAGCCAAAAGCCACGAGGTTTGTTATGAAATAGAAAATAAAAGGACATGGCTATTTACTGGCACACAATGCTACTCCTGAGGCGCTGACTGCAATGTTATCAAACATAAGTCATAGCAAGCACCATGAATGGGCTTTTGATTCATGCGTATTTTATTCGTCCCAGCTACCTGTCATTCTTTTTAATGAAAGTTATAAAAGTACACCAGGTTATGGTTTATTTAGGTTCTCCACTACCACTGCGACATTACTAAGTTGTTGTATCAATGTCCTGTTTTAAAATGTCCCCGTGAAATAAAGTCTTTTCTTACAACTATATTTACAAATTGTGTTGCATTTGACCTTCATCCACTCGCTCCTCTTGATGTCCAGACAGCACTCACGGCCATCAGTTGTCAAGCTGCAGAAAGATAGTCCTGCCACTTGATTTTTCACGATCTGCTGTTTTCTTTACAGTTAATAGGCAACAAAACATGGAGCGCCTGCTTAAGTGTGTGAAAAGTCTAATCATAATTATAAGTCCTTTATAAGATGATGTCCAAATTTATGGCACTATTTGTACCTCGTATTAATACTGATAGCCAGTTTATAAGTGATCCAGTTACCATTTTTAAAATCACATTTCAACTTCTGATGGTGACACATTTCTGACATTTAATTGAAGTGGCTTACAATGTTGAGTTACAATCAAAAACTCATAAAATTAAGTTCAATTGTTCAAACTCATTGTGTTTATTTAAAAGTAACTTATGGATAAATAAGTTGGTGAAAGTAATAGAGCTGCACTTTTAGTGGGCGGTCTTTGTTGACAAACAAATAATCCCTCTATACTGTGTGTCGCAGTTAGAGCAAAGCAACCATGGAGGTGTGTAGCGTACTGAGTGAAGGTCATCTATGTTTTCAGTTAAAGTTGATAATATCAAAAATAGAGATTCAGTTAATGCTATGTGGAGGTTTTTATAGTGTAACATTACATTTACCTTCTGGAAATTTGAGTTTTAAAGTGAAACTTCAGGTTGTATTTAGAAAGCAAACAAGAGATGTGATAATGACCTCTACCAAGGACGCGTTATGTTTTCATAAGAGTTTGTCTGTCTGTGAACAAAATAACTCAAAAATTATGGATGGATTTGGATGAAATGTTGAGTAAATGTTCAGCATGGGAAAAGGAAGAACTGATTACATTTTGGTGTTGATTCAGATCAGCGTCTGGTTGAAAAATGTGATTTTTGTGAATAATTACTGAACTGAAATAGATATCATTATGAATTTAATTGCTAATGGTGTGTTTTCATGGTCAAGGAATGTAAATTTAGATGATTTAGGTAAAAGAAAAGTAGGACTAATTTTATGGTGAAAATCCCAATGTGGCTGAGCACATGGCGGAGGCCTGTGCTCTCCACGTGCTTTTCTAGTGTTACTTATGTTGCCAAGCTAGCTTAGAAAAATGTATTGTAAAGGCATCAAGTATTCTTGGTTTAAGATACCTAGCCTAAAGAGTCTTTATTTAAACTTGTTTGATTTTGTCACGTGGGAATGTATAAGCAAAAATGATGGGACAATTTTTTTAGAAGTGCATTTCAAATGTACATTGAACATTTTGTTATGGAAAGTATCCAGCAGACTTCAGGCAGTTTCAACCAAGGTAAATTTAAATATTGGTGAAGAATATGAGTACAAATATCCAATCTTATATTACATGCAACTGATAATGTTTAAATAATAGAGAAGGTTACAGGAATGTAATTCCTCATTACAGGAATGGTTTTAGTGTTTTAGAGGGACTGAGTGACAATATGAGTCCAGTTTTCAATTTCTCTAAATTTATGTGTAGTGTAGTGTGCAGCAGATGTATTGTGTGCCCTGATTTATTTCTTTTTTGTATGTTTATTCAGCAGAACCAGAACTTTTCACCATCAAGGCAGCCAGATTCAACTGATCGACCTGGCGGCCTTGCGCCAATCATGTGAGCTTTTATGTGTAAGTACTAAAAGAGTTTGGATTTATAGAGTTATAGTATGTGTGATATTTTTTTTATGTTAGAACTACAGAATGGCAAGTATTTAATTTACTGAATAATTTATTTAAACCCTAAAAGAGGGGCACATTTTTAAGGTTGTATTTCCTGAGAGTATTATTTAAATATCTATCATGTTCTAAATGGAGACAGATATCTGTTTTTGTTGTGAAACTTCTGTGACATAAAGAAGCAGTGCTTGATGTGGTTAGAGATAATGTACAGTACTGCATTTCTTTACAGATGTAACATATTAGAGTTACAGTAAATGTAATATAACAGTCATAGGGATGTTTTCATTAGTGTGTAATTAACTGATTATTAAAATGGTTTGATTAAACTTCAAATGACTGTCTTTGGATCGATATAAAACGTGTGTCTACTGTTCTAAAAGTTATTGTTAGTTTGTTGATTGGATGGGTCAAATTGTTTTTTTTTTTACGCATGTGTTTAAATGTATTTTAGAGAGAATTAAAGGCTTTGAGGTATTTGATCTTCCTCAGAACTCATCCAGAGTTCTTTCTTTCACTGTTTCTTCCATTATTCACTGATGTTTTCCTTTTGTTGTCATTTCTTTCAGTACAAGTGTTTGGATTGTGCTATTCCAAGGAATGCACTATATGAAGAGTTGGGGGGTTGGACTGGCCAGGCTCTTCAATTGGCCATCAGAGAACGCAGGTTGAAAAAGGTAGAGGGCATTAGGAGGAGGAGGGCTGAGGCGGAGGTGGACAGAGTGACGGAGGACCTCAGAAGAGCCGAAGAATGCATAGAGGAACTGGAGGCCAGCCTGGCCCTCCAGAATGATGGTGAATATGTTATATTATTTTTTTGAGTCTTTGTTTTTAAAAAGATTGATTATGAATGATTATGTATTTAATAATTATATTTGTGTTTTCACGTTTGGCTGATGTTGAAGGACGATGGGAAGCGCAAGAAGAGCCTGGGGAGCCGGGAAGAGCAGGAGGAGCAGGAGGAGCTGGGGGAGAGGGTGTGAATTTAATTCTTTTTTTGTTGTTATTTTTTTTTATGTTCATTTAGTGTTTCTCTTTGTTTGAATAATAAAAGTTCATATTTTCAGTTGGTTGTCTGGTTTTGTTGATTTTAAATGTTTTCATAGCTTTATACCATAGACCATATGACATGAATTCTGGTTCTTCTGGAGTGAACCTCAAGCAGACACTTGACTAACAGCAAGTTTGTATCACTTCTGCATTGTCTCACATTTTTAGACTGGAGGTTGCTGCTTGGTTTAAACTGTGATTTAAAGTAAGGGCTGCTGTCAATCTGACTTGGTAACATTGAAGGCTCAACATGTTGTAGGGTTTGAGTAAAAAGGGTTCAAAAGTTTTGTTAATTGGAAAGAGAAAAGATAAATAGCTTAAGAAAAAATTAGTCTTAATTTTAAGATAAATTGAGAGCTATTTTTCAAAAAAGTAATCATGGCAGATCATTTTAAAAGGGAATTAAAAACATTTGTTGTAACATTTGGAATATTAGAAAGTTTATAGTTTGATATGTGTTGTGAGGTAATTGTCTTATGCAAATTATTAAAATTTGAAATAGAATATTTCAATATAAAAGTCTATTTTAAAAGGGTTCAAAGACAAAATGAATCTATAAATGTGATAAAATGTAAGCATTGGGCATGTGAATTGACAAACAAATGTTAATTTTGTAATACAGAAAAAAAGAATATGTATTTCTTTTTCTAGGTTTCTATCTAATAATTTAGAGAAATATTGCAGTCACTTATCTAATGTAAATTACCATAATATAGTATTCTAAGAAATGGCTTACAAGACATTGATTATTTTTTGCTGTGCTGAAATGAAGGCTGTTTAAAAGAGTTCTTGACGTTTTGGCGTAACCTGAATGAGGTAAACAGAGAAAAATGGGGGTTTAAATATACTGAGTGCAAAGGAATGTGTGAGGTGGTTTTCAAACATTGATTTAGGACTCTTGAAAAGGTGGATTTTGCAGACATGGGGGAAATGCATGCATGTATTCCAGAAAAGTTAAAGAAAAAGTTAAAAATCACATTTTATTTGTCTTAAGAGATGTGTTGTTTTTTAAAAGTGCTATAAGGAGAATCTATTACCGGCAAAATAAAGACTCTGCTACCCATGAGCACGCGTGCCGACTGTCGTAATGCTGCCTTCCAGCATTGCAGTCTCCACTAAACGGATAACAATGATGTTTAAAGTAAATATAACACCACAGAGCGGCAGGGGATATAAACGTGGCCCATATAGCAATGATGTTTTGGCCCAGATGTGGCACACATCCGTAGTTTTCCTACGGCCCACATTTGGCCATGGTCACGGCGTTTACTCAGAGTGAGTGTGGTTGCCGGAACTCAGCCACAGGTAAACCAAATAGGGGCCAGATGCCAGACATGTTGTGGGCCAGGTCTGGGCCAGATCATGGCCAAATGAATAACCACAGCTTTGCCTTAAATGGGCCACATGTGTGCCAGATTGGGCCATAGTCTGGCAATGCAATGGGCCACCTCTGGGCCAAATCTGGGCCGGATAAATTAACCACAGCTTCACCTTAAACGGGCCACATGTGTGCCAGATTAGGGCCATAATTTGGCATGCAATGGGCCACCCCTGAGCCAATTCTGGGCCAGATAAATTAACCACTGTTTCACCTTTAATTGGCCACAATTGCCATATCAGGCCTATATTTTACAATAACGACTAGGAGTAACGAAAAGGTCAACTCACGAAATCCAAAATACGAAACAGAGCTCACAAGACAAAAATACTCACAATACGAAATAAAGATTAAGGAAAACCCCCAACAGTAGGAAGTTGTGCAAAAATCTCATTTTCTTTATTTTCTTCCTAATGTAAAAAAATACAATACAAAAATATTGCTGCAATAAATAAATAACTGCTCTTTGAAAAAATAAACAAAATTGTCGTTTTTTTTGTCCTTTTTTAAACTACAGTGCAAATACAAATATAACATCTCAATAAAAAAGTGCTTTGTTGTAACAATCAGGATAAGTACATTCTTGAATGAAAAGGAAAACAAACAGCAGTCCTCAGAGCTGCAGTTTAGACCTATAAATGTCTGAACTGTGAACTATAATATTTAATATTTATCTGCGAAGGCAAAGATGTATGAAATAGAGAAGCTCACCAAATTAAATGGTTAAAATATTAAAATAAATAATATTTTGATCTAGAACTAAAAGACGTGCATTCTTGCATTGCCCCCAACTGTTAAAGGGATAGTATAACATCTACAGCAAATTCGGCAAAGGGCAAAGTTGCCAAATATTTAACTATAATTTGAAAATGTGATCAGAATTCAAAATGTTGTCAAAAATTCTGTTTCTGAGATAGAAATCCAAAATCCATGACCCCATCATTTTGTCAAAACTCTAATGAACACTGAAAAATTATCAAACATCTTGATGCACAACAAAGACATCAAGAGGACTGTCAGAGGACTGAGAGGAGGCTTGGGGCCTGGAAGAGGACTGAGAGGAGGCTTTGGGCCTGTCAGAGGACTGAGAGGAGGCTTGGAGCCTGGCAGAGATCTGAGAGGAGGCTTAGAGCCTGGCAGAGGACTCAGAGGAGGCTTGGGGCCTGTCAGAGGACTGAGAGGAGGCTTGGAGCCTGGCAGAGATCTGAGAGGAGGCTTGGGGCCTGTCAGAGGACTGAGAGGAGGCTTGGAGCCTGGCAGAGATCTGAGAGGAGGCTTTGAGCCTGGCAGAGGACTGAGAGGAGGCTTGGGGCCTGTCAGAGGACTGAGAGGAGGCTTGGAGCCTGGCAGAGATCTGAGAGGAGGCTTGGGGCCTGTCAGAGGACTAAGAGGAGGCTTGGGGCCTGGTAGGGGACTGAGACAAGGCTTGGACACTCGCCAGGGAATGAGAGGAGGCTTTGGGGCTGTCAGAGCACTGAGAGGAGGCTTGGAGCCTGGCAGGGGACTGAGAGGAGGCTTGGAGCCTGGCAGAGGACTGAGAGGAGGCTTGGAGCCTGGCAGAGATCTGAGAGGAGGCTTGAGGCCTGTCAGAGGACTGAGAGGAGGCTTGGGGCCTGGCAGGGGACTGAGACAAGGCTTGGACACTCGCCAGGGAATGAGAGGAGGCTTTGGGCCTGTCAGAGGACTGAGAGGAGGCTTGGAGCCTGTCAGAGGACTGAGAGGAGGCTTGGAGCCTGGCAGAGATCTGAAAGGAGGCTTGGAGCCTGGAAGAGATCTGAGAGGAGGCTTGGAGCCTGTCAGAGGACTGAGAGGAGGCTAGGAGCCTGGCAGAGATCTGAGAGGAGGCTTGGAGCCTGGCAGAGGACTCAGAGGAGGCTTGGGGCCTGGCAGAGGACTGAAAGGAGTCTTGGGGCCTGTCAGAGGACTGAGAGGAGGCTTGGAGCCTGGCAGAGATCTGAGAGGAGGCTTGGAGACTGGCAGAGGACTCAGAGGAGGTTTAGGGCCTGTCAGAGGACTGAGAGGAGGCTTGGAGCCTGGCAGAGATCTGAGAGGAGGCTTGGGGCCTGTCAGAGGACTGAGAGGAGGCTTGGGGCCTGGCAGGGGACTGAGACAAGGCTTGGACACTCGCCAGGGAATGAGAGGAGGCTTTGGGCCTGTCAGAGGACTGAGAGGAGGCTTGGAGCCTGGCAGAGGACTGAGAGGAGGCTTGGAGCCTGGCAGAGATCTGAGAGGAGGCTTTGGGCCTGTCAGAGGACTGAGAGGAAGCTTGGGGCCTGGCAGGGGACTGAGATAAGGCTTGGAGCCTGGCAGAGATCTGAGAGGAGGCTTTGGGCCTGTCAGAGGACTGAGAGGAGGCTTGGAGCCTGGCAGGGGACTGAGAGGAGGCTTTAGGCCTGTCAGAGGACTGAGAGGAAGCTTGGGGCCTGTCAGAGGACTGAGAGGAAGCTTGGGGCCTGTCAGAGGACTGAGATGAGGCTTTGGGCCTGTCAGACGACTGAGAGGAGGCTTGGGGCCTGGCAGAGATCTCAGAGGAGGCTTGGGGCCTGTCAGAGGACTGAGACGAGGCTTGGAGCCTGGCAGGGGACTCATAAGGAGCTTGAGGTTGGCAGAGATCTGATAGGGGGCTTTGGGCCTGGCAGAGGACTGAGAGGAGGCTTGGAGCCTGGCAGAGATCTGAAAGGAGGCTTGGAGCCTGGAAGAGGACTGAGAGGAGGCTTGGAACCTGGAAGAGATCTGAGAGGAGGCTTGGAGCCTGGCAGAGGACTGAGAGGAGGCTTGGAGCCTGGCAGAGATCTGAGAGGAGGCTTGAGGCCTGTCAGAGGACTGAGAGGAGGCTTGGGGCCTGGCAGGGGACTGAGACAAGGCTTGGACACTCGCCAGGGAATGAGAGGAGGCTTTGGGCCTGTCAGAGGACTGAGAGGATGCTTGGAGCCTGTCAGAGGACTGAGAGGAGGCTTGGAGCCTGGCAGAGATCTGAAAGGAGGCTTGGAGCCTGGAAGAGATCTGAGAGGAGGCTTGGAGCCTGGCAGAGGACTGAGAGGAGGCTTGGAACCTGGAAGAGATCTGAGAGGAGGCTTGGAGCCTGGCAGAGGACTGAGAGGAGGCTTGGGGCCTGTCAGAGGACTGAGAGGAGGCTTGGAGCCTGGCAGAGATCTGAGAGGAGGCTTGGAGCCTGGCAGAGGACTCAGAGGAGGCTTGGAGCCTGGCAGAGGACTGAGAGGAGGCTTGGGGCCTGTCAGAGGACTGAGAGGAGGCTTGGAGCCTGGCAGAGATCTGAGAGGAGGCTTGGGGCCTGTCAGAGATCTCAGAGGAGGCTTGGGGCCTGTCAGAGGACTGAGACGAGGCTTGGAGCCTGGCAGGGGACTCATAAGGAGCTTGAGGTTGGCAGAAATCTGATAGGGGGCTTTGGGCCTGGCAGAGGACTGAGAGGAGGCTTGGAACCTGGAAGAGATCTGAGAGGAGGCTTGGAGCCTGGCAGAGGACTGAGAGGAGGCTTGGAGCCTGGCAGAGATCTGAGAGGAGGCTTGAGGCCTGTCAGAGGACTGAGAGGAGGCTTGGAGCCTGGCAGAGGACTGAGAGGAGGCTTGGAGCCTGGCAGAGATCTGAGAGGAGGCTTGGGGCCTATCAGAGGACTGAGAGGAGGCTTGGACACTCGCCAGGGAATGAGAGGAGGCTTTGGGCCTGTCAGACGACTGAGAGGAGGCTTGGGGCCTGGCAGAGATCTCAGAGGAGGCTTGGGGCCTGTCAGAGGACTGAGACGAGGCTTGGAGCCTGGCAGGGGACTCATAAGGAGCTTGAGGTTGGCAGAGATCTGATAGGGGGCTTTGGGCCTGGCAGAGGACTGAGGGGAGGCTTGGGGCTTGTCAGAGGAATGAGAGGATGCTTGGAGCCTGGCAGGGGACTGAGAGGAGGCCTGGAGCCTGGCATCGGACTGAGAGGAGGCTTGGGGCCTGTCAGAGCACTGAGAAGAGGCTTGGAACCTGGCAGGGGACTGAGAGGAGGCTTGGGGCCTGGCAGGGGACTGAGAGGAGGCTTGGAACCTGGCAGGGGACTGAGAGGAGGCTTGGGGCTTGTCAGAGGACTGAGAGGATGCTTGGAGCCTGGCAGGGGACTATTAGGGGGCTTGGAGCCTGGCAGAGATCTGATAGGGGGCTTGGAGCCTGTCATGGGACTGATCAGAGGCTTGGAGCCTGGCAGAGATCTGAGAGGAGGCTTGGAGCCTGGCAGGGGACTGGGAGGAGGCTTGGACACTCGCCAGGGAATGAGAGGAGGCTTGGAGCCTGGCAGAGATCTGATAGGGGGCTTGGAGCCTGGCAGAGGACTCAGAGGAGGCTTGGAGCCTGTCAGAGGACTGAGAGGAGGCTTGGAGCCTGGCAGAGATCTGAAAGGAGGCTTGGAGCCTGGAAGAGATCTGAGAGGAGGCTTGGAGCCTGGCAGAGGACTGAGAGGAGGCTTGGAACCTGGAAGAGATCTGAGAGGAGGCTTGGAGCCTGGCAGAGGACTGAGAGGAGGCTTGGGGCCTGTCAGAGGACTGAGAGGAGGCTTGGAGCCTGGCAGAGATCTGAGAGGAGGCTTGGAGCCTGGCAGAGGACTCAGAGGAAGCTTAGGGCCTGTCAGAGGACTGAGAGGAGGCTTGGAGCCTGGCAGAGTCCTGAGAGGAGGCTTGGGGCCTGTCAGAGGACTGAGAGGAGGCTTGGGGCCTGGCAGGGGACTGAGACAAGGCTTGGACACTGTCAGAGGACTGAGAGGAGGCTTGGGCCTGACAGAGGACTGGGAGGAGACTTGGAGCCTGGCAGAGGACTGAGAGGATGCTTGGAGCCTGGCAGGGGACTATTAGGGGGCTTGGAGCCTGGCAGAGATCTGATAGGGGGCTTGGAGCCTGTCATGGGACTGATCAGAGGCTTGGAGCCTGTCAGCGGACTGAGAGGAGGCTTGGAGCCTGTCATGGGACTGATCAGAGGCTTGGAGCCTGTCAGAAGACTGAGAGGAGGCTTGGAGCCTGGCAGAGGACTGAGAGGAGGCTTGGAGCCTGGCAGAGATCTGATAGGGGGCTTGGAGCCTGTCATGGGACTGATCAGAGGCTTGGAGCCTGTCAGAAGACTGAGAGGAGGCTTGGAGCCTGGCAGAGGACTGAGAGGAGGCTTGGAGCCTGGCAGAGATCTGAGAGGAGGCTTGGAGCCTGGCAGAGGACTCAGAGGAGGCTTGGGGCCTATCAGAGGACTGAGACGAGGCTTGGAGCCTGGCAGGGGACTCATAAGGAGCTTGAGGTTGGCAGAGATCTGATAGGGGGCTTTGGGCCTGTCAGAGGACTGAGAGGAGGCTTGGACACTGGCAGGGGACTAATAGGGGGCTTGGAGCCTGGCATAGATCTGATAGGGGGCTTGGAGCCTGTCAGCGGACTGAGAGGAAGCTTGGACACTGGCAGGGGACTGAGAGGATGCTTGGGGCCTGTCAGAGGACTGAGAGGAGGCTTTGAGCCTGGCAGGGGAGTGAGAGGAGGCTTGGGGCCTGTCAGAGGTCTGAGAGGAGACTTGGAGCTTGGCATAGATCTGATAGGGGGCTTGGAGCCTGTCAGCGGACTGAGAGGAAGCTTGGACACTGGCAGGGGACTGATCAGAGGCTTGGAGCCTGGCAGGGGACTGATCAGAGGCTTGGAGCCTGGCAGAGATCTGAGAGGAGGCTTGGAGCCTGGCAGGGGACTGAGAGGAGGCTTGGGGCCTGGAAGAGATCTGAGAGGAGGCTTGGAGCCTGGCATCGGACTGAGAGGAGGCTTTGAGCCTGTCAGAGGTCTGAGAGGATGCCTGGAACCTGGCAGGGGACTGAGAGGAGGCTTGGGGCCTGGCAGGGGACTGAGAGGAGGCTTGGAGCCTGGCAGGGGACTGATCAGAGGCTTGGAGCCTGGCATAGATCTGATAGGGGGCTTGGAGCCTGTCAGAGGACTGAGAGGAAGCTTGGACACTGGCAGGGGACTGAGAGGAGGCTTGGAGCCTGGCAGGGGACTGAGAGGAGGCTTGGAGCCTGGCAGGGGACTGATCAGAGGCTTGGAGCCTGGCATAGATCTGATAGGGGGCTTGGAGCCTGTCAGAGGACTGAGAGGAAGCTTGGACACTGGCAGGGGACTGATCAGAGGCTTGGAGCCTGGCAGGGGACTGATCAGAGGCTTGGAGCCTGGCAGAGATCTGAGAGGAGGCTTGGAGCCTGGCAGGGGACTGAGAGGAGGCTTGGGGCCTGGAAAAGATCTGAGAGGAGGCTTGGAGCCTGGCATCGGACTGAGAGGAGGCTTTGAGCCTGTCAGAGGTCTGAGAGGATGCCTGGAACCTGGCAGGGGACTGAGAGGAGGCTTGGGGCCTGTCAGAGGACTGAGAGGAGGCTTGGAACCTGGCAGGGGACTGAGAGGAGGTTTGGGGCCTGGCAGGGGACAGAGAGGAGGCTTGGAGTCTGGCAGGGGACTGAGAGGAGGCTTGGGGCTTGTCAGAGGACTGAGAGGAGGCTTGGAGCCTGGCAGGGGACTATTAGGGGGCTTGGAGCCTGGCAGAGATCTGATAGGGGGCTTGGAGCCTGGCAGAGGACTGAGTGGAGGCTTGGAGCCTGGCATGGGACTGATCAGAGGCTTGGAGCCTGGCAGAGATCTGAGAGGAAGCTTGGAGCCTGGCAGGGGACTGGGAGGAGGCTTGGACACTTGCCAGGGAATGAGAGGAGGCATGGGGCCTGTCAGAGGACTGAGAGGAGGATTGGAGCCTGGCAGAGGACTGATCAGAGGCTTGGAGCCTGTCAGAAGACTGAGAGGAGGCTTGGAGCCTGGCAGAGGACTGAGAGGAGGCTTGGAGCCTGGCAGAGATCTGATAGGGGGCTTGGAGCCTGTCATGGGACTGATCAGAGGCTTGGAGCCTGTCAGAAGACTGAGAGGAGGCTTGGAGCCTGGCAGAGGACTGAGAGGAGGCTTGGAGCCTGGCAGAGATCTGAGAGGAGGCTTGGAGCCTGGCAGAGGACTCAGAGGAGGCTTGGGGCCTATCAGAGGACTGAGACGAGGCTTGGAGCCTGGCAGGGGACTCAGAAGGAGCTTGAGGTTGGCAGAGATCTGATAGGGTGCTTTGGGCCTGACAGAGGACTGAGAGGAGGCTTGGACACTGGCAGGGGACTAATAGGGGGCTTGGAGCCTGGCATAGATCTGATAGGGGGCTTGGAGCCTGTCAGCGGACTGAGAGGAAGCTTGGACACTGGCAGGGGACTGAGAGGATGCTTGGGGCCTGTCAGAGGACTGAGAGGAGGCTTTGAGCCTGGCAGGGGAGTGAGAGGAGGCTTGGGGCCTGTCAGAGGTCTGAGAGGAGACTTGGAGCTTGGCATAGATCTGATAGGGGGCTTGGAGCCTGTCAGCGGACTGAGAGGAAGCTTGGACACTGGCAGGGGACTGATCAGAGGCTTGGAGCCTGGCAGGGGACTGATCAGAGGCTTGGAGCCTGGCAGAGATCTGAGAGGAGGCTTGGAGCCTGGCAGGGGACTGAGAGGAGGCTTGGGGCCTGGAAGAGATCTGAGAGGAGGCTTGGAGCCTGGCAGATCGGACTGAGAGGAGGCTTTGAGCCTGTCAGAGGTCTGAGAGGATGCCTGGAACCTGGCAGGGGACTGAGAGGAGGCTTGGGGCCTGGCAGGGGACTGAGAGGAGGCTTGGAGCCTGGCAGGGGACTGATCAGAGGCTTGGAGCCTGGCATAGATCTGATAGGGGGCTTGGAGCCTGTCAGAGGACTGAGAGGAAGCTTGGACACTGGCAGGGGACTGAGAGGAGGCTTGGAGCCTGGCAGGGGACTGAGAGGAGGCTTGGAGCCTGGCAGGGGACTGATCAGAGGCTTGGAGCCTGGCATAGATCTGATAGGGGGCTTGGAGCCTGTCAGAGGACTGAGAGGAAGCTTGGACACTGGCAGGGGACTGATCAGAGGCTTGGAGCCTGGCAGGGGACTGATCAGAGGCTTGGAGCCTGGCAGAGATCTGAGAGGAGGCTTGGAGCCTGGCAGGGGACTGAGAGGAGGCTTGGGGCCTGGAAGAGATCTGAGAGGAGGCTTGGAGCCTGGCATCGGACTGAGAGGAGGCTTTGAGCCTGTCAGAGGTCTGAGAGGATGCCTGGAACCTGGCAGGGGACTGAGAGGAGGCTTGGGGCCTGTCAGAGGACTGAGAGGAGGCTTGGAACCTGGCAGGGGACTGAGAGGAGGTTTGGGGCCTGGCAGGGGACAGAGAGGAGGCTTGGAGTCTGGCAGGGGACTGAGAGGAGGCTTGGGGCTTGTCAGAGGACTGAGAGGATGCTTGGAGCCTGGCAGGGGACTATTAGGGGGCTTGGAGCCTGGCAGAGATCTGATAGGGGGCTTGGAGCCTGGCAGAGGACTGAGTGGAGGCTTGGAGCCTGGCATGGGACTGATCAGAGGCTTGGAGCCTGGCAGAGATCTGAGAGGAAGCTTGGAGCCTGGCAGGGGACTGGGAGGAGGCTTGGACACTTGCCAGGGAATGAGAGGAGGCATGGGGCCTGTCAGAGGACTGAGAGGAGGATTGGAGCCTGGCAGAGGACTGAGAGGAGGCTTGGAGCCTGTCAGAGGACTCAGAGAAGGCTTGGGGCCTGTCAGAGGACTGAGACGAGGCTTGGAGCCTGGCAGGGCACTCATAAGGAGCTTGAGGTTGGCAGAGATCTGATAGGGGGCTTTGGGCCTGTCAGAGGACTGAGAGGAGGCTTGGACACTGGCAGGGGACTAATAGGGGGCTTAGAGCCTGGCATAGATCTGATAGGGGGCTTGGAGCCTGGCAGAGATCTGAGAGGAGGCTTGGAGCCTGGCAGAGGACTGAGAGGAGGCTTGGAACCTGGAAGAGATCTGAGAGGAGGCTTGGAGCCTGGCAGAGGACTGAGAGGATGCTTGGGGCCTGTCAGAGGACTGAGACGAGGCTTGGAGCCTGGCAGGGCACTCATAAGGAGCTTGAGGTTGGCAGAGATCTGATAGGGGGCTTTGGGCCTGTCAGAGGACTGAGAGGAGGCTTGGACACTGGCAGGGGACTAATAGGGGGCTTAGAGCCTGGCATAGATCTGATAGGGGGCTTGGAGCCTGGCAGAGATCTGAGAGGAGGCTTGGAGCCTGGCAGAGGACTGAGAGGAGGCTTGGAGCCTGGCAGAGATCTGAGAGGAGGCTTGGAGCCTGGCAGAGGACTGAGAGGATGCTTGGGGCCTGTCAGAGGACTGAGAGGAGGCTTGGAGCCTGTCAGAGGACTGAGAGGAGGCTTGGAACCTGGAAGAGATCTGAGAGGAGGCTTGGGGCCTGTCAGAGGACTGAGAGGAGGCTTGGAGCCTGGCAGGGGAGTGAGAGGAGGCTTTGAGCCTGGCAGGGGACTGAGTGGAGGCTTGGAGCCTGGCAGGGGACTGATAAGAGGCTTGGAGCCTGGCAGGGGAGTGAGAGGAGGCTTTGAGCCTGGCAGGGGACTGAGTGGAGGCTTGGAGCCTGGCAGGGGACTGATAAGAGGCTTGGAGCCTGGCAGGGGACTGGGAGGAGGCTTGGACACTCGCCAGGGAATGAGAGGAGGCTTTGGGCCTGTCAGAGGACTGAGAGGAGGCTAGGAGCCTGGCAGAGATCTGAGAGGAGGCTTGGAGCCTGGCAGAGGACTCAGAGGAGGCTTGGGGCCTGTCAGAGGACTGAGAGGAGGCTTGGACACTGGCAGGGGACTAATAGGGGGCTTGGAGCCCGGTATAGATCTGAGAGGAGGCTTGGGGCCTGTCAGAGGACTGAGAGGAGGCTTAAGTGATTTCAATTCTGTTGAAATGTACTTTTAGAACATTTTGAGTGGACTGCAACAATACCCATATTATAACTGTTATAACTGTGATAATTTAGGTCACAATAACCATGATTTGAAATTTTTGTTCATATCGTTACATCCCTATATACTATTTGTTTAAATATAACAATTAGAACAAATGAATAACTGTGTGTTTTGCCTGCAAGAGAACACAGATAAAACTTATGAAGAAACTAAAGATAACTTGCTATCTGTATGCATAAACGATGGGAAAAAAGGCTGTAAAGCTAACTTGCATAAACATTTAAAACACAAATCACCGAACAAATAACTTTAGATTTTTTTTGTCATAACAGTCAGTTCACTCAGGCCGCTGCCTGGCTCGGCGTCCTCCATCTCTGTCCCCAGCAAGATGGAGCCACCTTCGAATCCACTGCTCTATATCCTGGTCTGTAGCTCTTGACGTCAGTGGGTTTCTTCTTATTGCATCTAAAATGAGACACAACAAAGTTATTCTCAATTTTGCACAAATGTAAGAATTTTGTACATCTACCCACACATACAATATACATTCAACTAAATACATACAGTGGGAGGAAAAAGTAAGAACACCCTTTTAACTTTTATACATTTCTGCCAAAACTGGTCATAAAATGTGGTCTGATCTTAACTCAAATCACAAGAATGAGTAAACAGTGTCTGCTAACCACCCAAACAATTACATGTTATCATATTTTTATTGGCCATTAGATGTTAACATTCACAAGACAGGGAGGAATAAGTAAGTAAACCCCTTGACATTTAAAAATAAATAAATACAATTTAACCCTCAACGCTCCTTAAGGTTTGTGAAAATCAATGTCTTTGTTGTACTCATGCAGTTGCAAAAAAAAAGAAAGAAAAAAAAAGTTCATATATCTGTTTTGTGATGAATAATGATAATGATGAATGATACTAGCAGATGAGGGGGGAAAATATCATATTAATTGTTATATTATTAATACTGTCAATTAAGATTACACCTTTACTCAGGGGTTGGCAAGTGTTTTCCCAAAAACCAGCAGCTGTAAATGTGAAGAAAACCCAGATATCCAATAGAAATATTCCTATATAATCTTATGTAAGTTATTCACAACCTTACTTTGCTCTTATAGTGTCTAAATCTTTCATAAAGCCTTTAACACTATATCAAGTATTACTCAATATTATATTTAAAAAATGGCAGCAGCATATTTGAACTTTAAAAATGTGACAACACCTTTTATTGATTTGAAAATAGCTCCATTAGCTTTATATATTAGCTAAATTAGCTAAGTTCATCTGATTATGTATAATAGCTTGTATTTATGATGTAATATATGATTATTGGTATTGTAATTCTATGACAAATTTATATACTCATTTGTTGTTCATCCAACATTCTTTTTCATTATCAAGAGAGAGCCTGAAAATTTTTAACAATGTGGCCCTCAGGCTGGGAAAAAATGGTTTTATGTGGCCCTCTTGATAATTTAAGTTGCCCACTAGGGATGTAATGATCCATCGATATAGATCAATACATTGATTGGTTAAGCAGTGATCCAATCACATCGATGTAAAGTCGAAATATCGATTATCATCGTGATCTTAAAGATACGCCTTCATTTTGAAATCCCAACCGGACATGCGTGTTCGGTTCCGGCCAACCGCGCGTTGTTCTGAATTTTCCTCTCAAGTCTCATGCACTCAGCGTATGAGACACACATTTGAACCTTTTCACTCTGACACGCCACGCCTGCATTAAGAGCAGTAAGTTATGTCATCTTTTGATTTTGTAGTGCACTGATTCATTGAAATTTCATAAAGTTAGAAAGTAAAACAGCGAGAGCTTAATGTCATTCCTCCTCCACATCGACCATTAAACAGTGAAACAAAGTCTGATCACACGGACATACAAACTGCAGTTATCAGGCATCACAGGAAAACAAACAAAAAAAAAAACATACAATGGAACAACTAGAAAGCGCTCTGAGAGCGCAGACCTCTGCCAGCGCCACACTCCTCAGCCATATTGTCATTTTGGCCATAAATATTACTACCTTTATTTCATAAAAATATTTAGATTCCTTGACCATGAAAACATACCATTAGCAACTGGATTCATAATGATATCTATTTTCGTTCAGTAGTTATTCACCAAAATCACATTTTTCGCCATGGCGGCCAGATGCTGATCCTGATCAACACCAAAATCGAATCAGTTCTTCCTTTTCCCATGCTGAACATTTCCTGAAAATTTCATCCAAATCTGTCCATTACTTTATGAGTTATTTTGTTCACGGACGGACAGATGAAAGGACAAACTCTCCCAAAAACATAACCTCCTTGGCGGAGGTAATAAGACCCATAAGGTAACAGTGGGGGCAAAAAAGCACCTTACCTGAATTGGACCTGTTTTAATTTTAAAACATGTTTAGATCATTCAAATGGTTGTAATCCTCTTCAAACCATCATACCCAAAGGTCAGCACATCATTTCACATTTCAGTAATAAAACTGTTAAAAAATTGTTTTGTATTTCTTTCTTGCTTCAGGTTAAATGTAGCTGATTGTGTTCAGTTAGTACATAATATCGTCTTAAATCGATCGAAGGCCCCTGAATCGTGTCGTATCTTGACAGACTATGTGATATCGACAAATATATCGTTGTTCAAAGAATCGATATCGTATTGTATCATCTTGAAACTGGTCATTTACACCCCTATTGCCCACCCCTGGCATGACTGGTTCTCAGTGCGGCACAAACCAATTAAGGTGCAACTAGTGAAAGGTCTCGTGAAACTAGAGGAGCCTTCAGGAAGGGACTAGACAGCAGTGATTTACAAGAAATGAATGCTTGTGAAGGACAAAAAAGGAGCCGGCACAACTCTATGAGGGCTAAAGAGTGGATCCATGAAAAAAGACAAAAATTTTGAAATGGACAAACCGTTGCACTAGCGAGTGGTCAACAGCCGTCCTTTTCCCCGTTTTAGCAAGGGGAGGATATCGCGGGTTCTCGGAGCAGGAGCTGCTGGGAAGAAAATCAACCTCAGACGATAAGGCGTCTGATGAAAGGCTGATTTAGGGGGAGGTTCCCAGTCAACACACTTATGTTCAATTTGCATGGGTTACATGAGCTTAAATTGGGTAGTGGGTTTCTTGGGTGGGTTTGTGTTGGCCCCACATAGGCATCCCAGATGGGCAAGAGCTATGCATCCTACTTGGAATCTAAGGCAATGAATGTGTCCCATTTGGGCTATTTTCTTTGAAACAAACAGTAAATTGTTACACGTAAAATTATAGGTGTATGTATACACAAAATGCATATTATCAGCGTCATTAAATATCATAAATACAGTCAAAAATACGGTAATGCAGTAAATTGTGCAAAATATGAATGGGTGTCAATGGCAAGAAAATAAGCGTCTGCTAAATGAAACTGTACAATAGTAGAAAATCACCAATACAACTCACCTGTGATTACTCCTCTTAGAGTGAGGTTCTTGAATGCTGCTTTACCATTGACTCCTTTCCAGTTGATCTGCCTGGCGACTGCATTGGTCATGAGGTAACCCATCACCCTCCATACCGTGTCCTTCACTGCTGTGCCACCTCTCAGCGCCAAGGTAGCAATCTTTTGGACAATAGAAATCAAAGCAGGCACTAAGAAAGTGTAATGTGGAATCATGGATCCAATTTTTACCTTGGGTGAGTGAAATCTACAATACAACAATATTATTGTTAAAGCTGTAGAAATAACACAGCTAACAGTTTGGAGATCCAAACAGCATTGAACTTTTTTGTGTGATTTGGTTAATTAAAAGCAATGGTGATAGCATCACAAATCTTTCAAAAAAATTTTTGTGAACAAAAGGATTTGCAGCAGAAATATCATCTAAAATGAGCCTAATGCCACAAGATGAGATAATTTATTCTTACAAAACATGATACATTACAAGAGTTTTCTTGAATGCTTCATCGTGGAGACGTCCCTCCAAAACCTGCAGATCATCCAGGGAAGCAATTGGAAGAGCTTCTGTGAGCAGAGGGGAGCTCTCGTCTGTAGTCCCTTTCAATTCATGGACTAGCTTCACCAATATGCCCATCTGTTCTTTGATTTCTTCCTGATTGGTCAGGATGGTTAAATATCACAGCCAAGACAAAGATAAATCAGAAGACACAGTCTCCATTAAAATTTATATATGCATTAAAAAGTAAAGATAAAATGTATTTCAATTTGCCTTATTTGAGTATTACTAGGGGTGTAACGATCCGCCGATGTAGATCGATACATCGATTGGTTAGGCAATGATCCAATCACATCAATGGAAACTCAAAACATCGATCACCATTGTCATCTTTACTTTCTGCCTTTATTTTGAAATCCCGACCAGACATGCGTGTACGTTTCCAGTCAACTGTGCGTCGTTCTGAAGTTTCTGTGGCTCTTAAGACTCACGCATTGAGCGTACGAGACACACATTTGAACACTTTCAGCATAGTCTATGACTTTCAGTCTCTCTCACACCACACGATATTTCACCTGCCTTTAAATGTATTGTGTGGCTCCCACCGAATAACACCGCTGTATATGAACGTGTAGCAAGCATGGATGTATTATAAGAACTGGATAGCGTGGCTCCGCCTTCCACCATGGAACGGATTTGAAGCCAGAATATCCCCCGTCAGGGCGGCGCCATTGTGCAACCAGTAGAGAATTTGGGCCATAATCCAGACGCAGCTGTAAATGGCAGTCATAACACTCCTCAGCATCGCCGTACACAATCATTGTGAAGCTGCCGTAAACCGCGGTCATTTTTAAACTCTAATAACTTATAAAAAAGAAACTTTTCAGAAAAAACAGGACTTGGAGAACACGCAGCTCAATAATACTTTAACGTCACCACAGCATACGGATGGCAGAAATATTTCTACGAGGTGTAATAATTTTTTGAAGTTTCACTACAACCCGTCCAGATGAATGGGGAGACGGAGATTTGACCTATACTGCTGCCAGTCACCAGGGGGAGCAGTTTTTGTGGAGGCTTCAATTTTAGCCTATCATCACGGCGTCCATGTTTTTTACAGTCTATGGTAGCAAGACGCTGTTAGCATTACAGAGCTTAAACGGGAGCCAGACATGTCGGCCAATCAGAAAATAACTCTGTTGTATCCGGGTAAGATACGGTCGATCTGACAGCAGAGGATGCATGCTGCACGCACGACAGGAGAGCATCATCACACGAGTAGAATAAGTATTGTCATCTTTTGATTTTGTAGCACACTGATTAATGTAAGTTCATAAAGTTAGAAAGTAAAACAGCGAGAGCTTAGTGTCATTCCTCCTCCACACTGACCATTAAACAGTGAAACAAAGTCTGATCACACTGACATACAAACTGGGGTTACCAGGCAACACAGTAAAACAAAATCATCAATCATAAGTTAAAGTTAATAGTTCTTATTTTTAACATGAGAAATGTTTGGATTTAATTCAAATCAAAGCTACACATTTTCAGTTTCAGCATTGTGAAATCTTTGGAGGTCAATAATAATGAAATTTAAATAATTCAATAATTTTATTAGGGCCGTCACTTTAGTGCATTAATTAGATTAATTAATTACACCGCAAATTAATGCGTTATTAAAATTAATCATAAGATTAATCATAGCACATAAACATTTTGATATTGTCCAGCTGGAGGACCATTACATGGCAGTGGCACGTGTCACTTCACACCTGTCTCTAGTCAAACCAAACAAAGCCCAGGTGACAACAGGAATGGCATATTTAAGACTTAGTCTTATTTTATTTTTGAATTTATTTATCTATATTTACTGAATTCTTTAATAATGCATCAGGCCTAATTGTTTTTGCTGGATGTCCTCAAACTTTTTCTTATTTTGGACAAGTTGCCTGACTTTGGTTTTATTTAGTCACCAATAAAAATGTTAATGCAATTTTATAATATCCTAGAATTCAAATTCTTTATTTGGGTGCTTTAAGCAGATATGAGATTAAAATGTGATTAATTAGATTAACTAATTATAAATCCGGTAATTAATTAGATTATTATTTTTTTATCATCAGACAGAACTAATTTGTATTATAATATTGCATCATTGATTGATACAATAAACAACTTTACAATGTAACAATTAGATTTATAAGGTAATTGTGGGGGCAAAATGTCACCTTACTTGAATTAAATCAATTTCAATTTAAAACATGATTAGAGATTTAGAAGAGGTTAAACTCCTTTATAAACTGTCAGACCCAAAGGTCAGCACATGATTTCACATTTCAGTAATAAAACTATCAAAACTGTTTTGTATTTCTTTCTTGCTTAAGGTTAAATGTAGCTTATTGTGTTCAGTGAGGACATATTACTGTCTTAAATCGATCACAGGCCCTGAATGTATGTCGAATTGAAATCAAATTGTGACAGATTTTGTGATATTGGCAAATATCGTATCATTGTCAAAGAATCGATATCATATCGTGCCGTCATGAAACTGGTAATTTACACCTTTAAGTATTACACAGTCAACCAGCCTGATTATTTAATTTTGCTTATAGTGTGACAACGATGGAGGCCTAACCTTGGTTTGTGGTGCTAAATGTTTGATCGTATGACTTGGAATTTATAGGACTCAGATTTTCTTATACCTCAATCAGGACCCGACTGCTTTCATTGACATTTGTTCCAACCTTCTTTATGACACTGTGTTATATCACTGTGTGCAACGTTCCTTACAGCTTTTCTCTGCATATTTTACCAGGTGTCACCTTTGATGAGAACATGATTTAGACCTCAGATACAATACTGTTTTGTTGCTTGAAAGTCCTTAAAGGAGTAGTTCACTATATCTGAAAATTGGGCTTGTGCCATACCTGTTACAGTAATATACACAGTCAATGTACCTATGTATATTACTGTACTTGCTACAGTAACATACATAGGTACATTGAAAGTACTCGTCAGTGCTTGTTGTCCTGACAGCGAGTCACCCACTGCTCAGAACTTCACATGGAAGTGAATGGTACAGCCCCTTGTGATCTTTTCAACTTATTGAATATGCCATGAAATGACTCCAAAACATTCTTTGTGGACAACTTGTAGCTTGTACATCCACCATGCTATGAACAAATAATCCAATAAAAGTTGTTTTTAAGCCAAATGAGCAGCCAGAACTCCATTCCCGACATACAGTACCTGCTGGGCAGTGATTCCACACCACCAAAAAAAGTAGTTCAGAGTATTTGATTCATGTGTATGTAATGTTAAATAATTTAAAAATAAATGTTAATAGTGTGGTGAATGTACAAGGTACCAGATATCCCCAAGAGCGTTTTGGAGTCATTTAATGGCATATATAATTAGTTTCAGAGATGGCGAGGGGCTGTACTATCCACCTCTTTCTGGACAACCAGCACTGACCAGTACAGTCACTGTAGCCACTATCGTACTATGGGGAGTACAGCTATAAGACCAGTCTCAGAAATTTTGCAAGTTGCAATGCACGATTTTTTTGTATCACTGAAATAAAAAGCACACCTTTGGTTGCAGAATAAACAGTGCCTGTTAAAATTCACATTAGCTGCTTAAAGTCAGTTCCTCTCTTACATTCACTGAAGTCGGCATTTCGGGCACGGGTCACTGTGTCTGTTGATCTTTTATTTATCACTGCAAACAAGAGCACAGGACAGCCAGATTACAGCACAGTCAAAAAAGAGAAGGTTGTTACACAACTGTCTTGCAAATTCCAAAGCAAACTACTGAGAAGTAAGCCTTTACATGCAAAGAAAATACCCAGAAATAATTAAACCCTCATAAACATTAGTAGACACTTTTGTCCATGAGCATTAAGGGAGGGCATTTTTATGAATAAACAAGCATTGAAATCATGATTTCAATATGGATTTTAGGTAGGATCTCTGCCCTCACTTGCTAGGATAAGCAAAGACCATGGCGGCCTATATTCTAAATACTAAAGATTTACCTTGCATTGGTTTTTATTAAAACATATTTACCTGTAACATAAATAAAGTTGTTTCAAACCATTAATATTCTTTTTAGTTTTAAACCACCTTTTTATGGATACACCTGTTTATTTTTTTACTTCATCCACAAAATTTACTCACACACACTGGAATCACTAGCCCTGGTCAGAAAACGTCTGCTGTTTTCACTACTGGGATCTGTAGATAAAGAAAGGGGAGTAAGTTATAGGGGTGTAATGATAAACCGGTTTGAACCGATAATCTATTTTCACCTTTAGAGATACGAATACATCGGTCAGAATGTCTCTGGATCGATCTATATCTGCTGTGGAACGGTCGATGTCCGTTAAAAAAAAACACATGAATCGGTTGATTTGAGCTCTGCTACTAAAGTCTCACAAGACTCTCGCTGTGACGTACTATGAGAGTTTCATTCTTTTAGCGTATGTAACGTAACACTTATGCGTAATTCACAAACAACCGCATGGCTGATAGCACAGGAACAGTTTACAGATCACTTAAATCATACATGAGGAATATTGATGAGGAAATACCTCCGCGTCCTGACGGCATAGCGCTCTGATGCAGCGCGGTGGAGGAAACTCTGCACCTCTAGCTTGTACAGACTGGCAGCTGATAAAACGCCCCTGATAACATGCTTTAGAGAAACAAACGATCACTTGTGTCTTCTTTGACCTCCGTTGTAGACAGTTTTTCAGGATTTGAGTCATAAACTAGTGCCAAAACTTCTTGCACTTATGCTACTGTGGTGTTACACCTGAAACTTGATGCTCAGCTTGCGTAAGACTAATTATATATCATTATTGCAACCTGAGCAAACAGCACTACAGAAAAAAAAGTTGTCCAGAAGTATTTTGTTTTAATCCTCTCTCTATTTTTTTTATCTATGTTGTGCTATTTGTAAACATTGAATAGTTGTAAGTGTTGAAAAGTACACTTGCACTAAAGTGATTAATGTTAATATTTGATACAGGAACAGTCTGTTTGATCTGTTTCTATTCGAAAAATAAACAGAATGACATTGTTCTGACCTCATTGTATCGAATTGCATTGAATCGATATGTATTAAAATGTATCCTTGGTGAATCGTATCGTAAGACATGTATCTAGATTTGCATCGGATCGCCACATAAGAGAGATGCACACCCTTAGTAAGTTATCTTGGTCTAACATACATTTTAGGATGAACATTCAAACAAATGATGTCTACTCACGTTCACCATGCTCTCTCGTTCTTGGTGGTAGCTTTGGTGTTGTGTTGCACCTTCTTTCAGGGGACACTGCACACAAAACAAAAGAATTTGGATGATGCAAAAGCCCACAGACAAAAATGCTTTCTGTTCTTTCTTCTGCTTCGCAGTAGAGCCCCAAACACTCCACTAAACATGTGGTTATGCTTCTCTCTCTGCAATGTCTTTCATGCAACCTGTCTGCAAGTTCATTCTGTTAAAAAATCATAATCATCAACATTGCAGTGCTAATAAAGTATCAGAAATCATAACAAATGGGTTGAGTCATAAAATCTCTAATTCATTGTCTTCCATTAATTCTCTAGACACAAATTTGAATGCCATCTGCATTTCATTGCTATACATGTATGCATGTGCAATGACATAAAATTGAGCCATTGAGAAATTGAGGATAAATGTGAGGGTTTTCCCCACTTTTCACTAGGTTTAAGTAGAGCCATATGAATGGTTCCTTAAATCAGCAGTACATAAAGGATTTTAATAAAATATTTATAAAATCATTGTAACATTTCAAAACAGACAAAGAAAACTATAATTATAAAATGCTGATGTCACTGACAACAATATTACAGCCAGAATAGTATATTATGTGAATAAAAATACCTCAAGCTAAATTTCAAAGCCCATGACTGCATTAAGAGCCACTGAATAAGGGTATGCCTCATAATCCGATCAGTAGACAAAGGGATCAGATAGGCCTGCTTGATTTAGTGAGCAAAGTAATCTATTGTGTCTCTTTTTTTTTTTTCTACTGATCCGAAAAATGATTAAATTTGTAACTCAAAACCATGATACGATCTGAACCATGACTTTTCTGATATTCACAGATTCATGTGTACATAATATTAGATAATTACCTCCGCCAAGGAGGTTATGTTTTCGGGAGAGTTTGTCTGTCCGTCCGTCCGTGAACAAAATAACTCAAAAAGTAATGGACAGATTTGGATGAAATTTTCAGGAAATGTTCAGCATGGGAAAAGGAAGAACTGATTCGATTTTGGTCTTGATAGTGTATTTAAATTATGAAAACCATTTTCAGAAATGTTGAACTACTCCCTTAAGTTTATTGTGAATCAATTTTATCAGTTAAATTCAATTCAGAATTTGCAGATTTTTGATTGAGCGAAAAGCTGGGAAAGTTGGGGTTCATCAGCTTAGATTTTTGATTTTTTTACATGTCTGTATATGCCGGCGTGTGTGCACTTAGGGTTGTCAAAAGTATCGATACTAAAATGTTGTATCCCGATACGATACTCACTTTCAAAAGTATCAATACTACCCCCCCTCCCCCCGGATGCCGAGCCACCGCCGACGTCCCTCTCTCTCTGCCTCCTCACACACACAAGAGCAGGCACCCTCCACCTCCCCATGATGCGCTCAATAACAAAACAGCATGAGTAGTGTTGCTGCAGGAGGGCCAAATCAACCAGTTTTGGTTAAAATAAAATTCAAAGACGCACAAAATAAAAGGACGAAATAACCCCCCCTTGCCTCCTATGCTAAACACTCACTGCAATATGGAGGAGGACGAAGTGGAGGAATTAGCTGACGCTTCTTCGTCAAATAAATCAGTTGTGTGGACCTATTTTGGCTTCCCATGTAAAAGACGAGAGAACAGTGAGAAGACTGCGGACAAAACAACAACCGTGTGCAAAATATGCCGCGACAGTTCGCCATTTCCTGCGCGAGTAAAACTTCTACCTACTTCGAACTGTGACGCTCCTTCGGAAAATTTAAATTCACGAACAAAACAGTGAGTAGTAATCTCTAGACCTCCTGCTATCGGCTCTCTCCCTCCTTGCTAACACACACACACTACCTATGCCACACACAAACTCTCCCCTTCTGAACTCTGACCCGCCTATCTGTTCCCTTCACTGACTGTCAATTCATAGGAAACATTAAAATCATTGAACACATGAACAGTAGACCTGCTCCACTATGTTTGTGTAAGTCTGCATAAAAAAACAATGTTTGATTTTTGCATTTACTGCTGAGTTGACAGAATTTGATCATACTTGAAGATCAGAAGTATATGCACTGTTATAGGCTAAATATTATAGTTCACAGTTCAGACATTTATAGGTCTAAACTGCAGCTCTGAGAACGCATTCAAGAATGCAGTTATCCTGATTGTTACAACAACAAAGCACTTTTTAGTGAGATTTTATGTTTGTACTTGCACTGTAGTCTTAATAAGGGGGAAAAAAACTACAACTTAATTTTTTTCAAAGAACATTTATTTTGTTCTGATGCAGCAATATTTTTTTAATTGTATTATTTTTTGCATTAGGAAGAAAAAGAAAATGAGACTTTTGCACAACTTCCTAGAGGTTATATTTTCATTTTTTTGTTAATAAAAATGATTCTTTTAAATATTGGGTTCTTTTTTTTCCCTTGTGGTATCGAAAATAGTATCGAGTATTGAATATTTTCCTGAGTATTGGTATAGATTTTAAAATTTTAGTATCTTGACAACCCTAGAGTGCACTTACTGTTTTCATCTTCTGATGTTAAACTCTGTCCGCTGGTCCTTGCTGTGCACAGGAAAATAATAGGTTTAGAGGGAAACAAAACAACAGGTTGTATGCAATTTAAACAATTAAAAAAAAAAAAAAGTTAAAATGGAGCTCACTGATAATCATTTCATGTATATCTCCAAACTACCATGTTACAATTCAATAAAGCCGCGTTTCCACTGAGCGGTTCGTCTCGGTACTGCACGCATATAAAGGCATTTCCACTGACTATCCCCGGACAGATCCTCCCGTAAGCAGGACGAAGTGGCCTGGTGTTTTGGTACCCTTCTGTAAGGGTCCCAAAGCGAGTCGATCCACTCTCGTGAAAGTAGAGCTGTAACTCTGCTCCGTTGATTGATCAAAAGAATCGTCACTTCCTGTGTGACAGCGGCTGTTGTATTTGAAAGGGGGCTTGATCAGGGAACGGGAGGTTGCAGGTTCAAGCCCAGCTCCGGGCGACACATGGCAATGTGTCCTTGGGCAAGACACTTAACCCCAAGTTGCTCCCACTGCTGTGTCAGTGGTGTGTAAATGGGCATTAAAGGGCGTGAATATGTTCGAGATACTGATGGATAACTCACACAGAAACTCTGAACTAGGGATGTAACGATATTAAAATTTTGTATCACGGTTGTGACCAAAATTATTACGGTTATTATTATCACGGTATTGTTGCAGTGTGCTCAAAATGTTCAAAAATTACTTTTACACACAAATTAATCATTTAACCCCTTCAATATTATCATAATGGTTCTTTTTTGTCTTTTTAATCAATAATATGTCAAGAAATGCCCTTTGAGTACATTTTTATCCTTCTTTCATGAGAAATAAAAATAAACAATCCTGGAAAATATTTGTCATTATTATGTTATAAACAGTGTGACTACAAAAAAAGGAAAGAACTGATTTGAAATTCAAACAGGATTCTCTTTATAAACAGCTGTAAATGAACATGTTCAAAGTTTTGTGATGACAAAAAATGACCTTAAACTATTTTATATACACTCACACAGTTTTGTTTGCCTACAGCATTAGTGTCCATGTTACAGCTCCTTACATTAGACCATGTCTAGGCTTTTTTTTAATGACGAAAGTCCCTGAAGCAATTTACCCTCTTCATAATTCTCCTCTGGTCTCCCCTCTCCTCAGTTCATTTACTTGAAGAGTTCCTGCCGTTGAAATCACGCATGTCTTTTTCTTTCGCTGCAGCTTCTTGTTAAGACAGGGACACTGTCTTGTTTCAGTTTCTCCTCAGCATCCTTGTAAAAATCAAAAATTCAACCAGACTTCAGAGTCCGTTTTGAGAAAACTCTGCTGTGGCTCGAACTTTGCTCTCAGACTCAGAGGTCAAACAAGCATAAACTGCATGCTCACACCGAATTAGGCTGTTTAATCGAGGACAGAGACATAGGTCCGGCTTTACCAGGCAAACAGTGAGTTATTGACACAGGGTGGTGAACAAACACGGTAAAACAGTAATTTTAAAAAGACACGGTAATGATTACCGTGGGAAATTTTACCCGTTACATTTCTATTCTGAACCATCAGAGTGTGAATGAGAGTGAATGGGTGTGAATGGGTAGGTGTGACCTGCGGTGTAAAGCAGCTTTGAGTAGTCCAAGACTAGTAAAGCGCTATATAAGCTCAAGTCCATTTACCATACTCCTCCTTGCAGCACAAGGCTTGATTGATCTTTTTTAACAAAAAGCCACATGGTGATCTTAAAGATGACGAGTTGCTGTAAGTTTTACATTATTGCTCTTTGTTTATGTGTCGTGATTTTCACCTTCATTGAATTTATTAGCAGGGTAAACAGTAGTGTTAGCTGCTATGGTAGCTTGACGACATCTGGCTTATACGCCGCCCACCAAGAGGGGTCCCTCTAGGTTGTGGAAATGCAAACAGGACCAGGCATAAGCAACCCGAGCCGTACTGAACCAAACTGGCCCATGCCGGACTGGTCGGCGGAAACGCGGCTTAATTGATTTATGAATTAGGTAATTAACATACATAGGTACATAGGGAAACTATGTACGGGGGAAACTGAACTGATTGGTCTATTTAAGTCGTGCATTAAATTTTATATTTTGGACACATCTCTGGGATAGCAATTTTTAAGATTACATTTCCCCTCAAGTGACATCCACTGTAAAGGGGTGACTTTTCTCTGCAGGACAGTGAATTATTGTCTATCCCCATACCAGAGGTAGAACAAATGCAAAACAATACTTTTTAAATGTTCTGAGCTGGGGAAGGCATCATAAAAAGGCATCATAAAAAAAAAATATATATATATATATATATATATTTGTATATATATATATATATATATATATATATATATATATATAAATCAGATATTAAAGTACTGTGGCGGCGTTGGAGTCTTCTCTCTATCCTTTAGGGGAAAGCATATCATTTTGTCCAATAACTTGATTTAATCTACCTATGAGTACCTACAGTGCAAATGACTATAAATCAAAAACTCTTTAAGGTCACTTACATTCTCTGCCGACAATGAATTCATTTTCTGAGCTTCCTGTGGTCACAGCTATAGAGACAAAAGAATTTCTGTATTAATCTTAAAGCCATGTCCACAATGGAAAAAAATTACAGAAAAGGACATCAGTAGGGATGAAATGATATAATCAACTTATGTTTCTATGCAAAACACAAAAATCTCTGTTCATAGCAACACAGTGCTACTTTTAGGTGCCAGCTGGTGCAGGATAAGCTACAGTAAAAAATTAAAAAACTTCCAGCGCACACTACAGTGTCAGGACAGACACATTTTATTCAAGAAGTGTTAAAACCGGGAGAGCACACGTTACGCATGTTGCTTTATCAGATTTGCTCCTGAATGTCCACAGGTGTCTGCCTAAGTAATCAGCGACACCTACGCTGGGGTGCAGTTATATATTTTTAAATTACAGTGTTCACTCTCGAGTTGAGTTGCATGAGTTGGTACAGCCATGTATTTTGCATTAAAGTTATCTCATATTGTAATGGGTCTAAGAAGTATCTAACACTATTTTCTTATTTTATGTACAGTAATATATATTTTGCATTTATAGTCTACAAATGTATTGTATTGGGTCTTAACAATTACCTAAATTAATTTCTTTTCTTTTACCTATACTTCTCTCACTCTACCTCCAAATAAGAGTTGTGATCACTGTCTGTGTGTCATTGGTTGATCATTGAAAAACGTCGACAGCGCAACAGCTTATCCCCGCTGCATTTAACCAGACTCTGAGTAATAACACTGACAGGGCAAAAAAAAAAACAAAGACCAAGGCGATCAGGATACATCTCTCCAACTGTGCAATACAACAATGAAAGTGTTTGGTAACTAAAGGAAACTAATATTACCAGTTTACACTTGACTACCTCTGTAAAGCACTATTGTCTGGTTTTATTTTACTTTTCCTCTGTATGAATAGAATGAATGTTGAGAGAGCCCTCCTAATATGTTTCGTTTATGTTTTATTCTATTTATTTTTTTTACTTTTATAACAGAAGATGGTAAGAAGCTTTGCAGTAAGCTGTGGTCTGCTCATAATTAATTAAAAAAAGAAAGATATTCCGGTACATTTGTGAGCTTTTGTTACTTTTTCCTCACTGTACCGTAAAACGTACCAAACCATGACCCCCATACCGAGGTATGTACCGAACCGTGACTTTTGTGTACCATTACACCCCTACTAAAAACCAAGTGCATGGGTTTCATTTGTGTGAGGAAGAGGGAACACTGCAACAGGCTTGACAATCTCAACAGAGTGCATCACAGGGCACAAGTGTGAAACAACGTATATTCCCAGCTCCCTTGAGTCAAGGGGGTAGCTGTAGAGTGCTTCCTTGACCTTGTACTCCTGGTACATGGCATACTCTCTGCCATCATATGCAACTATGTTCTGCACAGAAGCAATTTTGCCATCAATGACAATACAGCCATCTTTACTCGAGGCTTTTAGAATGATCCCGTCAGCTGTCAACTGCTTGAACTGACTGATATTGCCAGAAATCCACTCTGGTACTGGCCCATCTTGATGTGGTGTTTTTAAAGAGGTGCCCTGCTGATCGGATGAATCAAAGTTGCTACCGCTCTGTTCGTGTTCAGATAGCCTACGTATAACCTGTGCCAGAGGTTTGTTAGCTTTTCTGATCATTCTCTTGAGCTCACCCAGCAAGTTCTCAAATGGGAACCCAGAGATAGTGTCTAAATGACCATGTACCTTTACATCATCAGCAAGATGCACTAATCCATGAACATTGTACACTAATTGGTCTTTGCCATAAAGCAACCCATAATGCTTAACAAATGACAGAAGAAAATGATAAGCCAATTGGTTCATTTGTAAACAATACTGCGGGCTAATCAAAATATAGATAGCAACAGAGAGAAGCATGAAGTTGTCATAAATTTGAGGCAACAAAACATCTCTCAAAACTACTGGACCAGTGAAAAGCAAAAACTGTCGCAGCTCAGTTGCTTTCCACCTATGCCGCTCACTAAGTGCCCGAGGCTTCCTGACAAATTCAGATGGAATATGATGTGCCAGTGCCAATAGTTTTTCAGAGATTAGGGATGCTTGAAGAGATGAAATTCTGGTACGCAGCAAGCCAGTAGTGCCTACCCACAACTCAAGAAGACGCCTCATAACACCCAGGCACACTAAATGCATATAGTCATGGGGAAAACCATCAACCATATCAATTCCAGTATTTTCAAGAGGAGAATGAGTAAGGTGGTGATCTTCATCTGTTCCTAATCAAAAAGATTCATCTGTTCTACGGGTTGCAGTTGCCTCAGGAAAAGTCATACGGTGATTTGTGTATGTTCCTCTTTGTGAGCACTTGTCACAGCCATAATATCCCGTGTGGGGCTTGATACCTTTGATAAACACCCTTGCTGGAGCATCACAAATTACAGAGGAAACTTTCAAGAAAAATGTCTTCCCCTGACAAATAAAGCCGGCACTCAAGTTTTTCAGCTCTTGAACTAAATGTTGTAGATAGTCATTGAGTGTTTTTGGCTTTGTTGTACCACAAAACAATGCGATCACAAAGGGCTTCTTAGAGACCATTGATAATTTGCCTAAGATGGGCCAAAACTGGATGGAGGAGCTTTTAAAAAGAGGCAATCCATCAAAATTGAGCTGCAACTGAAATACAGTGTGTTCTGGAAAAGAAGACAATAATCTGGTGAACTTTCTTTGGATAGCATTTACTATGCCAAAATAGTGAAATGAGCCACCAGCAAGCATTTCCACTTCGTAGTCAGTCTTTGTTTTCAGAAGCGTCCTTCCATCCTTTGGTAGAAAGGGAAAATGGATCCTGAGAATTGACAATAAGGCTGACAGAGCCACTAAAGACACTCCAAACCTAACTGCCCAGTCAGCTAAGCTGCCCAATAAACTTTCAGAGTCACTCACCACACTACTACCAGCATTATAGCCACTGCAGCCTTCACCTCAAGACATCTCTCCTCATCTAGCACCATCTGATCAACTTGGGTATCAGGTTCTTTCATCCCTTCAAGGCATCCTTCCCTAACAGATTCTGTCTCACTGTCATCATCATAGCTATCAATAGCTTCACATTTGCCCTGGTTGTCATTTTTGTCATCTAGTTGGTGCAAAAAATTATCAACTCTTGTTCTGGCTCTTCTCTTTATTTTCCTACGCTCATTATCATTCATGTCACCTGTTTTTCCAGTACACCGCATAAGCCAATCACCTCTCTGTATGGAGAGAGACACAGCAGTCACTGTTACTGGTCACTGGTTAACACAAGTAGTCAGCATACATATATTTTAAAAATTACCTGATTTAAAAAAATGAAATAAATAAAAGAATAAAGTTGGAAAAATTAAAACATAATCATGCAGTCTTTATATCTTGGAGAAGTTAGTGAGAATGAAATTATTACGATCATATCTAAATTCCAAAGTAAATATTCATGTGATAGTGATGGCTTAGATATGTTCATTGTTAAAGAAACTCTGCATTGCATGATCAGACCATTAAAATATATATATTCAACTTGTCCTTCAATAATGGTGTTTTTCCAGATAAGTTGAAAGGGGCTACAATTACTCCACTTTTTTAAATCTGGTGATAGCCACATCCTCACAAATTATAGACCAATATCTTTGCTTTCTCAATTCTCAAAATTACTGGAAAAACTTTTTGTGAAAAAACTTGTTTTCTTGAAAAAAATTCTTTGATACATGACAATCAGTTTGGCTTTCGAAGTGCTTGCTCTACAGCTATGGTACTCATGAAAATCACAGAGGACATTACAGTGTTGGAAAACAAGAATCATACAGTTGGATTTTTTTTTGACCATAAAAAGGCATTTGACACTCGACCATAGCATAGAAAATGCAAACTACAAACATATGGAATTAGAGGTATATTACTAAATTGGGTTGTCAGTTATTTACAAAACAGGCAACAATATGTAGAGTATGTAGGCCACAAGTCTGAGTTAAAAACTATGATATGTGGAGTCCCTCAGGGCTCTGTATTGTGGCCTAAACTTTTTACCTTCGTGATGTGTCAAAGATTTTACACTTTGAATTATGAATGAAAATTATTGAAAAAGAAATGGTCCTACTTCAGAAATAGCTCGATGAAAATAAATTGTCTTCAAACCTAAGTAAGACAAAGTATACGCTGTTTACAAATCAAAAATGCCCTGACGATGTTCATCTAAGTTTTAATGGTATTATATTGGGAGAGTGCCTGAATTCAGGTTTCTAGGAGTTCTTATTGACGAAAAACTGAGATGGAAGTCACACTTAGCAAATGTTAAAAAGAAAATCTGTAAAAACATTGCTGTTTTGAGCAAAGTAAAGTAGATGTTAAGTTATAAGGCAATGAGAATCCTTTATTGTTCTTTGATTTTGCCATATTTGATGTATTGTTTGGAGGTGTGGGGTAATTCATAAAGTACTAATTTAAAGTCTTTATTTTACAAAAGAGGACAATACAAGTAAGTAATAAAGCTGCTCCAAAAGAGCATATGAAATAATTCTGATGTCAGGTCTGCTAAAATTGCAAGACTTCATCGTATTACACACATTAATAATTAAGCATAAAGCAAAATACTGCCTGTTACCAAAGGGTCTGCATTCTTTATTCACTGTAAATATGGAAACCAGTTGAACAGGGACCTTTCAAAACTCCATCTGTGCCATCTGAACTTACTCTTGAAAGGGTTTGATCAAGCCTATTTAAAGATGAGTTCAGGGTTCATACAGCTCAAGCCAAGTTAAATTCAAGAATTTTTAAGACTTTTTTAAGGCCGTCTGAAATCAAATTTAAGACCAAGTCAACAACGAACCAAAATTGAAACAAACAAAACAACGAAACAAAATCATCACATGAATAACCTGGGTTAGAGGCAATTTTAACCCAATGTTTATTTTAAATAAAACATCACTTTTTGCATTCTTTTTAACCCCTTTTTTTTTTTTTACAACTTTATGCCTATTTTGCCCACATTCATCTTTTTTTTTGGCCACTGTCAGAACCATTTTTGTAATTTTTACATGGTTTTGAAATTTAAAATCAAATTTAATTCCCAATTTTGCTGCCATAATCAATTTTCCTAAGCCACTTTTGGATTTTTTCTTTACAAATTTTTCTCCATTTTTTTCAATTTCATACCTTTTTTGCACCAATTTATTAACCTTTTGCCACTTTCATACTATTTTTTGCAATTTCATGCCTGTGTTTTTGTTTTTTTACCTCCATTATACACTTGTTTTCCCACTTTTTGGACCATTTTTCCCTTTTCAAACCCCTTTTACAACTTTATGCCTATTTTGCCCCCATTCATCTTTTTGGCCACTGTCAGTTCTATTTTTGAATTTTTTCATCAAATTTAATTCCCAATTTGGCTGCAATAATCAATTTTCCTAGGCCACTTTTGGATTTTTTGCCAATTTTTCACCATTTTTATTTCTCTCTCAAAGCACTGTAGTTAGAAACAAGACATGTCTGCTCTGAAAGATCCTGGTGCAACCACATCACTGTTTTGCTAGTTCTGCTATTGTGATTACATGATGTTGCCATGAGAGTAAATCGGTGAATTATTTTTGAAAAAATATGTTACTAAATATTTTAGTTCAATCTAACATATGTCTTACCAATGTGGTCAAATTTTTAAGACTTACGAAAACTGGATTTAAGACATTTTAATGCCAATTAAGGCCTTATTTTTACAAGTAGGAATTTTCAAGGATCCGCGGGAACCCTGTAAGATGGCGTTTTCCTCTAAAACTGCCATTGAAAAGTGCTAGCGTTACAATGTTAGCTAACAGCTAACCACACAGCTAACCGCTATTTTATCAAGCTTCGAATGTCTTCTACTATAAGTACATGTATTTTTGTGTGATTTTGTTTTTAACTGTCGCTGTGTGATTACCCACCAACTAGTCGAACACCGCAGAACCGGCCACCAAGAAGTTTATCCGAAGACCAGGCGAATACAGAACAGTTAGCTGATATGCCGTTTTTCCGTTTTTCTGCCGTTGCAGGGGAGATGAGGTGAATTGGTAGTAGTGTATTGTAGTAGTATTGTAGTGAGGAGGGTTACTAATTCACACAATCCCGATTGCTAACGGACTACATTTCCCAGATTCCATCTCTGCAGCTTTGTGAGCCTGATGGACTCTCTACGGAGCCCCGGAGGTGTCAGGGTGCAGAATAATTTCCAAAGACGAGGGACGCCTTATAAAAGCGTTACCAATACTATAATAAAGTGAGGGAACGGGATAAATAAGGCTTTTAATCGCTATATTTTAGTGAGAGAATGCTATAATATTTCTTTTCCCTTCTTTTTACTACTTTATTAACAGATACATCTTATCCAAACATTAAAGGCATAAGATTACAATAACACTTACCTAAAGTTGGGACAGCTATAAAACCAATAGGATATACAATACAGCCTAAACAACAACATCACAAAAAACAAACACCACACAAAGACAATGAGAGGGCCTTAATCCAATAGTAGAGTTTAATAGAAGAATAGAAGTTTAATAAAGTTTTTCAGACTTTACCAAGTGCAAGGACTTTTTAAACAATGTTAAATTGTTTTAAAAACCAATGATCTGGGGTCTAATTTTCAAATACTTGCATTTATGAATTAAAATTTTGCAAAAAACTATGAAATTGTTCACCAGGAAATCTGCATTGTTCTCCTTTGACTGGACTCCAACTTTAACAAATGGCCATGACAAAGAAGGAAATGTTATTTGTTTAGATATCAACCAATTTTGAAAAGACAGCCATAAATCCTTAACAGCATTACATTTAATTCAGTCTCAATGTTGCATTCACAGGAAACACAATTCTTTCTATAATTTTCCCAAATAATAGAAAGAAAACATGTCCTTATCCTTTAAGTTTCCGCAACTCTATAATCACTCAAGATGTAATTTTTTTTTATCCAACAGGGATGGTAAAGAGCCTAGTTAGAGCACTCCTGTAAAAATTTCCCCTTTAAAATTACGGTAAGTTAATTGCATTACTTTCACAGCAAGTCACTGTAAATATGTTCACATCAATTTACTATAACTAATTCACAGTAGTTTACATGAAAACAGCAACACTTTATTGTACAAACCCAAAACCAGTGAAGTTGGCACGTTTTGTTAATCATAAATAAAAACAGAATACAATGATTTGCAAATTCCTTTCAACTTATATTCAATTGAATACACAGCAAAGACAAGATACTTAACATTCAAACTGGTAAACTTTGTAATTTTTTTGCAAATATTAGCTCATTTGGAATTTGATGCCTGCAACATGTTTCAAAAAAGCTGGCACAAGTGTCAAAAAAGACTGAGCAAGTTGAGGAATGCTCATCAAACACTTATTTGGAACATCCCACAGGTGAACAGGCTAATTGGGAACAGGTGGGTGCCATGATTGGGTATAAAAGCAGCTTCACTGAAATGCTCAGTCATTCACAAACAAGGATGGGGCGAGGGTCACCACTTTGTGAACAAATGTGTGAGCAAATTGTCCAACAGTTTAAGAACAACATTTCTCAACCAGCTATTGCAAGAATTTAGGATTTCATCATCTACGGTCCGTAATATCATCAAAAGGTTCAGAGAATCTGGAGAAATTACTGCACGTAAGCGGCAAGGCCAAGAACCAACATTGAATGCCCGTGACCTTCGATCCCTCAGGCGGTACTGCATCAAAAACTGGCATCACTGTGTAAAGGATATCACCACATGGGCTCAGGAACACTTCAGAAAACCACTGTCAGTAACTACAGTTCGTCTACATCTGTAAGTGCAAGTCAAAACTGTACTATGCAAAGCCAAAGCCATTTATCAACAACACCCAGAAACACCGCCGGCTTCTCTGGGCCCGAGCTCATCTAAGATGGACTGATGTAAAGTGGAAAAGTGTTCTGTGGTCTGACCAGTCCACATTTACAATTGTTTTTGGAAACTGTGGTTGTCGTGTCCCCCGGACCAAAGAGGAAAAGAACCATCCGGACTGTTATAGGCGCAAAGTTCAAAAGCCAGCACCTGTGATGGTATGGGGGTGTCTTAGTGCCCAAGGCATGGGTAACTTACACATCTGTGAAGGCACCATTAATGCTGAAAGGTACATACAGGTTTTGGAGCAACATATGTTGCCATCCAAGCAACGTCTTTTTCATGGGTGCCCCTGCTTATTTCAGCATGACAATGCCAAGCCACATTCTACACGTGTTACAACAGCGTGGCTTCGTAGTAAAAGAGTGCGGGTACTAGACTGGCCTGCCTGTAGTCCAGACCTGTCCCCCATTGAAAATGTGTGGTGCATTATGAAGTGTAAAATACAACAACGGAGACCCCGGACTGTTGAACAACTTAATCTGTACATCAAGCAAGAAAGGAAAAGAATTCCACCTGAAAAGCTTCAAAAATTGGTCTCCTCAGTTCCCAAACGTTTACTGAGTGTTGTTAAAAGGAAAGGCGATGTAACACAGTGGTAAAAATGACCCTGTGACTACTTTTTTGCAATGTGTTGCTGCCATTTAATTCTAAGTTGATGATTATTTCCAAAAGAAAACAAAGTTTCTCAGTTCGAACATTAAAGATCTTGTCTTTGCTGTGTATTCAATTGAATATAAGTTGAAAAGGATTTGCAAATCATTGTATTCGGTTTTTATTACGATTTACACAACGTACAACTTCAATGGTTTTGGGTTTGTAAATTCACGGTTTGCCAGACCCAAGGAATTACTGTAATTACAGCTGTATTTAGCTGTGGACTTCCTAGTTAATTACTGTGAAATAAATACAGTAAATTTGCTGTTAAGATATTTACGATGAATTACTGTAAAAGTAATGCAATTAACCAGTAATTTACTGTAAATTTACAATTTAAATCACACCGTAAGATATTTCAAAAGTCAGTCGCGGGGACAGCAGCCTAAGCAGGGAAGCCCAGACTTCCCTCTGGGCCGTCTTAAATAGGGGAGTTGATGAGATGATGGGAGGCAGGGGTGCAGAACAGAGAAACTCCGCCCCTGCAGCAGGAGCAGAGAGAGAGTCCAAGAGGGACTGCATTATATTGACTAACATAAACTCCTACAGAGTTATAAACATTTTAACAGGGTTCTCAAAGCTTGAATGACTGTGGGCCAGTTTAGGGACCCAACATTTGATCAAGGACCATCAAAGAAAAAACTCATATGTCACTTTGTTGTAGTAAGTCCATGAAGAAGTTAGTTCTCATATTGCACAATGTATTGTTTAAAAAAAGAGGCAAAATTGTGCCTAACTTTATATGAAGACTAAGTCTTCAGCGAAGAAGTCTGTGGGGAAGTTGGTCCTTAAAAAGGCTGAAATGTGCTATAGTAACATTTAATTTTGTATTAAAATAATAAAAAAATAATAATATATTTAAATATATCTTTACCTTGAAGCCCGTTTCTGGTTTGATACTCAAGAAGCATCTGTAAATCAAATCACTCTGTGTGGTTGGCGTTACTCACAGCCTTTGGTGAGATGGGCGTCACACGGCTATCCACAGGAAGAACATTGACTGTGTTGAATAAAATGTGTCAGAGAAAAGAGGAATTAATATGGTGAACATCACACTGTTCAAAATGACAATATGTAGTAAAAGCAAAGGCAGATAACAAGGGTAAATTACTTTGACAGAATATGTAGAACTAACTTCTTTTTCTTGGTGGCATAAACCGTGAAAATGTTGAAAATCAGCGGCAGGTCCCACAAGTCCGTGCGGTTCATAGAATTTGCTGTATTTTTGCTGTGGATAGTCTTAATACAGTGTTTCGCGGTGAAATAATGTAATAAAATGCTGTCAATGCTGTCAGAGGTGCTCCCTCACTATAACATAGTGAGGGAGCACCTCTGAGGCTCCATAGAACTCTGACCACATGCTGTGGCAGATAATTTTGTTAAATAGATATATTTGAAGAGAAAGATTAATATCTACTAGGTGTGTAGTGTACCCACGGATTTCAATACACACTAACTATATATTTATATAAATTATATACTGCTCAAAAAATAAAGGGAACATCAAAACACACCTAATGAATAAAAACACTTAAAACATTTAGGTACAAGGAAAAATAATAATTTAACACGCTAGAAGGGCAACATCTGTTCTTTTATACCGCATTTTTTTCAATTAACACACTTGCAAAAAAAAGTCAAAACTGTGTATTTTGGGATAATATAACAATAAGTTGAATATGGATTACTTTTTTTGAAATGGGCTACTAATTCAGCAACAAGCCTGGTGCAAGACATTTGGGCCAGGCACGTCCCACGCAAAGTTCACCGCAACCTACATAAAGGTTGGTGTGGGATGTCTGGGCCAGACTGGGCCCTGGCAATGCTCACCACAACCCATATCAAGCCCGGCCCGGGAAGTTTGGGCCAGGCCTTGCCCACACAACACTCGCCGCAACCTACATCAAGCCTGGTCTGGGATGTTTGGGCCAGGCCTGGCCCACACAAGGTTTGCTGCAACCCATGTCAAGCCAGGCGTGGGATGTCTGGGCCAGACTCGGCCCTAGCAATGCTCGCCACAACCCAAATCCAGCCCGGTGTGGGACACCTGGGCCAGGCTTGGCCCACTCAACGCTTGCCACAACCCATGTTAAGCCCGGCCTGGGATGTTTGGGCCAGGCTTGGCCCACACAAGTTTTGCCGCAACTCACAGCAAGCATGGCGCAGCATGTCTGGGCCAGGCTTGGCCCTAGCAATGTTTGCCGCAACCCAGATCAAGGCTGGCGAGGGACATCTGGGCCAGGCTCGGCCCACGCAATGCTTGCCGCAACCCACATCAAGCCTCGCCTGGAATGTTTGGGCCAGGCTTGGCCCACACAAGTTTTGCCATAACTCACAGCAAGCATGGCGCAGCATGTCTGGGCCAGGCTTGGCCCACGCAATGTTTGCCGCAACCCACGTCAAGCCCGGCGCGGGATGTCTGGGCCGAGCCTGACCCACACAACACTTGCCGGTGCCGTAACAGAGCCGCAAGAGCCAAAAGTTGCCCAGATTTGGCCCAAATGTGTCTGCTATCTGGGGCATCTGTCACAGATACTGAGGATGACAGACAGTCTTCACAGATGGAGATCTGCTTGGTACCTAACAAAGTAAGTCCTACATCTGTCACAGATACTGAGGATGACAGACAGTCTTCACAGATGGAGATCTGCTTGGTACCTAACAAAGTAAGTCCTACATCTGTTACAGATGCTGAGGATGACAGACACTCTTCACAGATGGAGATCTGCTTGGTATCTAATGAAGATAGTCCTACATCTGTCACAGATACTGAGGACACACACTCTTCACTGAAGAATATCTGCTTGGTAACTAATGAAGGTAGTCCAAAATTGAATTAGTTCTTTCTTTTCCCATGCTGAACATGGGAAAAGCACCGTACAGTCTTGGTGAGTACAGTGTCCTCTACACAGACGTTAATGTAATCCGTTATACAGTCTGTGAGGTTGTCGATGTCCTCCACGTGAGGATCACAGAACTCCTTCCACACAGTTGACTCAAAACCTTCCCGTCAGAGCCTTTTCAGTCTCCTCAGACCATCTCTCAGTATTTTATTGTCTCTGGTGTGGCAGGTGACATACTGGGTGAAAGTGGGCAAAGTGGAGGATGGAGAGGCGTGATTAAAGTCCCCAGAGATGAGGAGGAGGGCCTGAGGGTGTTTGGTCTGTAGCCAGCTGACTGCAGAGTGCAGGGTCTCACATGCAAAGGCTGATTATTACAGTTGGCCTGACACAGGCAGACTAATGCAGCACCATTCTTTAACAGTTACTATGGCAACGAGGGGGAGGAGGCAGAACATGTTCCTTTGATCTTCCCTTGCTGCTGATTGGACCTCTGGATCAAAGGACGTTCCTCTGGTGCTGCTTTGGTGATTCCATCAGTCCATATATGGACATAGACTCTGATATGTCTATATAAGTAAGATCAGGATTGTGCAGACTTAATTCAACATCAGAGCAAGAACAATGAACAACACAGAGGCAAGTACACAGACCAACATTTTGGTCAACAAGGACCTACTCAGGCGTCCGCCTGACATCCATGCAGTGGCTTAATCTAGAGGCTGGATCACCAGGTGTCTAAGTGTCTTGGAGACATGGGCAGCCTCATAGCACAGACATTGGCTGAGAAGATGGGTGTAATGGGTGACATCCAGAGCTCGAGCACACAGATACTGACAGAGCTCATAGTTGATGAGATTACAGAGAAGGTGAACAACTAGCTCTCTAGCTTGGAGGATTGTGACATATCGGCGTTCCAGTTGAAGTCTGAAAGAGACATGCTGATCTACCAGGCTATTGTTAGCTGTTGTTAGCACGCCCTGCGTTGTTGTTCACAAATATCACATGAAGAATGTGATTATCACTATGGCAGCATTTTTGTAAATATAAGTCTAACAATACTGGATGATGTCAGACGCCGATTTCTGTGTGTATGGACCGCGCTGCTTTTAAGTCATTTTAACATTGTTTTAAGCGCACTCTTGTGTTAAAATTAACTCATCAGAGTCTCTGAATGTCTATCCAGTACTAAATTCCTACTCATTCCCTGCTTTTCAATCTCGATTGCAAGTTTTCACACCGTCAATCGCTGATCGGGCTCACCACCTGCAGCCCAGCTGCAGTGTTGTTTACCATAGCAACGGTAGACTTCACTGAAAAACTGTACATTTTTAACTGTGGACTGTCAAGGATTTTAAAAGGATTTTAAAACATTTGAACTGCCTTTTATCCTTTTAATCTTTTATTGGAGCGACAATGGCTGATAAGTCTGAGTGTGTGTCCTGCTCATGCTCACTCACCATCTCGAAGCTGAGGAAAAACATTGCGTCACTGAGAGCAGAGGTCATCGAGAAGAATAATCTCATCGTGGAGTTTTCCGCCGTTGCCACGACCCAGGCAAAACACCTCGCCATCATGAGCGCCTCCAGTCATGGATTCACCAACACAGCCAGCCTCCCCCGCAGCCCCGCTCCGGCAGCTTCAGGGATGGGCGCCGATCTCACCATTCCATGGTTCGGCTCTACAATCACCGGGGCCCCGGAACCTGAGGCTGCCTCAGCCCTGCCAGAAGATCCGTGGCTTCGCCTGGGAGCGAAGCCCAGGACAACAGCAGGACCCGCTTCATCCCCTGTACCTGCGGAGGTGCAGGTGTCTGCCGGTGGGGAGGCTCCGGTAAGCTCCACACCGTGTCAGCCTGAGCTCTGGTCCATTGCCTGCAGGGATAAACACCGCGCTGTGCCTCCTTCCCTTCCATCATCACCAACGGCCATCCCGCTGAGCAACAGGTTTGATGTCCTGAATAAAAAGGAGTTTCCTCCCCTGGGCGAGCATGCTCCTCAGCAGCCAGCGAAGCCCTCCTCCGCCCGCCGCAAGCTGCTAAAACAAGCCGTTTTGCGGAGGAGCTCCGGCGGTTTACACCAGGGAACAGTGGGACCCGCTGCCGCTGGTGAGGGGTGCACTCAGGACCTACACCGATCCCGGGAGCCGCACAGTCCCAAGCAGAAGTCCGTCTGCGCCAGGTTTGAGCCCTCTGTGTGTTCGGGCGTTTTAAGGAGGTCTCCGTCACCCGAAGCCCTTTCTGGTCCCGGAGCGAGGGACAGGCGCAACGGCGATTTAGCGCACTCCTCCCGCGCAAGCAGACATCGTCCGGCTCCTGAAATGGTGAGTCCTCCGCCTCGCTCCTCTCATGGTGGCCATCCCGGTTCACCACAGGAGCCCGCGCCCTGTCCGGTCCTCGTCGTTGGATCCTCCATGGTCCGACACGTGCGGATCAACAGGTGCAGTACCTCGTGCCACCCAGGTGCACGTGTTGTTGATATTAACAGCGCCCTCCCACAACTCCTACGTCACCACCCCTCTGTGTCTACGGTAGTGACTCACGTTGGCTCAAATGATGTGCACCTCCAGCAGTCAGAGAAGCTGAAAAGAGATTTTGTTGAGCTGATTGACACTATTCTTAATTTAGGGAGGCGCTGTGTAATTTCTGGGCCGTTTCCATCTCCCTGCTTTGGCGATGTTAAGTTCTCTCGCCTAAGACAGCTTCACATCTGGCTGAAGGACTACTGCTGTAACACAGGTATCCCCTACGTGGACAACTTCACATCCTTTTACAATAGACCCAATCTCTTTAAGCACGATCAACTCCACCCTAATCACACAGGTTCCCGTCTCCTCTCACTGAACATTGAACTCACTCTGCGCTCCTGTAAGGCTTTTTCAACATGACAGATTCAATCTCCTACTACACACCCCACTCACAATATTCAACCCTCCTCTTTACCACCTGTCCACTCATCAATCCCTGTCATCATCAGCAATAGACACAACAACAAACCTCACCGGAGACCACATTGTAATCTTTTAAATATTCCTTTGAATCGGCATAACGAGCGCACGTTCAGCACGGACATTAAAATGGCTGTGCTGAACATGCGCTCTCTGACCAATAAATCTTTTATCATACGCGATGTCATTTTAGATAACAATTTAGATTGTTTTTTCCTTTCAGAGACATGGCTTGGCACCGATGCACACTTTGTTCTCACAGAGGCCTCCCCACCAGATTTTAACTTTTTATTTTCTTCTAGGGGGTGCAGAAGGGGGGGTGGGACTGCATCGATTTTTAGAAATAACATGGTTTTTAAAGAGGTTTCTTTTAACAGTTATACATCCTTTGAACATCATGCCTTTGTTTTTAGCAGTCCACCCATCCTGTGTGTAACAGTTTATAGACCACCCCGTTACTCTCCTGTTTTTATCAGTGAATTCTCAGATCTGTTGTCACTCATTCATTCAAACTATCATAGGATCCTAATCACTGGCGATTTTAATTTACACCTTGATAAATCCAAAGACTCAATGTCTATAGATTTTTTAAACATTTTAAACTGCCTTGATTTTAAACAACATGTCACGCAGCGGACCCACACCAGGGGGCGTGCCCTCGACCTCGTCATAACTTATGGCCTGTCCGTGGGTGCGCCCTCTGTTGTGGATCTAGCCGTATCTGACCATTTCTGCGTGTTTTTTAACATCGCCATTTTTAACCAGCAGGTGGCCCCTGTGAGAACGGTGAGGAGACGCTACCTTACTCCTGAAGTGGCTGACAATTTTATTCAGATTTAGAGAGCACTCCTGCAGCTATTTTACCAGCTCCCTGTGATTTTATTGTCGACAATTTTAACAGCAAAATTAAATCCACACTGGACACAGTTGCTTCACTTTTAACTAAAAAAATAAAAACAAAGCCTAAATCACCATGGAGAACTGAAGAGATCAGGGAGCTGAAGAGGAGCTGCAGGAGTACAGAGAGAAGATGGAGAAAATCAAAGCTAACGGTTCATTATGAAATTTTCCGTGACCACCTCAAATCTTACAATAATGCAGTCAAAAATGCAAGAATATCTCATTTTCGAAATCTCATCACCAACCATAAAAATAACCCCAAATTCCTCTTCTCTACAATTGACCTTTTAACCAATAAAAATTTTAACAGATCCTCCTCTCCGAGTGACATTTTATGTGAGGACTTTGCAGACCACTTCAGGAGTAAAATCAACGACATCAGGTTGAATCTTTTACCCAAACAGATTTTAACTAACGACTCACCTGGGTCGTTGATTTTACCCCAGGAAACACTGGAGAGTTTTGCCCTGGTTGGCCTTAAGGACGCTTGGTCGAGTTTTCTCCCAGGTAAAGCCCACAACCTGCCTTTTAGACCAAATTCCCACACCATTTTTTAAATCATTTTATGGCTTCTTTGAGGAACAGCTGCTGTACATTATGAATTGCTCTCTTCAGACGGGTGTTTTTCCCACTTCCTTTAAAACGGCGGTGGTAAAGCCCCTTCTGAAGAAGAGCAATTTAGACCCCAATGTCTTAAGCAATTACCGGCCTGTATCCAACTTACCGTTTTTAAGTAAAGTTTTAGAAAAACTTGTTCTTAACCAAGTAAATTATTTTTTAATTCAGAATAACATTTTAGAGAAGCATCAGTCTGGTTTTAGGATGAATCACAGTACGGAGACGGCTCTTTTAAAGATTTTAAATGATATCAGGTGCAATTTAGATAACTATAAACTCACAGTCTTGGTGCTGCTGGATCTGACTGCCGCCTTCGATACAGTAGACCATCACATTTTATTAAATAGACTGAAGCACCTGGTCGGCCTCTCTGGTACTGTTTTGAAATGGTTCGACTCTTACCTGACTGATCGAAGCTTCTTTGTAAGTTTGGATACATGTTCCTCAGGAAACCATGAGATAAAGTGTGGGGTCCCCCAGGGGTCAATTTTAGGCCCAACTCTTTTTAATCTTTACATGCTTCCCCTGGGGGATGTCATCAGGAGAGCCACATCAGCTTCCATAGTTATGCTGATGATACGCAGCTGTATATCGCCGTGTCTCCTGATGACACAGGGCCTATTGATGCCCTTTTTAACTGCATTTTAGATATAAAGTCATGGATGGCAGAGAATTTCCTACAGCTCAACCAGGACAAAACAGAAGTTTTAGTCATTGGCCCTGAAGGCCAGAGAGAGAAACTTTTACCAAAACTCCAAGATCTTAAACCAACAAATTCCGTAAAAAATCTGGGCGTGATTTTTGACTCTGAGCTTTCTTTTATTCCACACATTAAGAACATAACCAAGATTGGTTTTTATCATCTCAAAAACATAGCCAGAGTCCGCCCGTTTCTCTCTCAGGCCAGCACGGAGGTGTTAATGCATGCTTTTATCTCTTCTCATTAAGATTATTGTAATGCCCTGCTCTCTGGTCTTCCCAAAAAGACAATTTCCAGCCTCCAATTGTTACAGAATTCAGCCGCACAAGTGCTGACGAGGACCAGAGGGCGGGAACATATTACCCCAGTTTTAAAATCGCTGCATTGGCTCCCCGTGCGTTTCAGGATCAATTTTAAGGTTCTTTTACTGGTTTATAAATGTTTTTATGGCCTCGGGCCTTCTTATTTATCTGACCTGTTTTTACCGTATCAGCCCTCGCGGACCCTGAGGTCCTCTGGCACTGGCCTTTTAACCATACCAAAAGTTAGAACTAAGACACACGGGGAGGCGGCTTTTAGTTATTATGGCCCCCGATTGTGGAACAGCCTGCCGGAGAATCTCAGGGCTGCAGAGTCTGTTGATACTTTTAAAAAGAGGCTTAAAACCCACCTTTTTAATCAAGCTTTTAATTGATTTAATCAAGCTATTTATTCTTTTATTTGTTTTATTGTATTACTGTATATCTTATTTATTCTTCTAGTCAAAATATTTATCATATTTAATTCTTAATTGTTTGTTATTTTAGTGATCCATTTTATGTTATTCTATCTCTCTTTTTTATGTCCCCCATTTCTTATATGTTTTATTTGTGTCTTACTATGATGGTTTTTAGCTCCAGTGTTTCCTCATGGGGGCTCTCCACGCTGGGGGCTGCTCCTGGTCCATTGGTGGGGCTGCTGCCGTGGGACGCTCCACCTGCTTGGCCGGAGGCACCTGCGCTGTTGTGTGGGGTCTCGTGTCAGCGCAGGTTGGGGAAGTCTCTGGCTGCGCTCCTCATGGGCTGGGAGCCCTCCTCAGTGTTGATGGCCCCCAAAGGTAGCTTATTCCTTACCTCAGTCCTCGGTGCACAGCCATGTCTCTCTCTCTTTTTTATGACAGCTCGTATGAATGTCTGTGTGTGTGTGTGTGTGTGTGTGCATGCTGATACCTGCAAGTGCGTGTCTGTTTATGTCTCTGTATTGAGTGTGGGGTGGGGGATGGGGGGCGATGCTGGGTTCTCTGTTTTTATGTTGTTTTTAGCCTCTGTGAGGCACTTTGTGTTGCTTTTAAGTATGAAAAGTGCCCTATAAATAAAGTTTGATTTGATTTGATTTGATTTGAAAGCTTTTCCCCAGAGTGTGAGGATCATCGCACAAAACATGTGGCAAGTACTTTGTAACATTATGCCCAGGATACCAAAGTCCATGAAATCCAGGAAAGTGACCCTGGTTAATGAGTTTGAATGCACTTCTAATGAGAAAGTCCTCCTCATTAGACGTGCATCTTGCTGCCAGAATAATAATCCTGTAAAATTTAAAGCAACCCCTTTATAGTGTACCAAATGAAGAAAGTCCTATGTCTGTCACAGATACTGAGGACAGACACTCTTCACAGACAGAGATCTGCTTGGTACCTTATGAAGATAGTCCTACATCTGTCACAGATACTGAGTGCAGACACTCTTCACAGATGGAGATCTGCTTGGTAACTAATGAAGGAAGTCAGACATATGTCACAGATACTGAGGACAGACACTCTTCACAGACGGGAGATCTGCATCGTACCTAATGAAGATAGTCCTACATCTGTCACAGATACTGAGTGCAGACACTCTTCACAGTTGGAGATCTGCTTGGTACCTTATGAAGATAGTCCTACATCTGTCACAGATACTGAAGATGACAGACACTCTTAACTCATCACAGACAGAGATCTGCTTGGTAACTAATGAAGATAGTCCGACATATGTCACAGATACTGACGACAGACACTCTTTACTGACGGAGATCTGCTTGGTACCTAATGAAGATAGTCCTACATCTGTCACAGATACTGACGACAGACACTCTTTACTGACGGAGATCTGCTTGGTACCTAATGAAGATAGTCCTACATCTGTCACAGATACTAAGGACAGACACTCTTCCCAGATGGAGATCTGCTTGGTAACAAACGCAGATAGTCTTACATCTGTCACAGATACTGAGAACAGACACTCTTCACAGATGGAGATCTGCTTGGTACCTAATGAAGATAGTCCTACATCTGTCACAGATACTGAGGATGACAGAAACTCTTCACTCTTAACAGACGGAGATCTGCTTGGTACCTACTGAAGATAGTCCTACATCTGTCACAGATACTAAGGGCGGACACCCTTCCCAGATGGAGATCTGCTTGGTACCTAATGAAGATAATCCTACATCAGTCACAGATACTAGGGATGACAGACACTCTTCACAGACGGAGATCTGCTTGGTACCTTATGAAGATAGTCCTACATCTGTCACAGATACTAAGGACAGACACTCTTCACAGATGGAGATCTGCTTGGTAACTAATAAAGATAGTCCTACATCTGTCACAGATACTGACGACAGACACTCTTTACTGACGGAGATCTGCTTGGTACCTAATGAAGATAGTCCTACATCTGTCACAGATACTAAGGACAGACACTCTTCACAGATGGAGATCTGCTTGGTAACAAACGCAGATAGTCTTACATCTGTCACAGATACTGAGAACAGACACTCTTCACAGATGGAGATCTGCTTGGTACCTAATGAAGATAGTCCTACATCTGTCACAGATACTGAGGATGACAGAAACTCTTCACTCTTAACACTAGCAAGACTGGGATTTTTGGGCACTCCTTTAAGAACTGAAGAGGGATCATTTGATCCCCTGCCCTGGAATGCGGTGGCCGAGCAGTCCCTGTTGTTATTCTAATGTGCCACTAATGGCAGGCAGCCACATGCTGGGAGTACAATGCAAGGTGTGACATCTAAATGAGGCCTTGGTCTTCATGTGATGCGATTCTGAGGCTGGGCTGATTCTGAATCTGATCTATTTGAATGACATCAAATTAGTTTATTTACAAAAATATTTACAAAATAATAATATTTATAATAATAATGATAACTGTATATATATATATATCTATATATATATCTATATACATATATATATATATACATACACACACACACACACATATATATATATTTATGTATATGTATATATATATATATATATATATATATATATATATATATGTATGTATATGTATATATATATATATATATATATATATATATATATATGTATATGTATATATATATATATGTGTGTGTGTGTGTGTGTGTATGTATATATATATGTATATGTATGTATATATATATGTATATATATATATATGTATATATATATATATATATATGTATATATATGTATGTATATGTATATATGCATATGTATATGTATATGTATATATATATGTATATGTATATATATATATGTATATGTATGTATGTGTGTGTGTATATATATATATATATATATATATATATATATATATATATATATATATATATATATATATATATATATATATATCGATATGGCATGCCGTTAAGGAAATTAAAATATATATAATACAGTCGGAATTTATGGAATAAAACTCTGAATATATAAATTAAGTCTGACTATATTGAATGAAAGGAATGAAAGTCTGAATATATGGAATGAAAGTCGGAATATATTGAATGAAACTCTGAATATATGGAATGGAGTTGCCAGTATAGAAAGTGGAACTTAAAAGTCCATTTTACGCGCGTCATTTGTAAAGCGGCTCCGTGTTGCAGAGATGGCAGAGAGAAATGAGCGAGGCAGCACTATCAAGTTATGAAGAGGTTATTGACAACCTGGCCAATGAATACTCTGGACTAAATAGGTGCAAATATGAGCAGTCCTGTTGAACACCGCTTCAATGAAAAGGAAATTTGTTCGCTTTTCCACCGTGGACCTGGTGCAGCGAACCCCACCGGGCAAGCAGTCGAAGCAGATCAAGCCACGCTTCGACTGTGGGTTCACTGCACCCGCTGCATTGACCAGGATGTTAATAACCTCTGAATTCCTTAATATTGCAGTCACTACATTTCGCGCTGCTTCACTCATTCGGACGCTGTTCTGTTAACTGTGCGGAAAATTACTTCTTAGGTTTCACTTTCTATATTCAGACTTCATTTTATATATTCGGACTTTCGTTCCATATATTCGGACATTTCGTTCCATATCTTCAGACTTTCATTCCATATATTCAGACTTCATTATATATATATTCAGACTTTCATTCCATATATTCAGACTTTCCTTCCATATTTATATTCAGACTTTCATTCCATATATTCAGACTTCATTATATATATATTCAGACTTTCATTCCATATATTCAGACTTTCATTCCATATATTCAGACTTCATTATATATATATTCAGACTTTCATTCCATATATTCAGACTTCATTATATATATATTCAGACTTTCATTCCATATATTCAGACTTCATTATATATATATTCAGACTTTCATTCCATATATTCAGACTTCATTATATATATATTCAGACTTTCATTCCATATATTCAGACTTTCCTTCCATATATTCAGACTTCATTATATATATATTCAGACTTTCATTCCATATATTCAGACTTTCATTCCATATATTCAGACTTCATTATATATATATTCAGACTTTCATTCCATATATTCAGACTTTCATTCCATATATTCAGACTTCATTATATATATATTCAGACTTTCATTCCATATATTCAGACTTTCATTCCATATATTCGGACTTTCATTCCATATATTCAGACTTTCATTCCATTTATTCGGACTTTCGTTCCATATATTCAGACTTCATTATATATATATTCAGACTTTCATTCCATATATTCAGACTTTCATTCCATATATTCAGACTTTCATTCCAAATATTCAGACAACATTCTATTTCTTTTTTTTTTTTAATTTCCTAAACGGCATGCCATATATATATATATATATATATATATATATATATATATATATATATAGATATAAATATATATATATATATATATATATATATATATATATATATATATATATCTATGTATATATCTATATCTATGTATATATATATATATATATATATATATATATATATATATATATATATATATATATATATATATATGTATGTATGTATGTATATATATATATATATATATATATATATATATTTATATATATATATATATATATATATATATATAAATATATATAAAAAGAAAAAAAACCATTTAAGCTTTCAAGGGGAAGATCAGAGTCAGAAGCACTGAAGTCACAGTTACAGTTGCAGGAAAACTTAGTTCTTCCTTTTTGGAAAATTACCCTTGGTTACCTCAAATTCATGTTAAACTGTGATTCACACCTCTTTCTCCCAATCTCACCCCAGAGCTGCTCCCCTAACAATCTGCATTCAACTCCCAGCAGGAAGCTGCCACATTATTAGCATACTGGACAGACCACATTCCATGGCAGGGGGATCAAATGATCCCTCTGTAGTCACCAAAGGTATAGGGATCAAATGATCCCTCCTTAGTCCTTCTAGTGTTAACAGACGGAGATCTGCTTGGTACCTACTGAAGATAGTCCTACATCTGTCACAGATACTAAGGGCGGACACCCTTCCCAGATGGAGATCTGCTTGGTACCTAATGAAGATAATCCTACATCAGTCACAGATACTAGGGATGACAGACACTCTTCACAGACGGAGATCTGCTTGGTACCTTATGAAGATAGTCCTACATCTGTCACAGATACTGAGGACACACACTTTTCACTGAAGAAGATCTGCTTGGTAACTAATGAAGGTAGTCCAAAATTGAATTAGTTCTTTCTTTTCCCATGCTGAACATGGGAAAAGCACCATACAGTCCTGGTGAGTACAGTGTCCTCCACACAAAAGTTAATGTAATCCGTTATACAGTCCGTGAGGTTGTCGATGTCCTTCCCGTGAGGATCACAGAACTCCTTCCACACAGTTGACTCAAAACCTTCCCGTCAGAGCCTTTTCAGTCTCCTTGGACCATCTCTTAACTGCGCGGGTCACAGCTGGCTGCCTGTGGAAAAGTGGTTTGTACACGGGCTGGAGATAAACCAGGTTGTGGCCTGATCTCCACAGGGGAGGGAGGGGTGATGACTTGTATGCATCCTTGGTGTTTGCATACAGTAAGTCCAGTATTTTATTGTCTCTGGTGTGGCAGGTGACATACTGGGTGAAAGTGGGCAAAGTGGAGGATGGAGAGGTGTGATTAAAGTCCCCAGAGATGAGGAGGAGGGCCTGAGGGTGTTTGGTCTGTAGCCAGCTGACTGCAGAGTGCAGGGTCTCACATGCAAAGGCTGATTATTACAGTTGGCCTGACACAGGCAGACTAATGCAGCACCATTCTTTAACAGTTACTATGGCAACGAGGGAGAGAAGGCAGAACATGTTCCTTTGATATTCCCTTGCTGCTGATTGCACCTCTGGATCAAAGGACGTTCCTCTGGTGCTGCTTTGGTGATTCCATCAGTCCATATATGGACATAGACTCTGATATGTCTATATAAGTAAGATCAGGATTGTGCAGACTTAATTCAACATCAGAGCAAGAACAATGAACAACACAGAGGCAAGTACACAGACCAACATTTTGGTCAACAAGGACCTACTCAGGCGTCCGCCTGACATCCATACAGTGGCTTAATCTAGAGGCTGGATCACTGGACCCGAGAACAAAACCCAAACTGACGGAGATGTGTTTGGAATTAATCGATGTTGCAGCAACACACATCTTTGAGCTCTTGCAGTGTGAGAGTGATGGTGCGAGCATTATGTTTGTGCCAAAGGACCAGGTGTCTAAGTGTCTTGGAGACATGGGCATCATAGCACAGACATTGGCTGAGAAGATGGGTGTTAAGGGTGACATCCGGAGCTCGAGCACACAGATACTGACAGAGCTCATAGTTGATGAGGTTACAGAGAAGGTGAACAACTAGCTCTCTAGCTTGGAGGAGTGTGAGAAAGCTTTTCCCCGGAGTGTGAGGATCATCGCACAACACATGTGGCAAGTACTTTGTAACATTATGCCAAGGATACCAAAGTCCATGAAATCCAGGAAAGTGACCCTGGTTAATGAGTTTGAATGCACTTCTAATGAGGAAGTCCGCCTCATTAGACGTGCATCTTGTTGCCAGAATAATAATCCTGTAAAATTTAAAGCAACCCCTTTATAGTGTACCAAATGAAGAAAGTCCTATGTCTGTCACAGATACTGAGGATGACTGAAACTCCTCATAGACGGAGATCTGCTTGGTACCTTATGAAGATAGTCCTACATCTGTCACAGATACTGAGGATGACAGACACTCTTCACTCTTCACAGACGGAGATCTGCTTGGTCACTAATCAATCAATCTTTATTTGTATAGCGCCAATTCATAACAAGTGTTATCTCAAGACACTTTACAATAGAGCATAAAGCTCTTCATTTTATGGAGACACATATATGCATAGATACTGTCAGGAATTTTCCCTTTATAATCCTTCAATAGCCCAGATGGTTCGTACCTCTACCTGACATTCCAAATTATTCCAAGTAAAAAATGACACAGAGAACAGCTGGATACAAAATCAGATGAAGCCTTTTAATCCTTCTTCGTCTTGTCTAGACAAGAGAGTTCCAACCCAAAGAGTCCAAAAGTAATCCAAGAGTTGAACTGAGATCTTAGTACAGTATCACCTACTTTTATAGCATTGTATGTGGTCCCGTGAGTCTGTTTCTCACGAGAGAGATGGACTTGCAGGTGCGAGAGTTCAACAAGTTTACGGAGAAGGGACAGCTCGTGGGAATTTCCCAAAGTGTGAGAAAACAGTCTCTAGCAAGAGAGGGGCTGAGCAGAGTTTACACACAGGTCAAGCAGGGTTACCTTAGTTCATGTCTCTAAGCAATGATCTTACAGCATATCAAGACAGTTCAAATACATAAGAAAAACCCATATACAATATGTACAAGAGTCAAATTATTTCTAACAGATACATATATACATATAAAATACACATATACATATATATACAAATATATACATCCAACACCCAACATGAATCCAAATAGCCAATCATGGATCCCTCCATCATGGCAGCAAGAAAAAACCTTCTGTTAAGCAGCAGGAAATCTTGAATGTGGATCCCAGTCTCATGATGAACAGCAAATCCACACGATGCCGTGTCGGGTGTGAGGGCAAAAGAAGGAAGGTAAGAGGAGACAAGTGGACTAGAATAAGAACTAAAATTAGGGACAGGTTCATGTACCATCAACCTGTCGTCTGATTTATTAGAGGGTAGCCTCTTGAGATGCTACATCTCATTTTCAAGAGGGTCCTCATGTCTGAATGGTTGTGGTGATCATTTTCTAGAAGTATAATCTTAGATATTCTTACTGAAAATAAGAATTTATGGTAGTGATGAACTCATGGGTGCCCAGACCACAAGTGCATCCCAACCATATTTGTCTCCATTAAATATAAATGTGTTAAAGGCCTCTTGAGATGTGACATCCCATTTTCAAGAGGGACTTCATGACTATGTGGTAATAAAGAATAGATACTGTAGGTGTAACGATCATGGATATGGAGATCATGCTAATAACTACATGAACAGCTATAATGATAATGGGGGTTTCTCCTCACCTTGATCGCTCTTCGGGCACTGACACATCTCATATACAGAGTAGGAAATCATTGCTCAATTTTATAAAAGAACTAAATTTATGTGACCCCTGGCGGAGAATGTTCCCTACTAATAGAGAATATTCTTGCTGTTCAAATGTATCCAAAGGCCACTCTAGAATTGATTACTTTTTGGTATCCAATGATCTCTTTTCAAGAATAACAGATTGTGCTTATGACTCCATTGTTATCTCAGATCATGGTCCAGTATCTCTTATATATAGTGACCCAAAACTTGTGCGAGGGTCTCTGAGGTGGCGGCTCCACCCTAAATGGCTACACGATCCCAATTTCCTCAAATTTGTGGGAACACATATAGACTACTTCTTTGACATTAATAAGGATGAAACCTCAGCCTCTGTAAGATGGGAGGCATTTAAAGCCGGGGTTGGTAATCTGATTTAGATACACTTTTTGATATACTGGTTAAAATGGTCTTTATGACCCGATGGTAATCAACTCATTATGTGGTCTTAAAACAGAGCGAAAAATATCCGCTATCTACAGCAGGAGTAAAACAGGGAAAACCCCAACCAATAATCTTGCCGGGATACCTTCTTTTACACCAATCAAATCCCGTCGCCATTCTGCGTGCCTGCTGCGCGTGCATTGTCCCGGCGTGCACCGGCAGTGCGTGTAGCATGTAGCATGTAGCGTGTAGGGAACAGACTCCGCTGGAGAATGCTTACCTTTCAAGTTTTGTCTTTGAAAATAAGGGAAGTCCGCTGTGAGCTGTCCCACAACACCAACCAAGCTCCAGTATCCCTCACATTTAAGACAGATATACAAGAAATCTAAAATAAACTCTGTTTTCTAAGTTTGTTCCGCTGTTGGCTCTAATCTCGCGAGAACTGCCGTCCATGCTACTGCAGGTGGCAGTTCTCGCGAGACTTCTTCTTCTTCGGTGGTTGGCATCCATCATTTTGGAGCATTACCGCCCCCTTCAGGCTAGAGACATACAGCTAGTTCTCCAAAATCGCCAACCCCAGCTTTAAGGCCTATATTCGTGGTCAAATAATTAGCTACACCAGTTCAGTAACTAATAAAATAAATGTAGAAATGGCAACTTTAGACAGGGAAATCAAACAACTTGAGAGGGAGGTAGAGCTGACAAATTCTTATACTAAGAAACTGACAACCCTCAGAGCCAAATATAATGCACTTTCTGCTGCTAAGGCAGAAAATAGCTTAATAAGGCTAAAACAAGCATTTTACGAACAAGGGGAGAAGAGTGGAAAGCTATTAGCTTGGCAAATAAAAAATATAGATACTGCAAGAGCTATCAATAGTATTCAAAATCCAAATGGTGACATAGTTGTTGACCCTCTAATAATTAATGATACCTTTGCTGCATACTATCAGTCTCTATACAAATCAGATTTATCAGAACCAGATGAGGACCAAACTTCCTTTCTTAATGAACTCCCAGTCCCCACAATATCTGATGATGATAGATCCTCGATGGACCGTGAACTCGAAGGTCAGGAAATTCAAGAAGCCATAAACCAAATGAAAGGAGGGAAAACAGCAGGTCCTGATGCACTCCCTATTGATATCTATAAATTATTTAAAGATAAATTGTTATCCCCATTGAAGAATATGTATAAAGAATCTTTTCAAAATGGCACTCTCCCCCCTTCTCTTAGAAATGCACTTATTACTTTGATATTAAAACCAGACAAATCACCTGTTAAATGTGAATCCTATAGACCTATCTCTCTATTGAACTCGGATACAAAAATAATTGCTAAAGTTTTGGCTTTAAGACTAGAAAAATACCTTCCATCTCTAATAGATAATGATCAGAATGGAACACCCATTTATGAATACACCTGAAGGATTTAGATATCTTGGTATCCATATTACTCCTAACCTAAATTCATTAACCTCTGCTAATTATGACCCAATTATTTTAAAAGTGAAGGAATCTCTAAGTAGATGGATCTCACTCCCCATGTCTATGATTGGGCGATAAATGTTTTCAAGATCCTTCCTAAATTTCTTTATCTGTTCCAATCAATCCCTTGCCACCTCCTCCTAAATTCTTCCAAGATATGAAAACAACCCTCTCTAAATTTATTTGGAAAAATAGGCGCCAAGACTAAGACTCACTTCTATACCTTCCATTTGACAGAGGAGGCTTGAAAGTGCCAAACCTGTTGTGGTACTATTGGGCAGCCCAGCTTAGAGCTGCCCGTATGTGGTTCTCATCACATTCAGAGTTACCTTGGGTTAAATTGGAAGCACTGTCTGCAAAGGGGGTAGCGTTAGATTCATATATATATTCTGATTCTTTTAAGAAATTAAGGAAAAATACACAAAACCCATTTGTTAGAAACACCTTGATGGTATGGCATGAAGCTCACAATGCTGTAGGTGGCATTCCTCCTTTATCTTGCCTGGCACCTATCTGGGGACATTCAGGATTCAAACCTGGTACAAATGACTTAGGATTCAAACAATGGTCACACAAAGGGATTAGAAGAGTCATTGACCTTTATAATGGTGATACACTGATGTCCTTTGACGAAATCAAAGACAAATTCAACATTCCACAATCTCACTTTTTTAAATACCTGCAGCTGCGAAGTTTTATTCTCTCTAAGTTAAATTACTCATCTGATTGCCCCCCTTTAACAGTGCTAGAACGATTTGCAACCCAACACCAACAAAGCAAAGGGCAGATCTCTATACAGTATACTTTCATGTCATTCCAAAGAGTCATCTGACTCAGTAAGGAGATCATGGTGCAAGGACTTAAATGAATGTGTGCTGGATGACGAATGGAGTCAAATATGCTTAAAGGCCCAGAGCCTTTCAATTAACTCTCGACTTAAGCTGATACAATACAATTGGATAATGCGGACCTACATTACTCCAGTAAAACTGAATAAACTTAAGCCCCAGTCACACATTCCCGTTTCTCATGGCGATTGTGCACGATTGTCATAATCCTGATAAAGCGTGCTTTGGTCGTGGTGCATGCGCCACTTGGTCTGGATCACCGCTGTATAGTCGTGGATGAACGGAGGGGAACGTAAAGCTCGACAGTTTTGAACTGTTCAAAACTGTCGTGGAGAATCGGCGCCTCTCAGTGGAGCGGGATGGAAGCCTAATGCAGTCCTTAGGCGGCGGTATTAGCGTGGCATGTCTGGAGCTCAGTCGGGCTGACCGTGCGTGGCTCAATCCTGAAAGCTTTATGAGGACGACTGACAAGGATGTATCCGTATGAGCCCGACTGTGTCCGTTAAAGACGGCGCAGCGGGGCTCAGTCGGGCTTACGCCACGCAAACTGAGCTCGAGCGAGCTGACGTCCTGCCAGCGGATGGAATCCTCCTCATATCGCTGTATTAACCTAACTGGAGCGGGACAACGCTTCTGAAGCGCTGAAGCAGCGCCACTGACGGTGTATTTATGGAGTGTCTCCAGGGGTGAGACAGTCATTTCATCCTCGTATCATAGCGATCACACCAGCAGCCTCAATCGTGCACAGTCGCAATGAGAAACGGGAATGTGTGACTTAGGCATTAATCCAGACATCCCTGACACTTGTGTAAAATGTCAGACTCATAAAGGCACCCTCTTCCATTGTTTCTGGGAATGCGAGAAAATACAACAATTTTGGAAAGAAATAGTACACTTAATTTCCCAAATAATTTCCACACCACTTCCCTTTTCTCCCAAATTCTGTATTTTAGGTCTTTACCCTGAAAATCTTCCCCTAAAATCGCATGAGATCAAATTGATAAATCTCTGTCTTGTCCACTCAAAACGCCTCATTGCCATGTACTGGAAGAATATATCATGTCCCACTATGAGTCATTGGCTTAAAGACTTATCCTCATGTCTGGCACTAGAAAAGTTGACTTATAGTCTTAAATATAAGCTTGGTGAATTTTATGATATCTGGGGCCTTTTCTTAACTTTTCTTGAAAACATAAATAATGAAAATCCTGATCTGTTACCTACCCTTGAGCCTGTCATTACCTCCTAACATATCCTGAATGGGTACTCAATATTAACTTGAATGACTTAGTACCTTTTTATGCCATAAATCTATCTTATATTGGCTGTACTGCAATAATATCTGTATGACATGCTCTACACTGGCTATATAACTCCTTAAATTATATCGCTCTGATGTCTTTGTACACTTAAAGCACATTGCACTATGTACCTAATTTTACAATACTTTGTATTATTATTTATTTATTTATTTATTTTTTCTTATTTTCATTTATCTATGTACTTACCTTATCCTTTCTGTAAACCCTGATAGATGAGAAGTGGGGTAGGTGGGTTGGGACCGGGGTTATTTTAGTTCACATTATATGTTTATGTTCTTTTTGTGTTTGTGCACTCTATTGCAAAAACTTCAATAAATATATGTTTATAAAAATAATGATAATGGGAATGGAGTGTTCCTAATAAAATGGCCAACTATGTGTCATGTTTATAACTGTAGTTTTGCGGCTTCATGACTCCACAGCAGCAGGCAGTCTCCACCAGGGATCCCAGGCCACCTACAAGACAAGAGCCAGAGACAGTAGAGAGAGAGAGAGAGAGAAGAGAGAAGAGAGAGAGAGAGAGAGAGAGAGAGAGAGAGAGAGAGGGAGAGAGCCCATTGTGCCAGACTCCCCCCCCCCCGGCAGTCTAGACCTGTTACATCTAAACTATGAGTCTAATTTATGAACTAATTTATTTATTTATTTATAAACTATGAGCTATGAGCTGGTCCCTAATTGAAAGCTTTATCAAAGAGGAAAGTTTTAAGTCTAACCTTAAAGGTAGAGAGAGTGTCAGACTCCCGAACTGTGGTCGGTAAATTGTTCCAGAGAAGAGGAGCCTGATAACTGAAGGCTCTACCTCCCATACTACTTTTGGAGATTAATGGTACCACAAGTAGGCCGGCATTTTGGCAGCGTAATGTGCTAGAGGGGTTGTACGGCAATACAAGCTCTTTAAGATAGACTGGTGCCTGTCCACTGAGAGCTTTATAGGTGAGGAGAAGAATCTTGAATTCTATTCTATATTTAATGGGAAGCCAATGCAGAGAAGCTAATACAGGAGTAATGTGGTCTCTTCTCCTAGTTCTAGTCAGTACACGTGCTGAAGCATTTTGGACCAGCTGAAGCATCTTAAGTGACTTGCTGGGACAGCCTGAAAGCAGAGAATTACAATAGTCCAGTCTAGAGGTAACAAAAGCATGGACTAGCTTTTCAGCATCGCTCTGGGACAGGATAGGCCTGATTTTAGCGATGCTACGAAGATGAAAAAAGGCTGTTTTTGAAATTTGCTTTATGTGGGAGTTAAAGGATACATCCTGATCAAATAGTACTCCTAGATTTCTAACAGTTGTGCTTGGTGCCAGGCTAATGCCATCTATGGCAGTTAAATCACTAGAAAAGGATTCTCTAAGGTGTCGAGGGCCCAGCACAATGACCTCTGTCTTGTCTGAGTTAAGAAGAAGAAAATTTCTGGCCATCCAGGTTCTGATGTCCTTTAAACAGGCATCTAGTTTGTCTAACTGGTTTGTCTCACCTGGCTTCAGTGATACATAAAGCTGTGTATCATCAGCGTAGCAGTGAAAATTAACAGAGTATTTCCTCATGATATCACCAAGGGGAAGCATATATAGAGAAGAGAATTGGACCTAGCACTGAACCTTGAGGAACCCCGTAACTTACTTTAGTGTAGACAGAGGACTTGTTGTTCACATGTACAAACTGATATCTATTGGATAAGTAGGACTTAAACCAATTTAAGGCAGTCCCTGTAATCCCAAGTAACATCTCTAATCTCTGTATAAGAACATCATGATCAATGGTGTCGAAAGCAGCACTTAGATCTAACAAAACAAGAACAGAGAGAAGTCCTTCATCTGAAGCTGAAAGTAGATCATTGGTTACTTTAACTAGAGCAGTCTCTGTGCTGTGATGAGCTCTAAATCCTGACTGAAAGTCCTCAAGCAGGCTATTGTCTTGAAGGAAGTCACCTAGCTGATCAGCCACTACTTTCTCCAGGATCTTTAAGGCAAATGGAAGGTTAGAAATAGGCCTGTAGTTAGCTAATGTTCCTGAATCGAGGTTAGGTTTTTTAAGGAGGGGTTTGATTACTGCTGTTTTAAAAGACTGTGGTACGTAGCCTGTTGATAGAGATATATTTACTGTCTCCAGCAACAATGGACAAACTAGAGGGAAGACCTCCTTGAACAGTTTAGTTGGAATCGGGTCTAAAAGGCAGGTTGATGATTTAGAGGAGGAGACCAGAGAATGTAGCTCCTGAAGGCTAATCGTAGAGAAACTGTCTAATTCAGGTCTGACTACTACTACATTTAGAGGTATGACAGGTTCAGCTGGAGATACAGAGTTGCTAATTTTGTCTCTAATTTTCAGAATTTTATCATTGAAAAAGTTCATAAAGTCCTCACAGCTTAGGGTTAGAGGAATCACAGGCTCAATTGAGCTCTGACTCTGTGTCAGCCTGGCTACAGTGCTGAAAAGGTATCTAGGGTTGTTTCTATTTTCTTCAATAAGTGAGGAGTAGTAGGCAGCTCGAGCATGTTTTAAGGCTCTCATGTAGTTGTTATGACTCTCTCGCCAAAGTATGTGTGCCTCTTCCCTTTTATCAGAGCGCCACATTCTCTCTAATTTATGGGTTGTTTGTTTAAGTGTACGAGTTTCTGAGTTAAACCAAGGGGCTGTGCTCTGACGTTTAATACGTTTTTGTCTCAGTGGAGTAATTGAGTCCAAAGTGGATCTTAGTATCTTCATCTTATCTAATGAAGATAGTCCTACATATGTCACAGATACTGAGTACAGAAACTCTTCACAGATGGAGATCTGCTTGGTAACTTATGAAGATAGTCCTACATCTGTCACAGATACTGAGGACAAACACTCTTCACTGAAGAATATCTGCTTGGTAACTAATGAAGGTAGTCCAAAATTGAATTAGTTCTTTCTTTTCCCATGCTGAACATGGGAAAAACACCGTACAGTCCTGGTGAGTACAGTGTCCTCCACACAGAAGTTAATGTAATCCGTTATACAGTCTGTGAGGTTGTCGATGTCCTCCCCGTGAGGATCACAGAACTCCTTCCACACAGTTGACTCAAAACCTTCCTGTCAGAGCCTCTTCAGTCTCCTCAGACCATCTCTTAACTGCGCGGGTCACAGCTGGCTGCCTGTGGAAAAGTGGTTTGTACACGGGCTGGAGATAAACCAGGTTGTGGTCTGATCTCCACAGGGGAGGGAGGGGTGATGACTTGTATGCATCCTTGGTGTTTGCATACAGTAAGTCCAGTATTTTATTGTCTCTGGTGTGGCAGGTGACATACTGGGTGAAAGTGGGCAAAGTGGAGTATGGAGAGGTGTGATTAAAGTCCCCAGAGATGAGGAGGAGGGCCTGAGGGTGTTTGGTCTGTAGCCAGCTGACTGCAGAGTGCAGGGTCTCACATGCAAAGGCTGATTATTACAGTTGGCCTGAGACAGGCAGACTAATGCAGCACCATTCTTTAACAGTTACTATGGCAACGAAGGGGAGGAGGCAGAACATGTTCCTTTGATCTTCCCTTGCTGCTGATTGGACCTCTGGATCAAAGGATGTTCCTCTGGTGCTGCTTTGGTGATTCCATCAGTCCATATATGGACATAGACTCTGATATGTCTATATAAGTAAGATCAGGATTGTGCAGACTTAATTCAACATCAGAGCAAGAACAATGAACAACACAGAGGCAAGTACACAGACCAACATTTTGGTCAACAAGGACCTACTCAGGCGTCCGCCTGACATCCATGCAGTGGCTTAATCTAGAGGCTGGATCACTGGACCCGAGAACAAAACCCAAACTGACGGAGATGTGTTTGGAATTAATCGATGTTGCAGCAACACACATCTTTGAGCTCTTGCAGTGTGAGAGTGATGGTGCGAGCATTATGTTTGTGCCAAAGGACCAGGTGTCTAAGTGTCTTGGAGACATGGGCAGCATCATAGCACAGACATTGGCTGAGAAGATGGGTGTTAAGGGTGACATCCAGAGCTTGAGCACACAGATACTGACAGAGCTCAGAGTTGATGAGGTTACAGAGAAGGTGAAGAAAGTCCTACATCTGTCACAGATACTGAGGATGACTGAACAACTATTCACAGATGGAGATCTGCTTGGTACCTTATGAAGATAGTCCTACATCTGTCAAAGATACTGAGGATGACAGACACTCTTCACTCATCACAGACGGAGATCTGCTTGGTACCTAATGAAGATAGTCCTACATCTGTCACAGATACGGAGGATGACTGAAATTCTTCACAGACGGAGATCTGCTTGGTACCTACTGAAGATAGTCTTACATCTGTCACAGATACTGAGGATGACAGACACTCTTCAGTCTTCACAGATGGAGATCTGCTTGGGAACTAATGAAGATAGTCCTACATCAGTCACAGAAACTGAGGATAACTAACACTATTCACATATGGAGATCTGCTTGGTACCTTATGAAGATAGTCCTACATCTGTCACAGATACGGAGGATGACTGAAATTCTTCACAGACGGAGATCTGCTTGGTACCTACTGAAGATAGTCCGACATCTGTCACAGATACTGACGATGACAGACACTCTTCACAGACGGAGATCTGCTTGGTACCGAATGAAGATAGCCCTACATCTGTCACAGATACTGAGGGTGACAGACACTCTTCACAGATGGAGATCTGCTTGGTACCTAATGAAGATAGTCCTGCATCTGTCACGGATACTGAGGACAGACACTCTTCACAGACGGAGATCTGCTTGGTACCTTATGGAGATAGTCCTGCATCTGTCACAGATACTGAGGATGACAGACACTCTTCACAAACGGAGATCTGCTTGGTACCTAATAAGGTTGTCCTAAATCTGTCACAGATACTGAGGAGGACAGACACTCTTCACAGACGGAGATCTGCTTGGTACCTAACAAAGTTAGTCCTACATCTGTCACGGATACTGAGGATGACAGACACTCTTCACAGATGGAGATCTGCTTGGTACCTAATGAAGATAGTCCTACATCTGTCACAGATACTGAGGATGACAGACACTCTTAACAGACGGAGATCTGCTTGGTACCTTATGAAGATAATCCTTCATCTGTCACAGATACTGAGGAGGACAGACACTCTTCACAAACGGAGATCTGCTTGGTACCTAATAAGGTTGTCCTAAATCTGTCACAGATACTGAGGAGGACAGACACTCTTCACAGACGGAGATCTGCTTGGTACCAAATGCAAATATACTGTCTGTCCTCAGTATCTGTGACAGATGTCGGACTCTACATCCTTCACAGATACTGAGGACAGACACTCTTCACAGAGGATGTTCTGCTTGGTACCGAATGAAGAGTGTCAGTCATCTGTCACAGATTCTGAGGACGACAGACACTCTTCACAGACGGAGATCTTCTTTGTACCTAAGAAAGTTAGTCCTACATCTGTCACAGATACTGAGGAAAGACACTCTTCACAGACGGAAGATCTGCTTCATACCTAATGAAGATAGTCCTACATCAGTCACAGATACTGAGGACAGACACTCTTCACAGATGGAGATCTGCTTGGTACCTAATGAAGGTTGTTCTACACCTGTCACAGATACTGAGGATGACAGACACTCTTCACAGATGGAGATCTGCTTGGTACCTAATGAAGATAGTCTTACAACAGTCACAGAAACTGAGGATGACAGACACTCTTCACAGATGGAGATCTGCTTGGTACCTAATGAAGATAGTCTTACATCTGTCACAGATACTGAGGATGACAGACACTCTTCACAGATGGAGATCTGCTTGGTACCTAATGAAGATAGTCCTACATCTGTACTGAGGATGACAGACACTCTTCACAGATGGAGATCTGCTTGGTAACTAATGAAGATAGTCTTACATCTGTCACAGATACTGAGTGACAGACACTCTTCACAGACAGAGATCTGCTTGGTACCTAATGAAGATAGTCCTACATCTGTACTGAGGATGACAGACACTCTTCACAGATGGAGATCTGCTTGGTAACTAATGAAGATAGTCTTACATCTGTCACAGATACTGAGGACATACACTCTTCACTGAAGAATATCTGCTTGGTAACTAATGAGGTAGTCCAAAATTGAATTAGTTCTTTCTTTTCCCATGCTGAACATGGAAAAAGCACCGTTCAGTCCTGGTGAGTACAGTGTCCTCCACACAGAAGTTAATGTAATCCGTTATACAGTCTGTGAGGTTGTTGATGTCCTCTCCGTGAGGATCACAGAACTCCTTCCACACAGTTGACTCAAAACCTTCCCGTCAGAGCCTCTTCAGTCTCCTCAGACCATCTCTTAACTGCGGGTCACAGCTGGCTGCCTGTGGAAAAGTGGTTTGTACACGGGCTGGGGATAAACCAGGTTGTGGTCTGATCTCCACAGGAGGGAGGGAGGGTGATGACTTGTATGCATCCTTGGTGTTTGCATACACTAAGTCCAGTATTTTATTGTCTCTGGTGTGGCAGGTGACATACTGGGTGAAAGTGGGCAAAGTGGAGTATGGAGAGGCGTGATTAAAGTCCCCAGAGATGAGGAGAAGGGCCTGAGGGTGTTTGGTCTGTAGCCAGCTGACTGCAGAGTGCAGGGTCTCACATGCAAAGGCTGATTATTACAGTTGGCCTGACACAGGCAGACTAATGCAGCACCATTCTTTAACAGTTACTATGGCAACGAGGGGGAGGAGGCAGAACATGTTCCTTTGATCTTCCCTTGCTGCTGATTGGACCTCTGGATCAAAGGACGTTCCTCTGGTGCTGCTTTGGTGATTCTATCAGTCCATATATGGACATAGACTCTGATATGTCTACCTAAGTAAGATCAGGATTGTGCAGACTTAATTCAACATCAGAGCAAGAACAATGAACAACACAGAGGCAAGTACACAGACCAACATTTTGGTCAACAAGGACCTACTCAGGCGTCCGCCTGACATCCATGCAGTGGCTTAATCTAGAGGCTGGATCACTGGACCCGAGAACAAAACCCAAACTGACGGAGATGTGTTTGGAAGTAATCGATGTTGCAGCAACACACATCTTTGTGCTCTTGCAGTGTGAGGTACCAAATGCCAATATACTGTCTGTCCTCAGTATCTGTGACAGATGTTGTACTCTACATCTGTGAGTAGAAGAAATGCCTGCACACTTACTCCATGTTGACTGCAGTTTTATAGGACAACGTTTGATCATGTGTTGATCTTCCTCAGAAGATAGCCCTGCATCTGTCACAGATACTGAGGACAGACACTCTTCACAGACGGAAGTTCTGCTTGGTACCTAATGAAGAGTTAGTCCTACATCTGTCACAGATACTGAGGACGACAGACACTCTTCACAGACGGAGATCTTCTTGGTACCTAACAAAGTTAGTCCGACATCTGTCACAGATACTGAGGAAAGACACTCTTCACAGACGGAAGATCTGCTTAATACTTAATGAAGATAGTCCTACATCAGTCACAGATACTGAGGATGACTAACACTCTTCACAGATGGAGGTCTGCTTGGTACCTAACAAAGTTAGTCCTACATCTGTCACAGATACTGAGGACAGAAACTCTTCACAGACAGGGATCTGCTTGGTACCTAATAAAGATAGTCCTACATCTGTCACAGATACTGAGGACAGACACTCTTCACAGACGGAGATCTGCTTGGAACCCAATCACGATAGTCCTACATCTGTCTTAAATACTGAGGATGACAGACATTCTTCACAGATGGAGATCTGCTTGGTACCTAATGAAGATAGTCCTACATCTGTCACAGATACTGAGGATGACAGACACTCTTCACAGACGGAGGTCTGCTTCGTACCTAACAAAGTTAGTCCTACATCTGTCACAGATACTGAGGACAGACACTCTTCATAGACAGAGATCTGCTTGGTACCTAGTGAAGTTATTCCTACATCCATCACAGACACTGAGGATGACAGATACACTTCACAGACGGAGATCTGCTTGGTACCTAACAAAGTTAGTCATAGGACTTACTTTGTTAGGATACTGAGGACAGACACCCTTCACAGACAGAGATCTGCTTGGTACCTAACAAAGTGAGTCCTACATCTGTCACAGATGCTGAGGACACACACTCTTCACTGAAGAATATCTGCTTGGTGACTAATGAAGGTAGTCCAAAATCAAATTAGTTCTTTCTTTTCCCATGCTGAACATGGGAAAAGCACCGTACAGTCCTGGTGAGTACAGTTTCCTCCACACAGAAGTTAATGTAATCCGTTATACAGTCTGTGAGGTTGTCGATGTCCTCCCTGTGAGGATCACGGAAGTCCTTCCACACAATTGACCTATGGCTAAGCCACGCCCTCAAACGCGTTGAACCAATCATCGTGCGTATTGTATCTCCCATACACTCGGACATTCTCCGCTCGGACATCAATACAAATACATTGTGGTAGGCCCGTTTTCGTCTGTTTTTATGAGGATTTTCTGAAATTTTGACTTCCAAAATGGTTAAACGGTGTGCATGGGGTACATGTAACTCTGACACACGATATCCTGAGAGGCTGGGTGACGGGGTGTATTTTTTACCCTTTCCAAAGCCACATCTAGATGAAGAGAAGTGTCTGCTTTGGATCAAGTTGTGCGGCAGACCACAGCATCAATTTAATGTAAATAAAATAAACAAGGATGTCTACATCTGTTCTAAGGTAAGTCAACATCTTATCTAAGGTGACATATTCTTGCTTTGCTTATTAGAAACATAAAGTTATGTTTAACATCGCTAACGTTAGCTCATCGTTAGCCTAATGCTAGCTCCTTGTAGCGTTATCATGTTACTTCACTTTGTTTGTTGGGAGTTCATGGGACTATACTAGTCTAGTTTTTGTACTTTGATGAGTTTACATCGCTTTTTCCTGTTGTCAAAGGGGCTCTAGGAACTTGTGTTAACTTTCGGACCGTAGCTTTCATTCCGACTTGCCTTTTGTAGCCGACGTTGTCGGCAGACGCTACTTTGTATACATTGAATGAGTCACTGTAAACAATGTAGCACCAAACTAATGGAGAGCTGCTCTCGGCTAAGAGCCAGGATGGTTTAGAGGCTGTTAACTTTCTCTCATATTCTGAGCCATAAACCTAGACTTGAACGACAGTTATGATGCACCATTATTTCCCTAATGCAATAGCTTGTTCATATACAATTTGCAGGCTGATGTGTACATTTTAATCGTAAAGAAATGGTGAAAACCGATGTCTTTATTTCTCCTGTGTGTGTTAACTGCTTTGAGTGATACAAGACACATACAAAGTGAAGCCAGACTTTATTAATACATCTGCATCAATACATCCGTATACTCATTAAAGTATATCTATATCTATATCTATATATATATACACACACACATACACACACACACACACATATATATATATATATTTAGACATATATATGTATATTTATACATATATATGAGAGAGAGAGAGCGAGAAATATATATATATATATATTTTTTTTTTTAGAAAATGTTTAATAATTCAACAACAAATTTAACAAAACATGCAGCTTTTTCACTTTTCACCAAAACAACTGAACACAAACTATTTACATACTGTTTCACTAGACAAGAGGACAGGGTGTTCAAAAGGTCATATTCAATTATTAGTGCAGATTTAGTGATTATCAACTCCTACTAACATTTTTCTCTTTTTTTTTGCTAAAGCATTTTGTCAATGGAGGGCCAAGCACAGAGTTCCCCCATCCTTGCCAAGCTACAAGAGCTGGATCTGCTGTTGGAAAGAGATGTCGACCATCCCCCAAAAAGAGGTGCAGACATCAATGAACTCAAACAGCCACAGTATTAAGTTACACCAACTAAAAATTTTAAGCCAAAGACAGAAAATGGGACCTGCACAATGTTTACAAATTTCCCTGCTGCTTAAACAGGTGGGGTTGGGTTTTGAGAAACACATCTTATGAAACAACTTAAAATCAATTCAGAAAATAATCAAAAGCCATCAATGATAAAAGGTAATTGTTACTTGCAGCACTAATAATGTTATTTTTCTTTTATTTGCAGGTGTGAATCAACTCTCAGAAAGACCAAGAAGGACCAGAAGATTGGAAGAGGAGGTGAGATCTATTTCGAAGCTTTTGAATCATTGAATTTATGAACAGGACATCTTTGTAAACTCTTTTTATGTACAGATGTACTCTTGTGTAAATAACAAAATCACAGAAGTCAAGTCCACTTAAAAGCAGCTGCCCCTGGATTTGGTAGTAGCAGTTGTGTCTTTTTGATATTTCAATGTCTTGTCCAATTTTGATGACATAGAAGTCCTTGTTAGTTGAGGCAGCTTCTTTTATGGTCATGTCTCTTGATCCATAAGGGCACTTAATTTCAAGCAATCCAGTTTTGCCATCGTCACATATAATAGCATCTGGGGTTGCACCAAGAAACTGCAGCTCTGGCTGTAGCATAAGGCCGGCATCATGTACATGTCTTGATGGGTATTTTTCTTTGTAGAGCTGCTTTGCCTTTGGCTCATTGGCAGTGCCATAGCTTAATGCCTTAGAGGTTAAGGGTTTGGGGTAGTAAATAGCCTGGACAAATTCCTCTGTGATTTTTTTTCTTTTCAGTATTTTACCAAAATTAGAGGCTGTCAGCCTTCCCTCACGTTCTAAGTGCCATTTCTCACATGCACCCTGTCCCTTTGTTGCCACTTGGATCTGTCTTGCTTCTTCAAGGTTGAAACTTGTCATGATCTCTTCTGTAGGTGGTGGTACAATGATTTCTGCAGAGAGGGGTATGGGGATGTTGTCTGCACTGGAACAGGGTACAGGCGAGGATGATGCTGGCTTGTTTAATAGTGGAAGCTACAGAAAAAGAAAATTGACATGATATCATGACAAGTACAGACAGCAGAATTCACAATATAACCACTAATGATATATGAGAGGGCATACTTGATTGTGGTTACTGACACTGGTGTGCTACAGTCTTAATGGATGCTTTTGCCAATTTATAGTAAATCATTGACTTTATTTTTTCCCAATCAATTACAAACTTTAAGCTATCTAAGATTGCCATTCTTTTTCCCATTTTTAAAGCATTTATGTTACATGGCTAAACAATTCTCATTATTTTACTTGTTTCAAATATTATGTGCTTTGTCAAGTGTGCTTCAAAGTTACAATAATTATGCTTATATACTGTTTGGTTTGAGACACTTGTACCAGAACATATTTACATATTTTCCTTCATATAATTTGAAGCATTAATTTATATTTGCAGTGCCGGCAGAGGATGAGCAGCCACCACAGCAACAGCAGCCAGACCAGCATCCACCACTGAAGCAGCCCACAACAGAGATGTAGCAGGAGCTGCTGACATTAAGGACCATGCTGGCTCAGAAAGATGCAGAAATTAAAGAATTAAAAAAACATCAGATCCAAACTCGACTGACGCCAGAACTCCTGCAACACAGCAATATTGCTAACTATTTTAAGTATTGCACCGGCTTTAATTATGATCAGTTTAACAACTTGTGCTCTGTATTTGCTGTACCAACTACAGATACAGACCCCCAAACATTTGTCCCATTAATATATACAAGGGTTGATCGAGAAATAAGTGAAATGCCACTACGTCACCAAATTTTTGCTAGTTCTTATGAAGTTGCGCCAAAATTTAGATTTAAAGGATTTGGCTTATAGATTTCAGATACCTGAACGAAGTGCTGGTACTCTTTTTAACTCGTGGGTACATTATATGTTTGGGGAACTTCCTGTGTGGCCACATAGAGATGTCATAATCTCCCAAATGCCAAATAAATATAGGAAGGACTTTGCAACAAGTCTGGCAATACTTGATTGCACAGAACTTAAGATTGAGAGGCCAAGTTCATTGGTACTTCAGAGTCAGAGTTTTTCAAACTACAAGTCAACTAACACTTTAAAATCACTGATTGCATGTGATCCACGTGGTGCAATCATGTTTACATCTACACTTTTTACTGGATCATTGTCTGACAAGGAAATTGTTCAGAAAAGCAACTTTTTAGAGTTCATGAAAACACTCATGGATCATGGCTACTTGAAAAAGGGTGATGGTGTCATGGTTGACAAAGGATTTCTTATTGAGAAAGATTTGGAGGAGATTGGATTGAGAGTAAATATTCCCCCTTTTGCTCAGTCAAACAAACAGATGTCTACCACTGATGCCCACAGGACAAAAAAGATAGCTGCTGACAGAGTTCATGTAGAGAGGGCTATTGCAAAAATAAAAAAATTTAAAATTGTAGCGGGGAGAATACCAAACATCAGATTGGGCAACATCAATCAAATCTGGTATGTCGTTAGCATGCTCTCAAATTTTCAGCCACACATATTATAGTCATTTTCTCTCTGGGGCACTCCAGCTTCCTCCCACAAATCAAAAACATGCTTATTTGATTAACTGGTGACTTTAAATTGTTCTTGGTATGAATGTGAATGTGAATGTTTGTCTATCTCTATATGTTGCCCTGCAGTCGGCTGGCAACCACTTCAAGGTGTGCCCAGCCTCTTGCCCAGCTGGGACAGGCTCTAGCCCCACCCCAACCCTAAAAGGGATAGCAAGTATAGAAAATGAATGAATGTACAGTGTATTATAGTTATCCTGTATTCATATGTTCAACAGGGGATTTTAAATTACAAAAGACGGCTAATCGGAAAATTTTATTTTACATTAAGTGATATTCTGTATCATCTCAGGTTCACAGTTGAACTTTTTATTAAATGGTAGATAATTAAATACTTAATTAACAGACTCAAGGTCCATAAACAACAAAGTATAGAAATGATAATATTCAATATTCAAATGAATTTGAGGAGTTGGATATTTTCCTTGATTTGGGTCACAGCTTGTCATTAAGGGCTGATGGTGGGTCCTGAAGTCAGACCAGTTGAGAACCAGTGATGTAAATGAATGCATATGCCTTTAATGTTTTCTAATGTAAATAAAAATGAATTGAATAACTGTTGTAGTCTGTAGTCTAGCTGTTATTGTGTACTTATGCTTGTATGAATATTTGAACCATCATTCCTCCAGATACTGTGCAGTGTGTAGATACTAAGTGTATTATTTACCTGGTAGCTTAAACCACATCCGATTGGAAGCTCCTTTCCCTGAACTGTTACCCTAGCAGTAGTCTGACTGACCAGGTAACTTATTGGGGTCCCAGTCATGCTTTTTATGACCTCATACACCTCTGCTCTTACACCTGACTCTTTTCTAAAAAGGGCAGCAAGGTTGTTTTAGTTAATGTTCTGCAAAACATGAGAGTCAATGTAAACTAAAAATGTTACATTGATACTTAGATGCAGTACACGCAGAATTACAAAGCTGAAAACACAGTTTTTTTCTGAGTTCATAGAGAAAAATGGTTATACAACATCTACTGTATATGGAAGTAAAACACAGGGACTGTTTAACTTCATAATAAGTGCTTATACTTTGATGATTAAAGATAATTTTGCTTTAAGGAAGCCTTTAAATGCCTGTCAGTAGATCTAAGAAGAGGACTTCAGTCCTTTGCTGACTACTGTGTGCTGTCCACGACATTAACCTACCAGTTTGGGTTGTAACAGCAGATGACAGGCTTTTTTATGTAGCCTTTGCTTTAGCAACGACAGCAGAGGTGATTGGTTGGCCGGTGATGTGCTTTCCTCTGGGCCGGTGCCACTGCTGGGCCCGACTTGTACAGGACGGCTGATCTTCCCCCCGCAGCAGGTCCACGTAGTGGAATAACCCGATGATATGGGAGCAGTATCCCAGTTCCCTAAGGATGTTATCCAAATGATGTGTCAGATGAATTACATGGACTTTGTTAGAGTATATACCAGATCTTAAGCAGAGAATAGTACATTACTACACGATGTTTTAGCAGAAGAAAATCTTGTTCTAATAGCCTACAGCACTTTTAAGCTAGGTTTAGATTAAAAACAAAGTAGCAGTTGGCACAGCATATTTTACAAGTCACGTCTATTGAGGGTGATTAATTCATAATAATAATCCATAAAATAAAAATTGTTAAGGTAATTAATTTGAAGTAAATTAAACTTCTTACCCTGCAGTACACGAACAGTGCTGATCCTCTATGTTGTTGTCCGAGATGGTGATGGAAACAAGATGCGGTTTTTCCCGTTTGAACTGAGATCGGTAAATTTTGGCTTGTAATATGAACTTTTTATCGACCTTCTCAACTGTTAAATTATTAATATATCCCTCCAATGCATAGTGTAAGCCCTTTTGTCGACTTCTTGATGAGATTTTGTCTTTTTGTCTCCAAAAACCATCAATAGCCTCCTGAGAAATGTATCCCACCGTTACTCCTGCCATAGCGCCTGTCACTGGACGTTGACAGTTTGTCCGAGTGAGCGGAAGGGGGCGTGGCTTAGCCATAGGTCAATTGACTCAAAACAGTCCCTCAGAGCCTCTTCAGTCTCCTCAGACCATCTCTTAACTGCGCGGGTCACAGCTGGCTGCCTGTGGAAAAGTGGTTTGTACACGGGCTGGGGATAAACCAGGTTGTGGTCTGATCTCCACAGGGGAGGGAGGGGTGATGACTTGTATGCATCCTTGGTGTTTGCATACAGTAAGTCCAGTATTTTATTGTCTCTGGTGTGGCAGGTGACATACTGAGTAAAAGTGGGCAAAGTGGAGGATGGAGAGGTGTGATTAAAGTCCCCAGAGATGAGGAGGAGGGCCTGAGGGTGTTTGGTCTGTAGCCAGCTGACTGCAGAGTGCAGGGTCTCACATGCAAAGGCTGATTATTACAGTTGGCCTGACACAGGCAGACTAATGCAGCACCATTCTTTAACAGTTACTATGGCAACGAAGGGGAGGAGGCAGAACATGTTCCTTTGATCTTCCCTTGCTGCTGATTGGACCTCTGGATCAAAGGATGTTCCTCTGGTGCTGCTTTGGTGATTCCATCAGTCCATATATGGACATAGACTCTGATATGTCTATATAAGTAAGATCAGGATTGTGCAGACTTAATTCAACATCACAGCAAGAACAATGAAGAGAACAAAACCCAAACTGACGGAGATGTGTTTGGAATTAATCGATGTTGCAGCAACACACATCTTTGAGCTCTTGCAGTGTGAGAGTGATGGTGCGAGCATTATGTTTGTGCCAAAGGACCAGGTGTCTAAGTGTCTTGGAGACATGGGCAGCATCATAGCACAGACATTGGCTGAGAAGATGCAGTGGCTTAATCTCTGGATCACTGGAGAGAACAAACCCAAACTGACGGAGATGTGTTTGGAATTAATCGATGTTGCAGCAACACACATCTTTGAGCTCTTGCAGTGTGAGAGTGATGGTGCGAGCATTATGTTTGTGCCAAAGGACCAGGTGTCTAAGTGTCTTGGAGACATGGGCAGCCTCATAGCACAGACATTGGCTGAGAAGATGGGTGTTAAGGGTGACATCCAGAGCTCGAGCACACAGATACTGACAGAGCTCAGAGTTGATGAGGTTACAGAGAAGGTGAACAACTAGCTCTCTAGCTTGGAGGAGTGTGAAAGCTTTTCCCCAGAGTGTGAGGATCATCGCACAACACATGTGGCAAGTACTTTGTAACATTATGCCCAGGATACCAAAGTCCATGAAATCCAGGAAAGTGACCCTGGTTAATGAGTTTGAATGCACTTCTAATGAGGAAGTCCTCCTCATTAGACGTGCATCTTGTTGCCGGTATAATAATACTGTGAAATTTAAAGCAACCCCTTTATAGTGTACCAAATGAAGAAAGTTCTACATCTGTCACAGATACTGAGGACAGACACTCTTCACAGACAGAGATCTGCTTGGTACGTAATGAAGATAGTCTTACATCTGTCACATATACTGAGGATGACAGACACTCTTCAGTCTTCACAGATGGAGATCTGCTTGGGAACTAATGAAGATAGTCCTACATCAGTCACAGATACTTAGCACAGACACTCTTCACAGATGAAGATCTGCTTGGTACTTAATGAAGATAGTCCTACATTAGTCAAAGAAACTGAGGATGACTAACAATATTCACATAATGAGATCTGCTTGGTACCTACTGAAGATAGTCCTACATCTGTCACAGATACTAAGGACAGACACTCTTCACAGACAGAGATCTGCTTGGTACCTTATGAAGATAGTCCTACATCTGTCACAGATACTGAGGATGACAGACACCCCAGATAGCAAAATGTAACTGGAGCGGACATGGGCCAGATGTACTGCAAATTTCGCCCAATTTCAGAAGTGGATCCGCCCCAGTGTCTTTTTGAACAATGGGTCAAACTCAGTATGGATTCACTTGCCGGATCAGCAAACAGTTTTGGGCCAGAACTGGTCCAAAGTAGCAACAACCACATTTATGTATGGCCCGGATATGGTTACCCAATTGCTACACTCTGGGCCAGCACTGGGCCAGATGTAGTCCAGATTGGTATCAAAACCATATTCAGTATTAAATATGGGGGTCCATTTTGTTCAATGTATCATAGTTTAACGTGTTTATATTGCAAATTAAATTTGTCTATTTAAAGCAATAATGACAACACTTCTTTTTCATTAAAGTACCATTTATTAATGCTAACAGGGTGCACCATTACATTATGACATTGTTTTTTCATAAAAGATTTTCAACTCCACATTAAAGATAAGCCATTTTTAGATTGTAAACAACATATTGTATTCCAACATTGAAACATTTCAAGAAATACAGAGTAAATGCTTTATCCCTGAATATGTTGTTCTGCAACAAATTCTGAATTACTTAACTTGCAGACAGGGCTGAACACTTGAATACACCGCCGGCCATTGAGAGAGAGTTCAAGGGGTTCACAAGTTCCTGAGCAGCCTCGGTTCTGAGTCAGAGACCTAGGGATGACAAATGTTTGTGATTACAATTGATTTAATGATTAAGGACTATCAAATAAAATACTGAGTTGTTGCAATTTACATTGTAACTAGAATTTGCAAAGGGTGAGAGAGAGGAGATTTAGGATAAAGACATTATTTCGAAAGGATGAACAGTGAACAAAATAGAGAGAAGTGTTTTTTGTCTGATAAAATCTATTTGAAATCTTTATTTGTAACTTATTGAAATGAATGTTGACTTTTGAACAAAACCAGTGTGCAACTATTGTGAGATTCAAACATTGGCTTGAGGAATTTTTTTTATTAAAATTGGCAGGTCTAGACCTGTTGATGTTTTTGTTAAGCGTCTTGAGATAACGCTTGTTATGGTTTGGCGCTATATAAATAAAGTGAGAGTGATTGATTGATTGAAAAGACCCATCAGAACTTGGGTTCCACTGGGCCTTTCTTTGTGTTAATAATTTAAACAACCAGTACAAAAAGTCCTGTAGCAGAAATGAGAGTCGACAGCCACCTGCAAGTAGCAACTGTGCACGCAAACATACACCTCAGCTCCCACCAGAGACCCTTTGGGCGAGTGATTGTTTTTCTTTTTTTTTAATGCATCTGACATTATGACATTAAAACAAACAAAATCAGCTGTCTTTATTTGTCTATATTTCTCTTTATCTTAATGCCTTGCTCACAAAGCAATCAAGACTTTATATTGTGTTAGATGTCAACTTGTTCAAATACAATCAAATGTAAGGTGTACATGTAAGATTACACAGCACTGATGTGCTGTTGTATGTATTACTGTAAACATGATGTATTGCATATTAAGATGTCTATTTGACTGATGCATGATGAAAATGTGATATTTTTAATCAGTTTTTTTATGGACCCTTGGAATACTAACTGGTGCCATTTGCATTAGCTAATAGGGACCTTTTAAAATAAATAAACTGTGTTAATAGTGTATTATAGCAAAGAGGAAGACTTCTCTCCCTCCCTCCATCTACAGTGCTGTGAAGAAGTATTTGCCCCCTTCCTGATTTCTTTTATTTGTTGCATATTTGTCACACTGAAATGTTTCAGATCATCACACAAATTTTAGTTTTAGACAAAGATAACCTGAGTAAATACAAAAGGCAGTTTTTAAATGATGATTTCATTTTTTAAGAGAAAGAAGCTATCCAAACCAACATGATCCTATGTGGAAAAAGTACCCCCCCCTGTTATATCACGAGTAGGGATGTAACGATATGGAAATTTTGTATCACGGTTATTGTAACCAAAGATAATTATTATTATTATCGCGATATTGATGCAGTGTGCTCAAAATGTTCTAAAAGTACTTTTACACAGAATTGAAATCATTTAACCCCTTTATTGTTATATTCATCACAGTTCTTTTGTCTTTTTTGTCAATAAATGTGTCAGACTCAGAGGCCAAACAATGCAAACTGTGCATGTGCACCTCGCGTGAGGCTCCTTAATCGAGGACAGATACATAGTTCCGGCTTTTCCAGACAAAAAGCAGCATCACCGTGCGTTACTGAGGCAGTGTAGTGATCAAGCACGATATAACGGTAATTTTAATTGGACACGTAACGATTATCGTGGGAAATTTTATCGCGTTTACCATTTTACCGTAACTGCTACATCCCTAATCACGAGTTAACTGTGATAAACCACATTATTTTGAAAGCAGAGTTCAATTCCACTGACCACACATAGACCTGATTACTGCAAGACATCATCAGTTAAAAACTGCATTTTGCATTTACTCAGGTTATCATTGTGTAATACTAAAAATTGTATGATTATCTGAAACATTAAGTGTAACAAATATGCAAAAAATATGCTGTCAGGAAGGGGGCAGATGCTTTTTCACAGCACTGTTATCTCACTCTCCTAACTGACCAAGTTCGCCCAAACCAGTCAAAAACCATCCAGGTTGGTGAACTATTTAGAATGAGGTTCAAATTATAACTCCAATTGGAACTATAATGCCAAACAACTCAAACTATGATGCACTATACTGTACACTGTAAAGCTGTAACATATGTCAGCAGTGATAACAACAGCAAACTTTTAAAATATCAGTTGCTCCAAGTGTTACCTGCGCTCACATCATGCGGTCCTTCCAACCACCTCCTCGGTCAGATGCCAAGTTGAACCATCTGATAACATGTTTATTGATGTCCATGTCTGACGCTTGCTTTGCCACATGACTTCTGCATACAGCACCTATACAAACAACATTCATAGAAAATTAATTCAAGCATCATAAGGAACACAGTCTACAGTGACCAACACTGTTTAATCCAGATGCTATGTGCAAAATCTGAGGTAAATCTTTCACTATTCATAAAAGCATGAAATTTGGTACAGGTGTAAAGTTTGGAGGCCTGAACATTTTCAGATATGGAGCCATCACAGAATTGCCTTGTGGTTGCCTTGGGAACTTTTCATTGTTCGATACAGTATACTTATGTGTTTTTGCATCATATGTTCTGAACCATACGTATAGAAATGATGTCTACCCCTGTGTTTTAATGGTCAAGGATTACAGTGACACAACATGTGACATCATAAACTGTTCAGGTAAGGAAACAGTGCCAACTTGAAAGATTTTGTGTGACAATAAAGGCTCAAGAAATACAAGAAGTCATTTAATTCAAATTCTTGGGAGTAATTTCAGATCTACAGCTTAGGTTTGTTAAACATTTTAAGAAAATCACAAAATCAGTAAAGACAAACCTAAATTGTTTTAAATCAATAAGGCAGTACATACCAACCCAGGCAGCTCAGATATTTATGCACTCCATTATTTTTTTTCCTCATTTCTCATATTGTATGACAGTTTGGGCTCAGGGTTCACCTTCAACAATCAAAAGTCTGTAATCCTTGTATAATAAAACCCTAAAAGTTATAGACAAAAAACTGCCACATTCTGAAAAAATACAATGTATTGAGTTTTGAAAACATCATGCATTTTTCTTTTCTTAAATTAGTTTTTAAAAGTATTAATAATTTTGCCTTCGAAGCCTTATCCAAATTTATTCAAAGACAAAACAGCAGCCGAGTAACCAGAAGGAAGGTGATTCATTACCGACAGAAATCAAATTAACCACAGATTTAAAAACCTTCTCTACAAAGGTCAAGCACTGGCTAAAAGCAAATCAGAGCTGTGGTCATTCTTAGTCTGCCATGTTGTTTACTTATTTTGAACTGGCTTGCTTGTTTATTTTATGTAAACATTTATTTTATTGTTATTCTGTAAACTTTTGTGTCATGTGTTTTAAAATTTGTTTATTCAAAGGCCCAACTAGGGACAAGGGCTGGATATTAGCATTTGCTATAAACTCTCTGTGCAGCACATCAGATTCATGCTCAGTGATGGAAAGATGTTAAACTGCATCGTCCCCTATCAAATAAATAAATACAAATTCAAACAGCTAAAGGGGAATTCACAGAGACATTGTGAGAAAGAACTTGACTTTTCAAGTGTGAAACTAGGTACCCTGAAAAAGATTAAGTATACACATATTGCGAACCAAACATAATAACACAGAAACATGTTTGACCACATGTTTTGATGGTCAAGGATTCAAGTAATATCAAATACAACACCATAACCTCTTGAACAGTTAATGATGAATTCAGTTATTTGACTAACATTGATAACATAGTAACCTTTTTCATAGTTTAAACTTTTTCTAGTAATACATTTATGCATTCTGTACTCACGTGAAGTTACTGCTTTTATTGTCATTTGTCTGAGGCCATCTAGCTATTTGCTCCCTTGCAGCTGATTTTCTTTGCCACACTATCACAAAAATGTGTGACAGGATGTTCCCGGTTACATGCTTGGTGTCCTGTCCCCAATGGAACCCAGGACCGAAATCTGGGGTAACATAAAATAAGACAAATTATAACTGTAAATGAACTATACTGTTAATTTCATAACTTTAATTACTTTAAAAGCATAAAGAAACAACAGGGGGAGAACAGAGGAAGAGAGAGAGAGAAAAAGTGATAGCCACAGGAATCAAAAGTCAAAAATAGCCAAATATCACTCTACAAATAAAAGAGGAATTAGCACTCAGTATTAGATTTGGGGGACTGAAACTGTAGATAATGAAAAACTACAGTGTTAATCATGTTAAAAATAACGAATGAGTCTTGAAAAGGCCTCCCAACTGTGAAAAATATCAATGTATAACTTGCATTAAAAGAGATGCAGGACACTCTTAGTGCTTTATAACCAAAATTTCAAAAACAAAGTAATGCAACTAAAATTCTTAAGTCTGAAAGTGCACAAAATTTGTCCTGATGTCAAGCTGAAAGTAAGAGAGTATACATTTCTTAAAAGTATTATTCAACAATTTAATAATGAATAATATGGCAGTTTTGATTTAACATGGCATCACTGTAATACCATATTATATTAAATTTGTTAATTTAGAACTTAAATGACAACGATGGTGTGTTTACTCTGATAATAGGGCTCATCAACAAAAATAACAGTCGGTTAATATCAACAAGTGTTTTCAGTTTTATTACAGTGATATAATTGTCATTGCTGTTATTTTGTGTTTACATAAATATTTATTTCACATCATCAAATGGGATGGGGGTCAGAGGGTCTTCCTCTTACATTTTAAAATTAGATTTTTATAATAATCGTAAGTAGTTTTGTGATCTTTAAGGTGCTTTTTAAAATTTCTTATCAGTGTTTTTGAAGCTCATCTCACTTCAATAATTTAACAATAACAAAACATGTTAGATGAACATACAACAGTGACTGACACACACCTGAGCCTGCAGTCTACTGAATGAGAAAGAGGGGGGACAGACTGACAGTTATCACATTCCCTCACTTCAAAAAAGAGGTCATATTTCTGATATATAAATGGTCATATTCCCCGTTTCTCTCGAAGCCATCATCTACACGCCTCCGCTTTAAAAGTTTGACTCTCCAGCCCTTCACAGCAGCAGCTTATGTAATATAGTTATTCTACATGTCGGCCTGTTTATCTTAATAAAATGCTTAACATGATGTCACGTTTAACTTACGGCTGAAGATGCAGCACCGTCGCGCTCTCCCTGCAGGCTGCAGCGGGTCACACAGAGGTCATAGGAGGAACACAAGTGAAGCGGGCTGCCGAGCCCTGGCCTTCACGCTGATCATGATTTCCTTGTGGATTTAATAAACTAACGTTATCTAGCCAAGTTAGTAGCATGCGGCTTATGTGCTGTGTTAAAATGAATGCTGACGCTGCCGTCTAGTGCACATACAAATGTTAAAGACGTAACGTTAACAGACATATCAATTCCAACCAAACTTTGTGTTCTAGTTGCTGCTTAACCTTAACGCTCGATTGAATAACTTGTTTAACAGTCAAGCCGTGACTTCGACGCGTGATTATTACTTTGAATAAAGTACTTACCATTAAAATTTGCCATTCGCCGAGATGCTCTGTCCTGGCTCCTGTGTACTCCTGTGTAGTCTCGCAGCGCGGATGCCCGCCTTCCAGCTGCACGCTGCTGTGACGTAACACATCGACCGTTAACTTTCAGATTTTGAGCGCTTCCGGTCTGCACGGTCTGCACGGTCCGCTCCGGAACAGTGCTTAACCTATCATTTGGACTGTCAGACTGATGATACCGGCAGGATCTGGCGCACTGACGTTCAGCGGGCGTGATTGCTACGTGAATCTGGCGAGCTGAGGCCGGATCCGGCACAGAGTCACCTGCGATATGGGACTCTTCACAAAGGGAGGTCTGCTTGGTACCTAATGAAGAGTGTCAGTCATCTGTCACAGATACTGAGGATGACAGACACTCTTCACAGACGGAGATCTGCTTGGTACTTAACAAAGTTAGTCCTACATCTGTCACAGATACTGAGGACAGACACTATTCACAGATCGATATCTGCTTGGTATGTAATGAAGATAGTCTTTCATCTGTCACAGATACTGAGGACAGACACTCTTCACAGACGGGAGATCTGCTTGGTACCTAATGAAGATAGTCCTACATCAGTCACAGATACTGAGGACAGACACTCTTCACAGACGGAGATCTGCTTGGTACCTAATGAAGATAGTCCTGCATCTGTCACAGATACTGAGGACAGACACTCTTCACAGACGGAGATCTGCTTGGTATCGAATCACGATAGTCCTACATCTGTCTTAAATACTAAGGATGACAGACACTCTTCACAGATGGAAATCTGCTTGGTAACTAATGAAGATAGTCCTACATATGTCACAGATACTGATGATGACAGACACTCTTCACTCATCACAGTCGGAGATCTGCTTGGTACCTACTGAAGATAGTCCTGCATCTGTCACAGATACTAAGGACATACACTCTTCACAGATGGAAATCTGCTTGGTAACTAATGAAGATAGTCCTACATCTGTCACAGATACTGAGGACAGACACTCTTCACAGACGGAGATCTGCTTGGTATCGAATCACGATAGTCCTACATCTGTCTTAAATACTGAGGATGACAGACACTCTTCACAGACGGAGATCTGCTTGGTACCTAATGAAGATAGTCCTACATCTGTCACAGATACTGAGGACAGACACTCTTCACAGACGGAGATCTGCTTGGTACCTACTGAAGATAGTCCTACATCTGTCACAGATACTGAGGACAGACGCTCTTCACAGATGGAGATCTGCTTGGTACCTAACAAAGTTAGTCCTACATCTGTCACAGATACTGAGGATGACAGACACTCTTCACAGACGGAGATCTGCTTGGTACTTAACAAAGTTAGTCCTACATCTGTCACAGATACTGAGGACAGACACTCTTCACAGATGGAGATCTACTTGGTAACTAATGAAGATAGTCCTACCTCTGTCACAGATACTGAGGATGACAGACACTCTTCACAGATGGAGATCTGTTTGGT